>OX459064.1:11472929-11985682 GCA_949775005.1 Orthosia gothica
CAGAATGAACCGACACGGTTCGTTGGTTTAAAACGCTCGACACATTGATCCCGATGGTTCTTTTGACACTGCAGTGCTTTTATGCTGCCCTGGTATTTTTTCCTGGAATTTCTGAGTGAATCCGAATGTTCTACATACACATACGCTTTATGTTATTTGTCGATGGATGCTGATTGGAAAACTAGACGACTTTTGATTCTGGGCAGGCTAAAAAGTGAAAAACAATAGTGCAAAAAAGAAGGTCTCTCTAGTGAAAACTTTCAAAGCATTTCTTTTGTTTACCACTGAGAGTACAGAATCCCACCACCAGCATCTGCGATTGAGTTTTGGTCAGCATGCTATCAATAATATTCGTGTCCGTGCAAATTTCAGCTGCCACAAGCATATTTGGAATTGTCACAGGCCATCAGTTTCAAATTATAATTCAAAATGTTTTGTTTGTATCTTATTAAGCTACACGGACACATATGAAGCATCGAAAGCTAAAGTTGACCAAAAATAAAAGGCCCGTTTTGACAGCTTTAAAAAAAGCTTAATAATATTTAAACTAGATGCTTGCGAATGATACTCGTTGTCATAGTGTATCGCTAACATAGTAGGATTATGAATTAGATTTTTTAATTTCTTACGCAGAAAGTTATCGCGGCATGTAAAATGAGAAACGTCAACGGGCTTCTTTAGATTGTGACGACTATAGTGCACATAGTTTCTATGGGCAATCAGTGGGCTGAATCGTTTGTATGGGACAGTTTTGACAACGCCGTCTCGCCGTCTTCGTCTCTATGGGTGGGTGACACTCTTTGACACGATTTGTTTGTATAGCAAGTTTGACAAAGCCATCTCTAGCAATGGTCACCGAGGCGTCTTGCGTGCTCTGTAGTTTACTAGGAAACTAGGCGCCACATTAAATAAAGCGGATTCATTTATAATATCTGCAAACATAAAAACATAACACATACGCCCCATAACTTCCTGAACTTGCTTCTTAACAACACCAGCCTCCTTCCAACCCATAGCGTTCACACAATGGTACACAACGGCCTTAAAATGTGGCCCATCCGCACTGGAAACTGCTACAATTGTACACCACGCCGATAATAAAGAAATATATAGAAGTCGACAAAGGAATATAAAATTGGTGGACAGTCGTATGTGAATTGCCGTCGGTTTTGAGCAGCGGGTTAAGGGATAGGAGGCAGCGGGCTTATACCTTTATGCATACTCCATTGTAGATAACATTAAACATTCAAATAATCCCATTTTACAGCCCGTTCAACCGATTTTGACTTCTATTGCATTGGTGATATGACAAATGGCAGTTGTATAAAACAGTTAGTTTTTGGTAACAGTTTTATGCTTTTTATGCCATCCTTATATATATCAAAATCGGTTGAACGGACTGTAAAGAGGGCTTGTAAAAAATTCTAATGTTATTTCAAATGGAGTATAGGTGAAATGAACGGGCTCTGTTATTTCGCACTGACATTGATATTTGTGTTATAATAATTCTCACTGTCTAATCTTCGTCTTAGCGTATCGATGGAAAAATACAGTAGTTTAATATTGTGTTTAGCCCAGCCCAGTATTCAGATACGGCAACAACATTCGCTGACGCAGCCATAAAGTCCACATCTAAAGGATTCTACACATCTAAGATTCTAAAGGTGGGTCATGGTCTGTCCCATGAAAGATATGCGTTTGATTCTCGAAATATAGGATCTATGTAGAACATTTTATTATTGTGCATATTTCTTGAACGGGAAATCAATACGTCTAAAATAAAGTTTTAATAAAAAAATTGCCCGAGTATTTATGATTAAACTGTAGGTGTATATTTAAGTTACCGTTTTTAACTTGATGATTAATGAATAACTTTCTTTTTACAGGTAAGTACCAGCACCAATTGAAGTTCAACACATTGCACAAATAAAACTGAACCCGCACACATGGCTAAATTTATCAAAAATGGGTAAGCAATAATATCCTAACAAATAAATTAGGTAAGTAATTCAACAGGAAATTGCGTAAAGATAACAAAAACAATAGCTTCTTCAGGAAAGCATTGTTTTCCTTTGTTATACAAGCAAAACTAAAGTCCATTACACAAAGTAACATTTTATCAATGATACCAATTTTTAAACGACTTCAAAAAGGAGGAGGATCTCAATTCAACTATTTTTTTTCGTTTGTTTCTTCGTTTTTTGTTACAGACCGCCGAAATAGATGTTATTTTTCACTTTGTGGTGTTTTTATTTGGAAATCGGTCGTAATTTTTATAAAAATGTTTTTATTTTTCACAATAATCTAGTAATATCTATAATGCATACAGTTAGCCCAAAGTAGATTACCCGAATAACATGAAACTTGAACACAACCGGTATAATTAGTGTACCAGGGTAAAATGTACACATCTGCGAATGCCTTTAGAGCGTGATTTTATGTTATGAAATGGTGTAAACAATAAACAGCCATGCGATCGCAGCAATCCCGAGAGATTTGCCGTAATTTATTGAATAGTTCTGTTGTATATCTCCGAAGTTCATCATTAGATCTTGGTCAAATTTAAATGGGAAGCAACAGCTTTCAAATAAAAAAAAACATCAATATTGGTTTACCTAGTAAAAAGTTCTGAAGTAACACACATACAAGTAAAAACTGAATGGACCTCTTGTTATCTCAGTAGCGCAAGTCAATTTATTATAATAATCGTCATCGTTTCAGCGATAATTTTTAAAATATATTTTTAAAATTATCGCTGAAACGATGTCACTTGTCTCAAGGAGCTCGAGGCTAAATAATAACAGCCGCACTGGTCAATCATTAAGGTTAAACAACGCTTGACGAGGTCGGTCCGTGGATGGATGACCTTTTTCAACATACCGAGTTTCCTCAGTGCCTCGGAAAGCACGTTAAGCCGTTGGTCCCGGCTGTCATTTCAAGATCTTTGACAGTCGTTACGGGGAGTCAGAAGCCTGAGATCTGACACCAGTCTTGCCAAGGGGTACCGTGTTACCCAGTTACTGGGTTATGGAGGTCAGATAGGCAGTCGCTCCAAGTAAAACACTGGTACTCAGCTGAATCTGGTAAGACTGGAAGCCGACCCCAATTTAGTTGGGAAAAGGCTAGGCAGATTGATTTATGTTACTTGTCTCAGCCCTCTCGAAAGTAGTTACTATCCACGAAGATTCGGCTTAAGAAACAGCGATTCAAACTGAATCGCTGTTTCTTATGACTTGAAACATCCAAATTCGTTACAGCTCGTTTTATTGACTGACAATAGTAAAACTGATTGACTGGCCTCCACAGAGAGACCGCGACTGAAATGTGATCAGTTTTGGGTCTTTTATCCATCAGCACTTTTTATCCGACTGCCCCAGAAAGAGGGTAATTTTTTTTAGACAGTATATTTGTGTGTTTTTTGCTTTGGCATGGTATAAAGCCTAAACTGCTGAGTAATTAACAAATGAGGTACCATTAGGTTCATCTTATCACGTGCAATTGACATTTTATTTTGAAAAAAAAAAAACGAACTGAGCAGACTGCTTAAAAGTGACTTGCTTGGAACTTTTTAGTAGAAAATGCTCTTCCAAACATCCTTCATAATGCGCACAGTGAATGAGTGGAGCTCACTATCTGCATCTGTGTTTTCGAACGCATTCAACCCAAATCTCTTCAAAGTTAGAGTGGCTTTTTCTGGGTAAGCTCACTCCATCGTTGTCTCTGTCACCTTTGACCTAGACTAGAGTCAAGAGAAAACCCTAATGAAAGAAAAAAGAAAAATAAAAAAAACACTACTGATTTTATACAGCGACGACTTGGTACTTGGTACCTGGCAAAGAAATGACAAATTTTTATCTCAATGGGAATAACGATATGGCAGTGCATAAAATACAAATAAACAAACATACATTGATTTTTATACATCAGATAATCCGAGCTTTGTTAATTTAGAAGCTTAAATATATATTCGGTTTTTAATGAGAATTTTAACATTTCGTGAAGAGGATTATTTACTCATGGGTTCAACGATACTGGATGAAGGGTTTAAGTACAATTATTTTACGTTCATAAAAGCTTGTTAATTCTGTTTTTGCGTAAACAAATATCGCCCACGAACGGTAAACATGACTATGAATAAAAATTAAAAAACGCTGAAACGTTCAAAACGTTTTATGTTTATATTTTACTAGCTGTCCCACGCGGCTCCGCTCCCGTCAACTGGCTACCTACCTAACCATCCACCCTACCTACCCCACATACATGATTGTTGCGTATCTTAAACCTTTTACGCAGCGCACACAACGGAAGCCCTCAAAAATGAATATTTTTTCCCGTTTTTGCAACATTTTATGCTCCGCTCCTATTAGTCGTAACGTGATGATATGTAGCTTATAACCTTCTCCGATAAATGGACTGTCCAACACAAAAATATTTTTTCGATTCCAACCTGTAGTTCCTGAGATTAGCGCGTTTAAACAAACAAACTATTCAGCTTTATAATATTAGTATAGATTAGATTCAAAATATCGTCTTAAAACAAAAGGAAACCAACTCATAGTACCATTTCTAAATAAAATGTTATGCTTGTTTATAATATCAAAATGTTATCTTATTACCCCTTAGTTGGTGTGTGGAGGTCTTGAGCGCAGCCTCTACCAGCGATGAAAATAGTATGACACTCATACTAGTTTCGTCGCTGGCTCAGCGCTGCACTCTAGGCTGTATCCGTAAAAAATAGCACTACAGATAGGCAGTTGGTCCTTGTTAAATACTACTACTACTCAGCTGCACTAGCAGCCGACATATTTGGAAAACGCTAAGTAGAGCCAGAGAAAATATCAAACTGTCATCAGTAACAAACCTTTATTCATCACGTTTCTACATGAAATAAACATTTCTAGAACATCATGTTTTATTGATCGCGTTTGTTATGCAATCAGGTTGTACCAGTCTACTGGTACTTAGCATTTAATACGGGCAAGATTCCACACCGTTACGATACGATGTTTATTTATAATAAACGGTACTTGAATTCTTGAATGGTTTGTCTGATTAAGTAGCGATGTTTCTGCGATAAAATGTGCTGCATTTTCTTTTCGTATTCTCATATTATTAAGTTATTTATAATGTAAATTATAACCCTATCCATGCGATCGCGGAGTCGGTAAAAGGACCAGTTTTTATTTTCGTATCAGTCCTCAATTAGGGTCAGCCCAAATCGAGACGCGTTCAAATTCGAATATGAACACACGGACACAGATGTTTTTTTTTATTATGGTCGAAATAAATAACTGAAGAAAAAAACATGATTTCAAAAAACAAAAAATAAATGAAAAAAAACAAAAAAAATATAAAAAAAGATTTTTCATTTTCATTTCTTTTCTATTATTTCATATAGGCCTACATGGGCACTTATAAAATTGATTAGCATATACTTGCTTATATTAGCTATATTGATATTGCACATACTAGCTTTATATAACGTTTTGCAAGTTTGTAATATTTGTAACTATTATTCAGTTTTATTACATAACCAGATCTTATAGGTAAATACCAATGAAATCTAAAATCTTTTCGATATCAATTTATTTCAGAATCAGTTTTTTAATGTTTTATTTAAATATCTCAGAAGATGAAGATGAACCAAAAAACTAAGAAAATAAAAAGTTTATAATAATAAATAATCTAATAAATATGTGAGTAGTGCTTAGTAGCAAGTACGACTAGAACAGATTTTAAGCTAAGACATGCAACTTCATTGTATAAAATAGTCGGATTGTAATGAATTAGTAACTTTTTACCTTACTGAAATCTTTCTTTACGTTCAATTCATCTCCTAATTATTTATGTTATGGTTTAAACAAACAATCTAAAAAATAAAAATAACACAATTATAAATACACAGATACATTCCTCCTGGTTCACAATTCATGATTAAAGATACTCCAAGTACTTTGAATAAGTACTTTACACAACTTTTTTTAAACCTTGTTTTTAAACAACGGTCAACATTATGTAGGAGACGATACTTGGTAATAAAAAGGAACAATTAGAACATTCATTAAAGAAACTGAAATTACATTAAAAAAATCCTTAAGATTCGAGTGACTGCAATGTTATGATTAACTTCATACATCGGTTTTTGTCCACGAATATGGGAAAATCCGCCTGTGTGCCTCGGAGTGTAATCGAATGCACTCATTTAATTTAATTATACGAGTACTTTTTGTGTAAAAAAAATGTTTACTGCATCACCATTGTAAATAAAAAGTGCGAAAAGAATCTTTCTGTCTGAATAGACCCTTGGCAACAAAAATTTGATAAATTAATCCTTTATGTAGTTGAATCTTAATAAGGAAAATACCGTTCCAAAGCTCTGTTCAATTGAATAGCCAGACCGTTTGAATATTTTTGTACGAGTATTCTAACAAAACCGTTGTATTTCATTTATGTCATAGATATTAGGGACCAAGGTAACAACTGTACAAATCACTCCTGTTCTCTCCCCTTTTCAAACAACCGTTAGTTTAAAATAAATTCGGACAAATAAGTTGCTTGATCAAAGGATTTATTTATGGCTAGTATTTGATTTTATACTGTTTTGTATTGTATCACGTTATGGGAATACGCGTGTCGCTAAAAAGATTGAATGACCGAGGTTATGTAGGATTATAACGGTGTAGAAAATTCAAGGACATTATTTATAATAAGAACAAGTTTTACAGATGCTCTGATTTTTAAAAGTAAAGGTTAAATCTGAATAGGCAGACGACCTTTATAGCATCCTTTTATGACTGATGTATTATGTAAAAAATCTGTATGGTTTCTAAATTAATAAAATTCTTAATCCAACATAACTAAATAACAAATTTATATTGACTATACTACTTTTTGCAAGTCTGAATGCATTTTGTACAAAGTTGGAGTCACACCATCGTCAACATCATTTTATTTGGTTTTGAGATTTTCCTATCATATTTCCCATGATTCAAATCAAGATGAACAGAACATAATAAAAAATACAAGTTCTTGACTTTATATTGGACGAAGAATTTGAGTAAAAAATTCTACGTAAAGAGCAGACTAATTACAGCACAAGGGTATCGTTCGAAAATTGAACCCCAAAGAGTATCTAGTGTATTTTTATAGATTCCTCCTTTCAAAGAGTATTATGGCTTGTTATTTTTTGAATTTACCAGGACCTAATGGAATATTTTTTTGAGGCCCACTTACGTCACCCTGGGTTTTTTCACTAACTCAGCGGATGAGTTATTTTTTGACATATTTGTTATTTAAGCTCGTATTAGTAACTGACATGGGCGCAAGTCTTTGGCGCAATTGGGCCTCAGGATGTTATATTTTAATTCGTTTTTCAAAAATCTTTTGTAAAGGTTGGAATAAAAATCGTTGTATTGTCTCAGTTTTATTGTCTTTGAAAATAATAACATTCAAACTTTTCTTCTATTTTAAGGGCTATGATTTTTTAAATTAAATATTTTGATAGACACATATACTACGATCATTCCATTCATTCATAGAATCAATCTGAATGGGGATTATGATGAGGTAAGAAAAAGCAAATTCTATTTAGTCCGTAGGTAAAATTATCAAAAAATATTGGACACATTTTTTGCTTTAACATACCAATAAAAATCAATAAGTAAATAAGTTGGAGGCTTGTGACGTAACACGTCAGTGTAAAAATTGTACCAAGCCGTGACGTCAAACGAAACTTCAACGCACTATATTATTATAGTTGTGACTTTAAAAGCTTTTTATTGCAATGTAGGTATGTATGTGTATTCAATTAAAATTTTGCAACTGAATTATAAAGCAGTTATCCTCTACCGATTAAGATGAAATTTTGCATACACGTTTGTTTTGGATGACAATACACGGTAAGCTAAAAAGCTGGTATAAAAAAAGCTTTTTTTAATTGGAAATATTTTTTGTTTACGTGGCAAAATAAAAAAAATACGAGTCCAATATTTTAGATACTTAATCTAACTGACGTATCTATTAATTTATAAAATTTTAGTCATCATCCCTATTTACTACAAAATATTCAAATTTATATTAAGAATGAAAAAATCTAGTATTAAATATGTTTCGCATATAAAAAGTATGTCGTTTTATGTAAATTTATTGTGTCACAATGGACTTTGTTCCCATACTTAGGAACATAGATTTAGAATTAGGTATTCGAAATAGGAAAAATTTCCTCAAACTAAAAGTTATTAAATCTTTTGATACAATTAACTGTACTAGTTAATAGTATACCTAAGCGCATTTAAATTGAAACTAAGTTACATAATATCCATTCATTAAAGTAATACCCGAAACTCTAAATTAAATTATTCATATCAACGTAACTTTAACTATTCAAAGGATAATATATTCGCATAAAATTAGCAGTAACGTTGCTTTAGTGACCGTTCGTCCGCATTCAACAGTTAGTCATTTACGTGAAATGAGACTGAAATAATATTTGACATAATTTTCCTGAAACTGTCGATGAAAATATTTTATTCTGTCATCTTGCTCAATGGTGGCGAAAATAACGGTCGCTTCATAATATTTTGAAAGATATTATGGCCTGAAAGTAAGTGGGCTCGCGTCTTAGGAACCAAGGTTACAAGTTACAAATCTGGTATATTAAATATTCTTAAAAAAATTACACTAAAATTGTATACGCACGAATGAGTATACGTAACACAACTTCAACAATCTAAAACCTGAATTAATAATCTCAACATTTTTACTGAAAATAGAATCACAAGAGGGATAGCTTAAGTATATTTACCATACACGGCTACATTTTATAAAAATTAATTAGTAACTCAAGATATATTTTTTTTATAAATTATGGGCTCGCGCTTGACCACTATCTCACCTGAAGGTAAGCGATGAAGTGGTCGATGGTGAAGCACGCTTGCCTAGAAGTAACCTATTCACTCTTGACTTAAAAACCCCTAGATTGTACCAATCGGGAAACACAGACACTGGCAGGGAATTCCACTCCTTAGCTGTACGCATAATGAAAGTATTTCCAAAACGTTTAGTGCGTATGGGTGAGATGCCCAACATGTACCGATGGTGCATCACCGTACGTCTGGTAGTCCGATGATGAAACGGGCTTGGTGGAATTAGATCATGCAATTCCATCGCACACTCCCCGAAATGCAACCTATAAAAAACCGACAAGCTGGCAACTCGGCGACGATATTTCGAATCAAGGCTGAATGGTGAGTTTATTTAAGCGGGATTTGGAAGTGTGTTTGATGAACTGTGTCTCTTCATTTTCGTAAGCTATTCCTTTCCAAACAGCTCATTCCGGCAGGCCAAAGTAGAACGCAGCACGATTTTTCCATGAGCCGCAGTTCTTACTCTTAATGATCTCGATAGGATCCTCCTCTGAGGCGAACTTAGGCAATTTGCGACGCCTTTCTGCGGCAACCGGTGATACAGTGTACAGGTTCTTATACTCACCAGTCGTGACAGTTTTTACGTTCTTGAAGAGACCTTGGAAGGTTTCCTTGTCGAAGCCGTTGGGGAAGCTGTCGACGTGACCAAAGGGCGATAACAATAAATCAATCTGCCTAGCCTTTTCCCAGTTCTATATTGGGGACTGTCAAAGATCTTCAAATGACAGCCGGGACCAACGGCTTAACGTGCTTTCCGAAGCACGGAGGAAACTCGGTATGTTGAAAATGGTCACCAATCCACGGACCGGCCTCGTCTAGCGTTGCTTAAACTTGATGATCGACCCGTGCGGCTGTTATTATTTAGCCACGAGCTCCTCAAAGGGCGATAGCAATAAAAAATAAAATTAGTTTATTTTAAGTAACAAGAGTCATATACAAACAGATATATAAAAAGATACAGACAGGATAACAAGCACAGCCAAATATGAACACCCACATATGTCTGCTGCAGCGTTACTGGATAGAATGTCAACATGGAAAGCGCTGATCACATCCTTAAACAAGTTCTTGTGAGCAACGGAATGTGTAATGCGCCTCCACCTGCGTCTTCACGCGCAAATTGACACGTTAAATAGGGCATTACGTAGATGTCGCTAACATTTTAACGTGTTAATTTACAAACGGCATTACTAATGGCAATGTTTAGGTGTAACTTAAAGCTTTATGCCATAATACCTACATGGTAGAATCTAATCCAGGAACTTGGAATTTTATTTAATTGACATTTTAAATTATTGAAATTTGTTTTTATTTAATTGGCATTTTTAATTTTTGTGATTTTATTATAATTTTTATTTTGACATTGTAATGGCAAATAAATATTTTGTTTTGTCTATTCTGTGTAATGATCTAAATTCAAATAAAAAATAATTATTTGCAAGAAATTACATAATTTTCAAGGGAAGATCTTACAGCCTTAAAGTCATTGTATTCTGCCTGCAAGCAAGCGTGATTATTTATGTTTTAATGTCATTATTATGCATAAATATTATCACATTATTATCACATATATAAAATGATTAACTTCCTCAATATTCTTTCTCTCTTATTATTTCTTTTATTTTTTCTCTGAACCAAATTTGTTTGGTCTCGCAGCAATAAATTTTCTTCTATATCTATGCTAATAATATAAAATATTTGTATTTTTGTATGTAACCGATAAACTTTAAAACTACTGGACCGATTAAAAAAAAAAAACACCGTTGGTAAGCTATACTATCTCCGGGTGACACAGGCTACTTTTTATCCCTGTTTTCCCACGGGAACGGGAACTACGCGGGTGAAACAGCGAGGCGTCCGCTAGTTTTCTATATTTCTGTATAAGTCCTCATCTCAGCGAAGTTATTGGTCACTCCCTTTCTACCCATATCATCTGTCAGTTTTGTCACACAATCTTGTTTATCTAATATCATGGACATGACCATCTCATTAGAGTGGTAATATAGGTACAGTTCGTCATAGACGATGTCTCCTTTAATATATTATACCTAATAGATATATCATACTTATGAGTCGGCGCAGTATGTCGAGGAGAAGTGATAAGGGATGTGGTATCCTATAATAAACGACTGAGCAATACGTGCCTGCGTCTACCTACTTATTTATTATTAAGTAGTCACCCACAGCGGTGACTGGACGTATCCATGTAGAGCTCTGTGCTTACGGATAATTTGAGTGTATTATTATTAACCCCAACCCCTAATTAGTGAACACCACAGATTGTGATCTTAACGACCTTATAGCAGACAACATTTTGTTAGGTTTGGTTAGTATTTGAATTTCATAAACAGTTGGTAACATTATTCATCACTTGCGGCCACCTATATTTACAGTACATGCGGATAGTACCTAGTGTGGGTACCTACCTAATTGAACATGGACCATAGCTGACGCACCAGAACAGAAATAAAGGAGGACGGCGTACAAAAAGAAATGAGATCCCATCAAAAACATAATATGTAAAAAACATAAGGCTTTCGGCGCAGTTTTTCTACCGCAAAAAGTAGTGAGATTGAATGTTAAACCAAGTTGGATAATTAATTCAGCAGTTGCCTTATTAATTAGGTTACAAACCAACAAATTAACCGACTTGGTTAGTTTGCGGATCGGCTAGCATCTCTGATGCGGCGAGTGCGCATTAGCTCCAACAGCCTTGAAGCTGTTGTGACCGAATATATCCGAAAATTATTAGTAAAAATTTTTCATAACATAATTACATAACTTCACGCTTGTATTGGCTGAAAAACTAGGTAGAGGTGCATCTGTTATGTTTTAACTCACATGTAACAAGGCCTATTGCCGTCATCCGAGCACAAATCGAGAGTCCAGACTGCTCCTGGCAAATACCTAATGGAAAAACCCAATAACACTTTGCCCGACACGAGAAAAAACGTAGGACCTTATGTTCAGTTGTAGCGTTTGCAACCACTAGCCCAACGAGGCAGATTTTTTATAAAGTCCAACGACAAAAGATTTTTATAAAGTCCACAAAGAGCCGGTAATAGTAAAATCATTTCTAAGTTCTTCCCGTTTAATCTTTTAGAAGACTTATAATTCTCACAACGGATCTTTATGTCTCTGAATTGGCTGCAAGACCCTGCGCAATAGCTATTTTTGTGTCAATGTTAAAGGAGAAGATAGCATTATATAACTGTTTTTTCACTCGCTAACGTTCATCGCATCATACTATCCCGCTTACTCTATGCAGTATACTCGATGACAAACAGTTTCTTACGCAATGTTTGGCAGAGCCAACTTCAGAGACACAAAGATCCGCTGTGCCTAATATACTTCTTCATGAACCCTTATTGCATACGGGATGCTTTGATGAAATGTATTATGTTTTGTTTACTGAATACATGCCTTATAAAATTTAATTTCCCATTTACGTATATATTTTTTTTAAACAGCCTGAACTGGCACAACACTTACAATATAAACATCACAATTCCTTTTATAAGACCTTTTTTTAAAAAAAAATTGCCCAAAATAATATGAGAAACAAAAGTCAAGAACAAGAAGTTTTGTGTATTTACGAATTTCTAAAGATTCTTCAAACTGGGAACCAATGGTATTGTTGAATGAAGAATTTATTTTTATTAACTTATAGAGTATTTTTAGAAGCTCAATTATAACTTGGCCTAGTATCAAAGCTTTCGAACTGATATGTTGACTTTTAATTCGTTGGAAATATTTCAAAAGGTTAAAGTACTTCCAACTGTGAACGACTCTCGTTGCCTAAAGAACAAACAAAATTGTGATAAAATATTACTGTTTCGTACATTTTGTCTAGTAATGTGAACATAATGAACGACTGATTTTCTTTTCCTCACCTTGGTTTTTTTCCTTAGCTGTTGGTAAGTTCCATATAGCCTGGAGATGTACGGGCTCTAGCCTGCAGTTAACTCCGTACACTGATTTGCCGTAGAGTTTGGTTGATTAGAGAAACATGCCACAGTTCCACTAAAAAACACAAACAAATCCACTAGTCTATACCAATATTATAAGGGGAAAAGATTTTTTTGTTTGTTTGTACCGAATAGGCTCCGAAACTACTGGAATGATTAAAAAATTCATTCACCAATAGAAAGCTACATTATTCCTGAGTGACATAGTAGGCTATTTTATAATCCCGGGAACAGGTCCAGCGTGGTGGCCACGGGAGCAAAGCCGCGGGGAGGAACAGCTAGTTGAATATAATTATTAATCCCCGACGGAAAAAGAGGGTAACGAAAAATTTTTGACGTGTGTACAGTACCTGTGTGTATCGTGTATTTACCAGGCCCCTCAGAAAGTATTGCGAAAAAAAGTTTTTATATATGGGAGACTGGCCAGTTATAATGTTTTTCGAAAATATGATTATTTATAAGTAAAAATAAGTAAGTTCCAATTTCAAAATTTCCCTCCACATTTTTTGCGAGTTAATTCAAAGTATTGTGTCTCACTGAAATATGGATCTGCGCCGGGAACATTTTAGAGCTATGATTTTATACGATTTCAAGTGTCGCCTGAAACCGGATGAATCGTACGATAGACTTCAAATGGCATTCATGGATGAAGGCCCTTCCAAGGCAACCGTGTATCGTTGGTATAACGAATTCAAGCGCGGTCGACCAACTTTGGGGGATGACGAAAGAAGCGGTCGCCCTTTGACGGCTGTTACCGAAGAAAACGTGCTAGCAGTGAAAAATTTAATCCAAGACAATAGGCGAATTACATATCAGGAGATTCAACACATATTGAAGATTGGATCGGGAAGCGTTCACGAGATTCTACACAGCCATCTTCGCGTGAGGAGGATAGTATCACGCTGGGTGCCGCACAACCTCACCGATGCTCAGAAGCAGGCCCGGGTGGAATGGTGCCGTGATATGCTTAACAAATTTGAAGCAGGCTCGTCTCGGCGTGTTTACGACATCGTTACAGGTGATGAGTCCTGGATTTATCAATACGACCCAGAAACCAAGCGCCAGTCGACTGTTTGGGTGTTTCAAAATGAGCCAACGCCTACCAAAGTGAAGCGATCTAGAAGCGGGGGTAAGATTTTGATCGCTAGCTTTTTTAATTTGACTGGCCACTTGGTATCAATTCCCTTACGGGATCAAAGAAGCATTAATGCCGAATGGTATACTACCAAATGTTTGCCAGAAGTTTTCTCTGTTATAAGCAACAAGCGACCAAACACAGGGCTCCGCGGGCTACTGCTCCACCACGACAATGCACCTGCGCACACCGCACTCAAAACGAGGGACTTCCTGGACAGCACGCCAGTCAAACTCCTGGGTCACCCTCCTTACAGCCCTGATCTAGCACCGTGTGACTTCTTTTTATTCCCAAAAATAAAAAATCAGCTCAAAGGGATACAATTTTCGTCGCCGGAAGATGCGCTGGCTGCGTTCGAGCAGGCTGTAAACGAGGTGTCTGCGGCGGACTGGAAAAAGTGTTTTGAAAACTGGTTTAGGCGCATGAATCTTTGTATAGAGGCTGGTGGAAAGTACTTTGAAAAGATTTAATAAAAATATATGTACGTATAGAACAATTTTTTTTAGTTTCGCAAAACTTTCTGAGTGTCCCACGTATATATCTGTCTGTGGCATCATAGTTCCTAAGCATGGATGCACTGACATTATCATTCGAAACGGGATATTTACCATGTTAACTGTTTGTTGCGAGTTCGCGAGCGGACACAGTGAGTTTCATGTGTCGGGAACAGAATCGAGTTGTGAGTGACAATGGTAGCGGTATTGAGTACAAAAAACGAACAAGAAAGAGTGTAGACCGTTTTGTCTCCTCATAAACACCCACCCGCAAGAACATCAGTTTATCCGTGATCATGGTGCTTGCAACAGCACCGAAATATCGGAAACTCGCAACAAACAGTAAACATGGTAAATATCCCGTTTCGAATGTTAATGTTAGTGTTAGTGACCATGACAGTTTAAAAACTTATATGGATGCACTGATGTTGGTTTTAATTTTGTTTGTTTGAAAGGTGATATATTATTGAGAGTGTTCTTAGATTTTTTGATGAAAATCGATTTAGCCATTCAAAAGTTAGCGTTTTACTGTGTGAATCGGGATGGTTTCGCAAGATATCGTGTCATAATTACGTGTTCGATAGATTGTTGATCGAAACGTGTCTACTGCTAGATAAATTATATAGTTTAAAAAGTATGAAATAAAAAAAAAAACTGTCTCGTGTGTTGGGAAATTAGCTCCTCCATCAGTTTTGGATATCAAGACGGTTATAAGATCACTATAATTCATTTTTGCTTTGTCATGTAATTTTATATTGTTGAATTATGACGCACATCGTGGGCCTAAAGTAGGTTGACAGTAACAGAAAAATTTACAGTGATGAGACCGTACAGGCAATGTTATACAATTTGTTTCACGTTATAAAGACGGACTGAAATCTTTTTGTGCGACAGTACCAACGTTTTGAGTAGCATTACATCGACATTCGACGCCGAAACGTAAATAATAACATTGAATCATTTTGATAATATTTAGGTGAACAAGGTTGTCCTTATCAACCTATTTTAATGGTGACATTTAGGGGATGTTCAGCATTGGACGTTTTTCGGCGGAGATGTCACACTGTTTAAATATTATCTAAAACATTGTTTCGTATCTAAATTGACATTAAAATAGCTAACTTAATGAGACTATGCCTTTTGTGGCATACCTTCGGGTTTCATTTAACTACAAGAAAGTTTAGAAAGGTACCACTACCAATTCATTTTAGTCACGACCCAAACCGAATTTAGAGTCAACTAAAAGGGCTGTGGTTTCGCTACATTTCCCTTCAGCGCTTTTAGCTCTTCTAAAAGCATCCCAAATCTGGTTACATCCACTAGTTTAATTACAAAGATTCCGCTTTAAATATTCTCTCGGCGAACAACGGTTTAATTTTTAATCGCCCAGTCGAATTAACCCTTGTCCAAGACGGGCCTCGAGCCTTTATAAAACGGCACTGAAGAATAATTTGTCGTCCGCCTTTCCTACTTTTGTCTGAAAAATTATTCAGCAACTCCGGCGATGGAGAAACAACCTTGGAAGAAAGAAATAAGGTTATATTTCTTTTGTTATAAAAAAGGAGTCGTGAGTTATTCAACGTCCGAGTTTATTGTTTCATAATTTCCTTGCGAACGCTCCGTAAGATGTTATTTGCAGGTTTTTTTTCTCAATTTATGACATTATGGTGTTATAAATGTTTAAGGGCTGGAAGACGGACGCTGGAAGATTTTGTGATTATTTTTACTGACGTTTCTTATAATAAGCCGTGAAGGCGTGCTCTTTTCATGGAGAGTGGATTCTTTTCTTATTTTGAAAATTGTGCATGCTTGGAGGGAGAGCTTTAGACTCGGTTTCTTTTGGCAATTGTGGTAACGAATACTGATAATATAGAAGACGTTATAAACGTTTATTTGAAAAGAAATTTTAGGATTAAGCATTAAGTGCATTGGCTAGATTGTTTTTATAGGTACAACGATGTAACTACTGGCACAAACCATTGTATTTTTTGGAAGCTTTATTACTTTGGGTTATTGGGCGGTTCGCACGAATTTAACTCGCCCGAAATGTGCGAATCGACCCTTTTTAAAAACATTATTTTTTCTGAGGTGATTCGCACGAATTTAATTTATTGGAGTGCGAATCGACCACTCCAACATTATGTATTAGGCAATTGGCACATATTTTATTTTAAAGAACAAAAAATAAAAAGTACAGTTGTGCTCACCCCTCTCAGCAATAATATAAATAATTAATCGAAGTTAAATTCGTGCGAAACGTCCAATAACCCATTACTTTGCTGCGTGTCCGGATTTTTGAAGCACTTCCTGGGCATCCGATTAAGCTGAATCTTGGCGTACATATGTAACTTTGAAAACATTGAAATAATACGGTACTATGGAACTGGTTTGTCATGATGGAGCTGGAAGATGACCATAGCAACTCCTCAACCAGGCAATATAGCGCCATCGTGTTTGAGCTCATTGGCTCTGTATTGATCAGTGATATTACACTTATTACTTCAAAAAGCTTGATTTAAAACAATTTTACTTTTAATACAGATTTATTTTAAACGTGACAAAGCAAATGATGATTTTACATTTGCGAACAAAATCAAAATCAAAATCAAAATCAAAATTTATTTATTCAATTAGGCCATTAAGCGGCACTTTCGAACGTCAAAAAAAAAAAAAAAATTGAATCTAATACTAACCTCCAGTTTCCCAGCCCAAAATCATCGGCGAATCAATGCGACAAACTGCCAAGCAAGCGCTATCCGCTGCGATTGGCTGTTGAAAATTCATTCAACCAATCACAGCAGACAACGCGCGCCCGACAACCCGCCACACCAAACCCCTGACAATTCTGAGCTGGGAAACCGGGGGCAATTGATTCTACCGTCCATTCGGAAATGTAGCTTGTTGTGGAGAAGAATGGACAAGAAACTCCACACATACTCTTTTACAAAAAATGTGTTTTACATGTATTTGGTTACATTATCTTGTTGGAAAAAAAAAAAAATACATACATGTGAGAACGATGTAAAAAAAAAACAAAAAAAAAGTAACGCACTTAAAAGCTTCTACAGTAAAACAAACAATTAAAAATACAATAATTAGGTAATTAAAAAACAGGTGGAGGCAGCTAAGTTATGACCAATCCCAACTGATGGCGCCCGTTCACGAACATGACACATGGATCGGCACCACTCAGCTCAACCATCATGAAGGGAACCGAATGATCCAACACATGTGCCACCATCAGAGTGACATTAGAGAGAGCATGACACACTATCAACTGCCAGGGCACACTGAAGTCAACGTACGACACAAAGGTATAGCAAATGGTAGATTTACAGTTGGTACATAGTACTCACATATGTGCTGTGCAGTTATATAATATAAAAATAAATTGAGTTTATACAACAATACTTCAGAACTTTTCTGCTTATAACTTGTTATTGTGCCCTAGTGACTGTGGAGCTGGACCAGCGCTGAGCCAAGCATTTTTATCAGCGATGTAATCCCCCAACCTATAATATGCCTGCCTGCATAGTGTGCGTTTTATAAAAGTTTTGAATTTCGCCTCATTCAGTTCTAGAATGTGAGGCGGTATTTTATTGTAACATTTTATACAGTACCCCATAAAAGATGAAGCTACTTTAGCCAGCCTGAAACCTGGTTGAATTAATTGGTCCCTAAGTCCCTGGAACAACTTCATAAACCACAAAATATGTGTTTTTGTACGCCTACGGTTATCATAGCATGGTGTCAAGGTGATTTGTGAGACAGTAGCTCGTAAAGTTCATGTTTCGTAGCCA
Organism: Orthosia gothica; assembly: GCA_949775005.1. Lineage (NCBI taxonomy): Eukaryota > Metazoa > Arthropoda > Insecta > Lepidoptera > Noctuidae > Orthosia > Orthosia gothica. The sequence goes on from OX459064.1 coordinate 11,491,251, forward strand.
TAAAGTGACATGATGAGTTGAGGGGTGACATGAGGCCCTTTGAAATAATGGTTTAAGCATAAAAATGCTGGGAAGTACGATATAATAAAGTTTGTATAAGAACTTATTAAGTATGGTATATGAATCAAGAGACATAGCGAGGCCTATGTGGTACATATTGCTCTGCGCCTTCCAGAACAAAAGAGAGGTACAGGCTGCCCGCCATTGACCTGGTGATCCAATATAGAAAGAGACTTTAAGCTAGTCCAATTGTTCGAATAGACAACCAAAAACAGAACAACTTGGTAAAGGAATTTGAGGAGACCCGACCCCAATGGCACCAGGGAAGGCAGAAGAAGAATAAGCACAGTAGGGTTTTCATGAGGAACCCAAGTAGATTCTATATAGTTATAATATCTATACTTAATACTTATTACATAAATATAATAATATTGTAAAGAGGAAAGATTTTTTGTTTGTACCGAATAGGCTCCGTAACTACCGGACCGATTTTAAAAATTATTTCTCCTATTTAAAGCTGTATTATTCCAAAGTAATTCGGCTATAATTAATTAAAAAAAAAAATAGATATCCTTATGAAAATTGCAATAATGTAATCCAAAGTAGCAAAATTTTGCCTTTATATTCATTATTTGGCGTGCCCTGAGAAAACTATTGATGATACATAAAAAATATGTATGACATGATTAAAGTGCTTATTATTACCTACAAAAAGATCTGGTAGAGAATATATCTAACTGTCATAGTTAAGTCACAATAGCAGCTTTGGTGTTCTAAAATTTAATTAGATCGCCGCACCGGTAGAAACAAAGGTTTCACATTCGTATTGTAGTATAAATTTTTATTCAAATAAATAGTTTAACAAATTGGTAGGTTAACGGGAGCGCAACCGCGGGGATCAGCTAGTTCATTTATAATCTCATCAGCCTTTCGTTTATCCATCGTAGGTCAAAGACCTTTTCTCATATTCAGAAGGTAAAGGCATTAGTCACATGATTTCGATATTTGTATTTTCTACATAAATGCCTACGAAGTTGTATCCAATTTCAGGCCAGTATATTACCTAAATCAATCAAAAGTAAAGGTTGTCTAAACTAAAGGTCTCGTACTTGAGTTATTTATTAATCCAGTAGGTAAACAATAAATTGTTTCAGACTTCAGAGATCCTTATTTGATTAATACAATTTATCTTGTTACCGAAAATGGACCTGTTATAGATAAGCTGTTGTGCTCTAAAAACGGTGAAGGAAAACATCGTGAGGTAACTGGCATGTCTTAAAACCGAAGACATATGACATCCACCAACACGCACTGGACTCGCGTGGTGGATTAAGACACATTGCTTCACTCACAGTGAGGAAGCCTGTGTCCCAACAGTGGAAACATTAAAAGACTGATGGTGGGCCTCGTGCCTCCGAAAGCACTTTATGGACTTTTTTTTGTCGTTTAGAAATTTTCATGCATACTGCGCTACCACGAGGAGATAGCGCAGTTATGTGGGAGTCTAACCCACTAAAACTCCACGGTGTCCTCCGCTTATGGCGGGAACACGGGCACGCGTTAGCCCTCACCAACTCACCGCAAACCCGCCGCGGCTGTCCGTCATCGAAACCCTCCTCTGGGGATTAACCCCCATCACCAGCGCACTAGAACACACTGTACGCCGTGATCACCCCAGCGACCAAACCAGCACATGGGCAAAAGACGACCCCATGTATGGCATCCTTGGCCCCCTACGCCTGATCTCTCTCCAGTCGTGTCGGACTGTCGTCCTATCGGACTATGAGAGTGAAGGAACAGAGAGTGCACCTGTGTCTGCGCACACACTCTTTAGCCCAATACTGTCTTCTGCGCCGATTAATAATCTCCGTTATGATTGGCTGCCGAAATTCAGTCTGGAGGACTTTTAGTAAGTAGATAAGTAAGTAACTACCTACATATATGACAGCGTTACACACCTAAAGGTATATAGCATTGGTTACTTTCGTGTGATTCACTGACAAGCCTAAATATAAAACTTTTCAGTAAAACAACAAACAATGGCTTCGTTCGTGAAATAACTGCGTAATTCAATAAAACTTGCGTCAGCAACAAAGGCATTTTATGTACCGACAACAGAGTATTTTATTCGACCAATGTGTCAATCACTCGGTAGATTTATCCTTTTCAATACATTTAGTACGAGTACTTTTACACTACCCTGCACTGAAACGGGACAAAAAGTTAATCCTACTAATATTATAGATGTGTGTGTGTGTGTGTGAGTATATGTATGATTTTGCACGCTAAAACTACTAAACGGCTTTTGAATTGATGAAACTTCAAAGTACTCTATAGCGATTATACTTCAGAATAACTCATAGGCTATAATTAACAAAGATATAGGAGAAAGTACTAATTCCATGCGAACGGAGTTGTATTTTTAACCAACTTACCAAAAAGGAGGAGGTCAAGTTAGAGGTTTTTGGAAGTCGGTGTCCATATCACAAAAAAATGGTGCCTACGAAATACACCGACTTCCAAAAATTAAGTTAGTTTTCACTTTGTAGTTTTTCATTTGGAAGTCGGTAGTATTTTTTTGCAAAAAAGTTTTTTTTTGCAACATGAAGACAACTTTGGAAGAAAAAAATATAATTTCGAAACAAAACTGTATCATGAAATTTTATAAATTGCTTATAGGTAATACAGAATCCAAAAGAATCCTTTTGTTGTAAAATGTACAATAACCGAGTAACTTGTTTTTTTAGACAGAGCAGCCAAACTCAGTATTTATTCCACAAACGTGTCAATCACTTGGAAGATTTATCCTTTTCAATACATTCATGCGAGTACCGCTACACTGACGTGCACCGAAATGGAACGTAAACCATTTAGTTTTTTGTTATGAAATATATGTTTATGTTAACGTCTGAGCTGTCATTCGCTTATAATATACTCTCGTGTCGTCGGATGCCGTTAAGATTTCCTCTTTTGCCCATTTCCCTTTTTGTACTGAAGTACTTAAATATTAAACGTGTGGCTGAATTTAAACGGAGGTTTTATGCCAAAAAGTAAGCGAAATAAAAATATATTTTTTTACGACGGGCTTTTTTAAATGGATAACTTTTTACGATTAAAAAGTTAATCATAGGCTGCTTAACTGGCGTTATAATTTATGATTTTTCCTTCTCGTTATAATTATGTATTCGCAGGGCGAAAACGATATTTCGGTTTTCAATTTCCGCAGTGCGAACACTACCGCCCGGCGAGGCGTCGACCGAAAAATATAAATTGTTAATTTAAATATCTCGCTCTACGTTATTTATTTAATTTTATGGAGTGGAAGTTAATTAAAACCTGGTTCATCTTAATTGGTATCTGATTTGCCTTTGTCCTTATCACAATTTTTTTATTTATTTAAATCTTTTAGAACCGGTAACCAAGCAGTCAAGCACTTCTTTTGTTATCAACAACATGCACTAGAAAAAAAATATGTCATCACTTTATTTCATTATTAATTCACTCATTTTGCACATTCATACGTGCAGTCAGTGTCATTCCAGTAAATCCAGCCAGGACTGGTCCAGCTTTGAATTTCAAACATATTTTTTGCCGACATCAGCACTCTTCTAAAAGTCGCATTTCAACCACCGTAAAACACCGGTGCTTAGAACATAAATCCTATTGAATCCAACGCATAAAACTCCACGATCCCGTACCGGATTTGTTCTCACGCAAAATCTGTGTAGGTACATTATTTTGTCCTCCATTTTATTTCGTGCAATAAACCCAGTTGAGATTTATTTGAATACAATAAAGTCAAAGGTTAGGTGAACTTGACAATTGATGGATATAGGTGGCAACTGAAAGAGGAGCTCGTAGCTTAATAAAAGCTGTACGGGTCGATCTTCAAGGATGTGTGCTAAGGTTGCTCTGTGGATGGGTGACCGTCCGTTACATACCGAAAATCCTCCGTGCCTCGAAAAACCACGTTAAGCCGCTGGTCCCGGCTATAATTTGTACATCTCTGATAGTCGTTTCGTTCCAAGTAGTTTCGGAGAAATGTGTGGAAAAACATACAAACATACAAACAAACATATATACACTTATGAAATTTGGCACACGTGTTTAGAAGTTCGTACAGAGTAACATAAGTGAATATTGTGCAATGCCAACAATAGTACAATTGTCGATGAGTGTGTAGATTACCTCCTTTTTTGATGTCGGTAAAAAATATTCCAAGTTCCACAGAAGTGGCAATGTTTATATGCATAATAAATCAGAATGTAGTGCGTGAGAATAGGGTGCTTGTGAAAAATACACGTGACAATGTTTTGAAAGAAAAGAAGAAAAATGAATCTATTTGTTTTGTTCAAAAATATGTTTGAATGAGCTGCTAGCAGGTATAAGACATTAGATTTTATAACAGTCCCTCCTACCCTGTCATTACTGTCGGTTCGTTGACTTACAAATGGCACTGCTGCGATTGACTTACGAAGACATCAATTGGCCTCTTCAATCATTGTTATTTACTGTACCTACAATTTATTTGAAAGTACTGTTGACTCGTAAAGCAAAAATGAATAATACTGAAATCAAAATAACAGCGTGGCAATCGCGTAACACACAATCAGAAATGCTTTTCATTTTTACAATATTCATTTCCTAATTTACGTAGTCGAGCTCATGAATTTATCAATATATTTGTAATTTTCTTCAATTGTGTTTTTTTTACAATAGGTATTATTAGATTAGAAACTATAGTCTAGCAATATTCATTTACGTTTTATAAATTTTTCAATGTGCCAACTGCCAGCAAATTCAAGCAGACTGTAATAATAAGGGCTGAACAAATTGCGTCTCACTTGAAGCAAATTATTGGAGAATTTCTCCGACTGTAGGCTGATAAATACTACTTGAAAATCTGCAAGAATTGTATCAAGAAATTCACAGTTAGTGACTAAACTACTAGAAATTCCAGCAAGCTGCGAAAGCTTCATTCAATAGCAATGACCTAGCACCTCTTGAATTCTTTCGTTTGATAATATTTATAGTTTTTTACTACCGTTTTTATTTACGACGCCATCAATTGTTTTAAATTACGATTTTTGTAAACATTGAAATGATTCATGCGATCATACTGTGTTTGTATAGACTAGATATTTATTATACCTTATCAAAATATCATAAATTAGACTTTACGTGATGAAATGTAAATATTATTCTGAAAGTTTTTATTAATTTGTTGATCTTTTTGTAGTTTTATAAATTGGTGAGATTTTATTGGATAATTTGTTAATTTTACAATAAAATTTTCTAGCTTCGTACCCACAAAAAACTAAAAGATTAAGGTGTCTTCTTGGATTTAGACTAGATACCTAGTCATTTAGAAATCTTTAAAATGAATTATTGTCTACAAAATAATTTCTGCTAACTCTTTTGAGATAGAATTAACGTAAAATTTATATTGCAAACAACTCATCTAGGTACATCATTAAGGCATAATTCTGAATAACTATTTATTCAGGTATTTTGTTATTCAAATATAAGCTAAAAATACAGCATTCTATTCGAATTTCATGATAATGAAAAGTAGCTATTTGTCTTAGAGTTTTGTACACTCAACCATTATGTATATTTTTGTTTGCTTATAAAGAATGCATGGTTGTTGATTTTGTTGAATAAGGTCTACGTTAATGCCGCTTCGGCTTTTAAATGGGGTAGCATTTCAGTGAAGATTGAAGTAATAATTGGGAGGTAGGCAGACAAAAGCGATATGTGAAAGCATTACTTAATCAATTTCAGGTGGCTTACCGGCTTCCGTTACCTACCTACAATAGATCGTACAAACAGTTTCAGTTAGGCACAATTTTGGAATCGAAAATCAATGTACCAAATTGCCATACGGCGCGGCGGTAGTTGGCGTAAATGGTTGAATGAGTTTTCAGCAGTCAATCGCGTTACTTGATTCACAATGGTGATTAATTTTTGACGCTTCGACAGTTGGGGAGATAATCGATTGTTAATTGACTTTGTGTAAGTGTTTACACAGTTATATACTCAGTAAATTTGCTAGCAACGTGAAAAACTTACACACCCTCATTTATAATATCTCGACACTGTTTAGCGATTACTTACGTTCTATATCAGATTAGAGAACAGAAAACTGAAAAATCTGTTCTCTAATCTGAGCGTTCTGTAATTAAATTTTGAATAAGGAATATACTAATAATCACTTGCTGATTTTTTCATGAATATGTTCGGCCCGTAATATTAAAAGCACACATTCCAAATACAAAATTCAAGAAAAAAAAATCGTGCAATCAAAATTGTGTTCGTAATTCAAACAGCCACATAATCAAAATGGCGTCTATCGTGTGACGTCACAATACAGTTGTACGGTACAGACCGTCTGAAATTGACACGTTTTACGGATGGGCGGATTTTTTTTATGGAAATCTATCTACTTACTCTCCTATTCAGTTGATTATGATTGCGCCATTTATGTTGTTCGATCAATTTATGTGGGCTCATAAAAACATGTGGTTTTATTATCAAACATATGGGAGATCATGTGGTCTGATGGCAACAGATTTTTATAGGTTTGTCTATTGTGGAATTGGATTTTCTCGATTTAGTCAGGAAAAAATCGACGCTTGTTCAACACATAAACCTTATCAGGAAAATGTTGATGGGGAGCTTTTTGTGCCACTACTTGACGGACGGGCGTTTTAAGGGACTGTTTTGAAAGTGCTAGCTCTCAGCCCAATTAGATTAATGACTTTTGAATTTTTGATTTTCAAATATTATACTACGTACGTTAATGGACTGATAGATGAGCTCAGGAGGGCTGGTGTCGGCTGTTCAATAGATGGCAATTGTATGAATAACATTAGCTACGCCGATGATATGGCGCTGCTGAGCCCTTCTGTTAAAGCCCTCAGCATGCTTATAGGCATATGTGAGAGGTACGCAGTGTCACATGGCCTCAGGTACAATAACAAATAAAGTGAACTACTTGTGTTTAAGGCGGGTAATAAAACTCCCTCGACCATTCCACCGGTCAGACTTGGAGGAATTCCGGTAAGTAGAGTCACCAAGTTCAAATACCTGGGGGCATTGGGTCACTGAGGACCTCTCAGGATATTGAAAGGGAACGCAGGGCATTGGCAGTTAGATGTAATATGCTGGCGCGCAGGTTTGCGAGGTGCACAAAAGACGTTAAAATTACTCTGTTTAAGGCGTACTGCCAAACAATGTACACCTGCAGCCTGTGGGTCCGCTATACGCAGAAGGCTTTCAATGCCCTGCGGGTCCTTTACAATAATGGGTTTAGGATGTTGATGGGGTTGCCACGTTACTGTAGTGCATCGGGGATGTTTGCGGAGGCTAACACCGACTGCTTTAGGGCTATTGTGCGCAAGAGAGTGGCCTCCCTGATTTGTCGTGTGAGGGGCAGCCCCAACGGCCTTCTAAACACTATTACAGATAGGGTAGAGTGTCCTATTGTGCGGCACTGGAATAAGGTGCATAGTTCTGGTGCTGTCTTGTTTAATGTTCGTTAATAAGTAGTTTTAAGGTACTAACATAGTTTTTAAGCCGTACTAATCATTTTATATGGAATTATGTTCTGAAATAAATTATTATTATTATTATTATACTTTTGTCTTTTAGTATTTCATCACATTTATGAACAAGTAAAATTTCAAAATTTAAAAAACCCGCGACACCAAATTCAAACAGTAAAACGCCCATAACTTTTTAACGGCTGAACCAATTTTATTCAAACATAGCTAAGAACACTCTCGACAAAATTACCATTCCAAAAAAAATAAACTAAATCAAAATCGGTTCATCCGTTTAGGCGCTATGATACCACAGATACACAGACACACAGATACACAGCAACACACGTGAAAGGGTTAAAAAAAAAACGCGTTGTGAAGGAAAACCAAGAAAGCGGTTGAAATTATAATATAACAATTTATGACTGGCAGTATTGCTGATACCTCGTTTCAACTTAATTAATAACCACAATCATTACCGTGCCACAATGTCGCTTAAATGATCGCTTGTCAAACAATTAAAACGTAAATACTGAAAAGTTGCTCCTTGACGACGACTTGACATGTTTTGTAGGTATGTGGTCGGAATAATTACTGCAATATAGAAATAAGGCAAGTTCGCTGCCCAGTCTGCGCTGGCGTGGGGTGCGGTTATAGCGCGACGGGCCGACCCCGTGCTGGCACGGGCTAGGCTCAGTATAGCTTCTGTGAGTCAATGTTCCGCAGACACTGCGCTTGACTTTCTGTGTTTACGATGGTACTGGGCTTAAATTTTAACGATTCAAACAAAGTTAACGGTTTCTAAGTCGTGCTACGCGTTTTTATTCTAAAAGTGATTTAAAAAATATACAGAGCAGCATTTGGCAGTCGACCCTTACAATCTGGCTTACAGTAAAGGTGTTAATAAAATCTATAAATTGATTCAGTTTGGAACTTTGTGCTGTACAGGGCAAATAAACTTTCCCATACTGGGCGCTGGAGGATATGAGGCTATCCGCGAATTTAGGTAATACTTTCTCATGTTGGCACAATTGAATACCAGAATAACTGAACCCTAAGTATTTGCTATTCGTCGAAGTTCCTAGCGAACGCCCGCGTGAATATCGCGAATAATCTACCATCGTCACATCGGGATAGAAAATATCCTAAGTCTTAATTTTATTTATTAATAAATAGAATTAATTTAGGCCATGGTCTTCCCGTGTTCCAAATCCGTTCAGCCGTAGAGGCGTGACTGATAAGCAAACATACAGACTCTCTCATATAATATTAGTAGGATAATTTGTAACTCGTGCTTTCATAGCACTCGCGGCTTTTCCTTTTGAAAGTTATCCCTCTCGTTAAAAATATCATCATAATAAATCATGAAAATACTCAATTTCGCTATAAAAATGTCCACGTGACTCTGTCGACCGTGAATGCAATTACTGCGTCGAGCATAAAAATTATACAAAAATATACTATTACAACACAAAATATTTTGTTATCAAATTATAAAGAGGGTTATTATGTAACTAGCTAAGAAATGGAATGCCCTACCAGATTCCATTGTTTCCCGATAGCTACAACCTCAGGTCTTTAAGTGTTTATGTTGGTCGCCGGTTTTAGATTTACATGCTCGTGATTTTTATTTTCGCAAACATTAATTTTGCTGTCTTGCTTCAGAAGCATCTTCATCCATCTTTCTGAGGTGTAACCGCGACAAAACGGACAATCTTGAGCTTCTTGGCGTTACTTTGACATATACACTCAAATTTGGACCATACCTGTATACAGGCAAAGGCTCAACTGGCTGCAAAAAAGTTGGGGATCCTTGCGAAGGTGAGATAGTACTTCAAACCACAACAGCTGCTTTTAAGTTGTATCAAGCGCAAGTTCGATCTTGCATAGAGTACTGTTCTCATCATGTGATGGATCTGCCAAATACCATTTTTATAAATTGGAGTTGATGAAAAAACTGGCTAAGAGGCTCATCGACAATGAGGCACTGGTCGAGTCAAAGCTCCAGAGCCTTTAGCATCGTCACCGAGTTGTTAGCTTGTCGGCTTTATTTTATCGGTTGCATTTCGGGGAGTATGCGATGGAATTGCATGATCTAATTCCGACTAGCCCGTTTCAACACTGGACTACAAGACGTATGGCAATACGCCATCGATACATGGTGGAAATCCCACTAACCCACCTATACGCACTAAACGTTTTGGACCACCTTCTACACTTGCAGCCTGTGGGAGAAGTATTCGTGGGCGTCGTATGGAGCCCTTCGTGTCCAGTACAATAACTCTTTCAGAAAACTGATGGGGTTGCCTTGGCGTTGTTGTGCATCAGAGATGTTTGCGGCGGTGCATGTCGATTGTTTTTACGCTTTAATGCGCAAGCGCGCAACATCAATGGTGACCCAAGTTATGGACAGCCCTAACAGGGTTCTGAAAATGATTGCTGACAGAGTGGACTGTCCGTATATAGTTCACTGCTGTCAGTTACATATATGTATCACCGTATTGTGTTGTTTACTAACACGTTTTAATACTCATTGTTACCACAAAGTACGGAAGCGGCGGCGCGCCTCAGACAGAGGGGCCACTCTCACTTTGACATTTCGGTTTTACAGGGAATATTGGGCAATATTGGCCCGAGCTCAGTCGCGGCTGTCATGATTGCTTTGTGCAGGCGTTTGTCACGTCATTCATACATTAAGTACTGTAACGAGGTTGGTTGCATTGGATGGGTTACCTTTGTTATTTGTTACAGACCGAATTTACTTTTTTGTTTATAATTCTTTCTTTCAATTAGTATTTTTAAGTTATAAAGGTCATTAATCTTTCAAGATGACAAATTAGAAATTCATTATCTAGGATTATAATAAATTATTTTAAGCCCATAGATGAAATTGGGAACTTGTCATAATAATAAGGTTCAAGTCATACAGCTTACAAATATGTTTCCTCCGACTGCACAGCATAATTTTCTTCTTGTTTAAGATCATCTTTGGTTTTTTGATTTTATTAGGTACCTGTTTTTTCACATTTATATTTTAGTCGAGCTTGGAGCTTTTTACAATTTAATTTTTTAAGTGGGATCATTATTACAATATTACTACGTTCATCGTATGTGGCGTAATATTAAATGTTTCGTGATATTAAATGGATATTTGATGCCCTGTCTACCCTCTAAGGCATGTAAGCATGATATGATGTATGTTTAGACGAATCTATGTATTTATGTTTGTAACTTGGGCAACCTACTCTTTTTTTTTATTCGGAATCAATATAGTAGCAACCCTAGTGAATCTGTCAAGTTTAGCTGTCAATTTTCTAAACTGCGTGAGTGGTCCTTCTGTATACTATCTATTTTGTGTTGTTACTAACCCTATATGAGTCTTAATTCGAAATAAAGTTTTTGAATTTGAATTTGGAAATACTTTTCATGCGTACAGCTAAAGCGTGCCCTGCTGGATTCCATTGTTTCCCGATAGCTACAACCTCGGGGTCTTTAAGTCAAGAGTAAATAGGTTACTTTAAGGCAAGCGTTTTACACTGTCGACTACATCATCGCTTACCATCAGATGAGATAGTGGTCAAGTCCGAGCCTAACTAAAATAAAAAAAATAGGGTAATAGATAAATAAAATTAAGTTTACTTTGATTATATAAGTTGCGACGAATGTATAAGCATGATGTTCCTACTTCTGGGATATAGACCTCTACTCTTTGATAGCCATTTGAAAGTTGGTAGATCTCACTAGACTTTGAATTATTGCAAAATTTCCTTCACCATTTTGAGAGCAGTAGTGATGAAATAAATTACCTAAACAAAGTAAAGTGACTTTCGTGTGCCTTTAGCACTGGGTCACCACTGCTCCTTATATACAAACAAACAAACGTATCAGCACTCGTGGACCGAATTGCGCAACGGCGAGTGAGAAAATCATAATACGTGAATACATTTGAGATTATTCAAGACTCAGAAAAGCAAACAAACATATCGTCAGATATTTGTACAGTAACCGCGAAATTCAGCGAATGATTCACATTACCATCCTCAAACTACAATGCCACTATCTGATAAAAGCATATTTTGAAGTATTGACAAAACCAATTAAAATTGATGCTGTTTTGATCTGGCATGTATTACTAAAACTAGTTTTATAAGTCTTTGTTATTAACAACAAAAGGACTATTGTATCCGAGATTTTAAAATAAATGAAATTTAATTATCAACTTTAAATCATCTGCGAGAGATACAGTGTCGAAAAATAGATCTATTTACGCACTTTCCAATGGGCCCATTGTTAGTTAATATCAATGATTCGATCTTGATATTTTTTTTTACTGTTTATCCGAAATCTTTGATAGTAGAAAATACTGCTTTGATAGATCGACACTTTTCTTCTTACGATGACATTTTTCAGATAATGGCATTTTAGTTAAAGAAATTACATAAGACATGACGGGGTACCTACCTACTAAGTAATGTGTTAATACGGAAGGGAATCTACTAAATATTGATGTAATTGAAACTTCAAATAACGCTGTATGGTAAATAGATCATGTGAACTCTACATGATCGTTGTGAATATACTCACGAATTAACATTGGTACGTGATTTATTTTTGAACAAATCTACAGGAGTAAAATGAGTAAAATGGAACCTATCTTCAACCTTTCCATATTTTCAAAATCTCATCGCTTTTGCATGCACCTGATAAAAAATTTAATTGAAAAATCTTGTAAAATCATCATTATAATCATCATATCCACTGCTGGACATAGGCCTCCCCCAAGCGTAGCCACATTGAACGGTCCCATGTGTCCCACATCCAGCGGATCCCCGCAACCTTCACCAGGTCATCGGTCCACTTGATGGGAGGCCTTCCAATGCAACGTCATCTGGTTCGCGGTCGCCACTCCAGAACCTTTCTGCCTCATCGGCAATCCGTTCTACGAGCATTGAGCCCTACCCACTGCCACTTAAGTTTTTGAATTCTTCAGGCTATGTCGGTAACCCAGAAATGTAAAGATCCGTAAGAGAGATCCAATGTTGTAAAATAGCCTTTTACAAAACCCATAATAGTGTTAGTATGTTCTCCGTAAATAGTTTTGCGTTTCTTTTTGTTAAACAACCCATTACTTAGATTTTCTTCTTGTATTTATATTCTGTCATTCCTTCAGTGAAAAGTTTAAAAGCGCACGTTTTAAGCGTTAGTCACATTTCAATGGCTCTCCAAGGATTTGTGGATACGACTTTGAAACGCACACTGGTTTTATAATAAGGTATCTCTAACTTTGCAGTGAAACAATTGATTTTCAAAATGATTTTTTCGTACCACTTGCTCAAAAAAGTGACATTATAAGCCACAAAAAGCGAACATAACAATAGTCATTTTTAATCTGTTAAAAACAGGGAAAGAAAATTGTACTGAATTTCATTCATCCTCTAGGGGGAGAATGTGATTTAAATTTGGAATACTTATCGAAATTTATACTGAACTAAATCTGTGTTTACACCATTGAGTTTGTATAAAAAGCATCATACACCTTTTTGAAAAAGGAATACGCATTTATTATGCAGTTATGATTATTAAATAAAATTACGAAAAACCGACGAGGCCGTATGAGCTTGATGCCTTTGCTTTTCCGACAATAAAATATTAGTCTAGAAATTTGTCGCGTTTTTGTTTTCTTCAAATACATAAACGTTAAGTTTATTTTAATTTATTTTTATATGTCTATATTTTTAATAAATGCTTTTCTCATATACATACTTATTGTGTTAATTTTTTCGCAAATGGTACGAAAAGTAGAGTATTTTCCTCGGTGATAAAGCTGTCTTAGTCTTGGGTGAACTTAAATCCCTCGCTACACTCAGGACTCGTCTTAAATCCCTCGCTTCGCTCGTGATTTAAGTTTTTAATACCCTCGCTGCGCTCGGGAGTAAACCTCGAGTCCTTCGTTACGCTCGCGATTTAAATCGTCACCCGCGACAGAAGACACTGCTTTATCCCCTTGGTTAATAATCTACTAATTCACTTACCCACTGGCACTTGTACCTACATACAAGTACTCATTGTTTTTTTTGAGACTGATTCAGAATAATTGAAATATACACGCAATTTTTTTTCGATATATTTTCCATGATTTTTCCTCCTTTCAATTTCTAAAGCCACCACTTATGTTGTACCACCCTGAGTTAGTCCAAAATAACTAGTACTGACTAATACTACCTTTTGCATCATCAATATCATTTATTTGGTACTGTGTTTTTCCTATCATATTTCCCATGATTAAAAAAAAGATTCCGACCAATTGAGAACCTCCTCGTTTTTTTGAAGTCAGTTAAAAATTAAGATGAACAGAACAGAATAAAAAATACTAGCTAGCTTCCTAGTATCCTTTGACTTTATATTGGACGAAGAATTCGAGTAATAAATTCTGGGTATAGAGCAGACTAAGTGAAAGAAAGAAAAAATATTTTTTTGTGACCCGCACAGGAGACACGAGAAATATGCATAAAATAAAACAATAATAAAATCATAATACATAGGTATCGTTCGAAAATTTAACCTAAAAGAGTATCTATCTAGTGTATTTTTATAGCTTCCCACTTTCAAAGAGTTCAAATACTTGTTCTTTTTTTTAAATTCACCAGTAACTTATGGATTTTTTTAGGCTACTTACGTCACTCTGGGTTTTCTTACTAACTCCGAGTTCGTAGTTAACACGGACCAATTATGTTTTATATATTTTATTTAAACCTCATCTTAGCAACTAACACTGACTTAAATTTTACAAGAGGCCTTATAGAGATAAAATGCTTTTAAGGTCACAAAAACAGACCATGACGCACTCCACGCCACAAATCTCTGTCTCCAATCTATTTCCAGACGAACTAATATAATTATTTTACAAAAGCAATTGAGAAACTTGTCCTATTTCCACATGTCGAGTCACCTTATTTGCGATACTATTAAACTTCTACCTTACCGTTAAAACCGCTCTAAGGGTACTATTACACCAAAAATTTCCGAGGTAGCGAGGCGGCGCTAAGAAGCGAAGCGGATATTTTTTAGCAGTATCGCACACATCTTTCGCTTTTTAGTACGTCATGATCACCATCAACAATAATATATCTGCCATGTTTTCTCTTTACCACCCTTGGATGAATGGTTGAGAATGCCTAAGGTACTAAGTTCGCTATTGTATCTTTGTGCATTAAGTTGTAATTAAATAAATCATCATCAGCTCACAGCAGTCTACTTCTGTATATATGCCTCTCCAACTGCACGTCATTTATTTCGATCTTCGAACTTCCAACCAGCTGTTACTAGCTATCCTGCCAAGATAGTCACTCCACCTTAAGGATGTACCACCTTACGTTTACATCTTCACCTAAGAACACATCTACCTCGTTTAATATGGCTCTCTTATGCGTAAAAATAACTAACTCTGCTAGTCCTTTTCTACCTGAGCAAATCTAAACTAGGCTTACACAATGAAAGGAAACCATTCGTAAATATTTTCCTTGCGCACCGCCTCGCAGCCTCGCACATCTTTAAATGGAAAAACACCCTTAAAGTTCCACCTTTCCGTTAAAACCGCTTCAAATGTGACACGAGACAATCCAGCCGTCATGAGTGCGTGGAGCATGAGTAATTTGTTAAATAAACTTCCTGAACTCCTCCCGGGGTTTGTTTTGGCTTGAACCAGTACATAAGGTTTAATATGCGGAGTTTATGTTAGTTTTGTTCGAGGCCTACGAAGTTGTGTTAGTGTTGTTCTAGAATATTCTCACTATTGACCCTAGTGAAATGTTAGTACCGGTTTCTAAAGAAGCCTCATTCTTCATTCGGTAAGGCTAGTTAACCAAAGCTGCAATTCTAGATATTAAATCGTAGTATTATCCCTCTTTTGCCCTTACCCAAATTTTGTATGGTTCGTGAAACACAACATTTAGTTTCTTCTCCGGTCGACGTCATCCAGGCAACGCCAGCTGTGGCTCTGTCTTGCATACTAGTTCCAGCGATGGCTGTTTAGTATCTATGTGACGCATAGGTATGCGTCACATAGATACTAAACACCCATATACATACCCGTATTTGACCATTTTTTATTCAATTTGTTTTTTCTTGATACGTATTTGTCATATTTCCATTTCTTTCTTTCCATCAGCTTTCACTATTCATCCCTTCATCCAGCCATGCCATCTTTCACACAATTTTCCTCCATACTTATTCCCATTATCAGCTTATAATCAGTAATTTCTAGAAAGATTATGACCGCTTAACCTCAAGCCATTGCCAACACAAATGGCTTAGATTACGAGTAGCAATGATACCGCTCATAAAGAGCGTTTGTACGAACAAGGTGACATAACAGAATGACGTATTATATAGAACTTACATATGTCATTATCATAGTATTATCGCTACTTTTATGACTGTTTTATTGCCACTGACTCGCGAAATACAAAAATCTACAGACTATGACCGGTGACGTGTTTAGGCGTGGTACAGACTGTTGTGTGGATGTTGCGTTGATGTGGTCTGGATCTAGAAACAATAAAATGTCCGTCATATTTTTGCTGTGTTCTTATATGTCAATTCGCAAACATCTCGAAGTGGACTTGAGAGTTAATGTTTTATGCTGGATTATATTCAAATGCAATGTGAATTGTTACTGAATAATTTTAATTGAATTGTCAATTTAGACAATTACAATTAAGGCCATCTTAAGGAATTACCACAGGCCACTTAATATGTATGTACCTACTAGCTTCTGCCCGCGGCTTCGCCCACGTGATAAGTGTTTTATCATCCCAAGGGAACATTATATTGAGATAAAAAAGCAATATGCTTTTAAAGACTACAATTTATCTCTGTGACAATTTTCATCCAGATCCGATAATCCGTTCCAGCGTGATTGAGTATCAAACATACATGCGTAAGATTAAGTAGTTACTTTCCCTTAATTATTCTTTGCCTTGTAGATGATAATCCAGTCTTTATCGGAAACTATACGGCTCCATATCGTTCGCATAAAATACTCTTGTCATGTAACATCCACCACGTGCGTGTCTATTGTCCACGTCTCCCTCTGTGTGAACTAAGTTTTAGAGCTAATCCCTGAATAGAATATCACCTTCTTCTTTTTACGACCACGATATAATAATGATTATCGTGATAACTTACTTCAGTAGCAAGTGAGGTATTGAGCTGTTACTTGTAAAATATAGAATGAAAAATTTATAAGTTTTGTGAAGTGTATTGTCGAAGTCGATATCTTTATGTGTCTTTTTATTGAGTGAAAGTGAGTGCTAAGAAGAACAAGACTTGCAAGATTAGAGAACTATACAAACAAACAAATATACAACAAACAAACCAGTGTTTCTGTGATTTGTGTTATTGCGAGGCAATTGTTGTGTCAACTTCTGGTACGTAGAAATATTGTTGAGCTGAGTTGTGCATTTGTGTGTTAATTTTATTTTATTTGGAAAACTTACAGCTAATAACAAAAATGCTTAGTCATTATACTAAAAATAAGCACACAAGTTTTCATTTAGAGAAATACTTTATTCTTTGTGTATACTTTTCGTTTTCCTGGTTAGATATTGTTGGCTATTTGAACCAGGCAGTTTTTTATTGGGTATGTGATGCGACCTTCCTGAATCTAAAGCCAAGTTGACAATCTACAATCGATAACGTTAGTAGAAAACGAATCAATGTATGGGAATGACACATCTGAAAGTTGAGTCACGTGGTCAGACCATACTAATAGAAGGCGTTAACGATTTTAGAAAGAGATTCGATACGAAAAATTTGTAACTTGGAAAGGGGGCCTGATGGGTCGACGCGATTCGATATTCAACAAGTGAGTAAGTACAAGTGCATTCATTTGGAATCCACATGAAGAGAAATACAGTCTAATGTTAGAAAAAAATCAAAATAAATTTTCTGGATTCCTTTATTGCAAACTGTTTGGAGTTTATCCCTTTTATCCCCTGATGTACCCGAGTTTGTTCGTCCTTGGCATGGTCGGGTGCACCAGGCTAGCAGTTAGAAGGGACTTCGCGCTGGTTAAATATGTCGCCGGACGGGTGCGTGGGCGCGCGCCGCCGCCCCGCTTTGTTAGACGTGCCAGCGGCTAGTACTAACCTCCTCAAGTTTGCCCCTATCTCACGAGCCGTGTGTATTGTTAATGTTATTACTATGTCGGAGGACATATTCGGGCAAAACCTGACGAGATTTCTTCAAAGGGCTCAAATAATTATTGAGAGAGGCCTGGAGCTATAGATTTTGGCATGTTTAATTTAATTTAATTTATTGATGTATATTGTATGTAATTTTATTGCTAGGTTATTTTAGTATTAAGTCATTTTGTGTGTTTAAATTGTGGCTTGTAGCATCATATTGGATCAAACTGTAAAGATGTTATAATTGGTGATAATAAATAAATAATAAATAAATATTTCAATTTAAATTGCAAGTGCGTTCACTTGGATGAAATGCAATGCTTGTTGATCGATTTATACTTGAAATGTTTGCAATTTAAATTGCGTCTCGCCATCAGGAAGGTCCTTAATGATATAACAGTTTCCAAACTAACTTTAAATTGTGTGCTAATCTGGTATTTAATTTAACACGGGACTTGTGCTTTAATTTGTAACACAAATACTCGTTACCGGGTGCGCTGAACCTAGTTTAATACTATAATATTGTTTCCAAACTGCTCAATATTAGTAAATGTTTACTTTCTTGCCGGGTTTATGTGGCAATAAAGAAAGATTCAATCAAATACTTATATTTAGGTATTATAGAAAAGAATGCATTTATTTTCAGATTATTGTACAAAGCTGTTATGTGAATTATGTATTACGATTTAATAATATTCTGCCGTTTCTGGCGTACAAAATGGTTTTTAAATTATGGGTCACCATTACATTAAAATTTAATTATAAATCATTAGAATTAGAATTACAAATAATTTAAATAAATTGTACACAAGTTTTAAAAGAGATTAATTATATAAGTCAAAATTCAATGAAGTCAAGAAGATAAAATACCGTAAAAAAACATTCATAAAATCTTTAGTCTAGTAATAACATTTAATTTTGCTTAAAATAAAGTTAAATAATTAACATTTATGTTCTGAGGCTGAGAGGCTTTATCAGATAATTTGTTTTAAACAGTAATGGACATGCAGTATACAATATATATTAGAAAACAATTTAATTCTACGCCTATTGTTTTTACATATTAAAAAAATAATAAAAAAACATAAAAGGAATTTTACCATACTTTGATGACAAGATTAACGCTAATTGTTATGATTTCTGCAAGTAGTTTTTTTAAACAAAATCATATTTTCTTATATAATATACTTACTTCAAAAGCCTATTGATAGCTATTTTGTATAGAATAAAGCAAAAAAAAGAGTGTATAAGTACCTAGTAATAGTATGATGAAAAAAACACCTACGTATAAGTACCTAGTACTTGGTCGCTAGCGGGTCCAGGAGACCAACAAACCTTTTACGTCCGTAGTACTCACAAGCAGCGCGCTTACGTGCTAACAGACGATAAGATTGGCATCTGCCGTGCTTGTATACTATACTATCCTTAAAAGTACTAAGAGCGGCAACGACGCTAACATCAAAATTTAAAAAGATATAGAACAAAATATGAAGGACTGGGTCCGTTAGACCCACTAGTGAATCTTTAGATATGTTTGAATTTACTTTTTTTATTTTTAACTTTTTAGCTAACATTTTTTTTTTTTAATTAAGTTCATTTAAACATAATGTTAAAAAGTGTTGCATATTTTTGAAATCACCTCTTAAAATCCTTTATTTTGATACCCCACATGATGGGTTTCGAAGAAAAAAAGTAATTTGGCGCCCACAATATGGCAAAATTTGCCATTTTTCAATTTTTCAATTTTAGTGTAGCCAGTTACATTCGCAAGGTTAAGACGAATCGATTGAAAAAATCATCAAAATCGGCCAACGCGTTTGGTCTCTAGAACGCCACATAGGAACAAACAAACATACATACATACATAGACTGATAAACACATTACCCTCCTTCGGCAGTCGGATGATAAAAAGAACAAAGAATACCTACTTCGAAAAGACGAAAACAGTTCTTGAAAGAACTTGAGGAAGGCCTTTACCTAGAAATAGGTTGAACAAAGAAAAATACGTACTTTAAAAAAATCTCCATAATTCCTCATGGATTTTATGATAGAATTTTCCTTTCCCGACCTTCATTATTTATTCAAATCACCGTCATCGTTCAGACAAACGACTTATGAAAGTATTTCTGAGCACCCATTTTCATTCATCACAGGAGATTATCTGAAATTGAGAATGTGTGGGCAAGATAGGTTCATAAATTACCTTCTTAAGAAAGTCTTCTTAAGAGTTCTGTGGTGCGAAAAAACGTTCAAGCTTATGATTAGTTATGAACTTTAGGGTCTACACGAAGTGACATTCTATTACCAGTTATTATTGCCAACATTTTGTTAATTGGTTAATTGGCACTCGTATGTTACAGCTGAAAATCAGAGCGTTAGTTGCTAACCTAGTGTTACCATCTGATATTTTGCTGGGCTGTGGCTTTTTTGTTGGGCAAGAGCAACTGAAGTGTCACTTTATTTTGACTTTTTGACAATCGTTAACATTGATAGAACATTGTTTTTTCTAGAGCTCAGTATTCCCCTTTTAATTGTCTTTTTGTACATACTGAAATTAGGTCTTTATCTATGAAATTGCCGTTTTTTATTTTATGAAATAAGTGAACGTATTTTTTTTTCTATATTTTTTATTTCTGTTAATCAAAGTAGTGATTACTTGCAATCGATGCATCTTTGCCAACGCAGTGGCAGTTTATTGATGCCCTTCTTGAAGAGATCAGCTTGACGGGAGGCAAACAATTCTTCAAAGGCCTTTAGTACTGCCTCGGGCATTGATCTTTTTCCCGCCAAGAAGTCATCCAAATTCTGGAAGAAGTAGATCTACAAGAAATCTAGCAAGTTTAAAGTTCTTGATAAGATTTGCAAACAATTTGGAAGTAACTCGAAGAACGGATTCGATCGTTCGAGTTCTGTAGCAATACGTTCGTATTTTAAATTTATAAGACTTTCCTCAGTCTGCCGTTTTGAAAATGGCTAGCAGTGAACATAAAATATTTTAACCGAAAGCCGTTGAAACATTTGAATTTTACTGCTGGCCACTTTTTGTGAGATGTGCTGGAATTATTAATGTTTAGGTATCTACTTCATGCTAAATCCATGTATGAGCTTTTTTGGTGTATAAATAAATTATTAGGGTTCCGTAACCAAAGGGTAAAAACGGGACCCTATTACTACGACTCCGCGGTCCGTCTGTCTGTCACCAGGGTGTATCTCATGTACCGTGATAGCTAGACAGTTAAAATTTTCACAGATGATGTATTTCTGTCGCTATAACAACAAATCCTAAAAACAGAATAAAATAAATATTAAGTGGGGCTTCCATAAAGGAACCGTGATTTTATTGCCGTTTCTGCGATAATGGTACGGAACCTTTAGTGCGCGAGTCCGACTTGCACTTGTTCTTAACTAGTCGCGGTGGCCAAGTCACCTCTCGTACTCAAGTACAGTCATGGATTCAAATCCGGCAAGTACCAATGTAAGTTTTCAATTCATATGTACTTTCTAAGTTTATCTTGGACATCGTAGACAACGGTGGAAGAAAACATCGCAAGGAAATCTGGACTTAAAGTTAGTATGAGCACGGGGTCCCAGCGCCAACAATTTGACGCCAAATTTGCTAACGAACATTTGTTTTCAAATAAATGTCACTAAATGGAGTGATATGCATCGATTCGTTATTGAACTGTGTGTAATATTAACATTTTCCAGAATTGATCATAATACATTTTCATCATTGTTAATTGGAATCAGAATTGAAGTGCTTAAAAGACTTGAATGTGGAGTAACTTCATGGTGAAATTGAAATTCTCAATCGTCACTGCTACCAGAAATACTATGATGGTTCAACACGGAGACGAGAGAGATATCGTGGACAGTGCACAGGATAGGATAGATGGACCCCTTTTCCGCACTTAGACTAGTATTTGATCCGTTGCGAGGCCTCCTCTCTGTGAGAGGGAATGGGCCGTAATCCACCACGCGGGGCCCATTGCATGTCGGTGGATGTCACATGTTTTTGAAATTTTGGTTCTATTTGTCAGATGTTTTTACCCGACTGCCAAAGGAGAGTAATGTGTTTCTCAGTTTATGTATGTATGTAAGTATGTATGTATGTATGTTTGTTCCTCTATGGCGTTCTAGAGACCCAACGCGTCGGCCGATTTTGATGAATTGATTTGTCTTAACCCTGCGAGTGTCACTGGCTACATTAAAATTGGAAATGCAAAATATGGCGGATTTTGGGACCATTTTGTGGGGGGCAAATTTTTTTTTTCTTCTAAACCCATCGTGTGGGGTATCAAAATAAAGGGTTTTAAGAGGTGATTTCAAAAATATAAAACACGTATATGTTTAAATGTACCAAATTCGAATGAAAAAATAACTAAAAAATTGTAAATAAAAAAAGTTAATAAAAAAAACTAAAAACGACTGCTTAAAAAGCGAATACATCTAGCAGCGGAGGATACATCAGGTTTTGGCCAGCTAACTCGCGAATATGAATCCTCCGACTGCACAACATGATTTTGTCCTTGTTTACGTCTTTTTAGTTCGCTTTTTAACTAACCCCCGCCGGAAAAAGAGGGGTGTTATAAGTTTCACGTGTGTTGCTGTGTATCTGTGTGTCTGTGTATCTGTGTATCTGTGTATCTGTATATATGTGTATCTGTGTATCTGTGTGTCTGTCTGTGGCATTATAGCGCCTAAACGGATGAACCAATTTTGATTTAGTTTTTTTGTGTTTGAAAGGTGATTTTATCGAGAGTGTTCTTAGCTATGTTTGAATAAAATCGGTTCAGTGGTGAAAAGTTATGGGTGTTTTCGACGATAATTGTGTCGGGGGTTTTTGAAATTTTGAAATTTTACTTGTTAAGCAGACGGGTTTTTAGATTTTTTAAATTAACTTTTTTTTCCTTCATCGTTTTGAGAGCAGTGGTGATGAAATAATTTACACAAAGTAAAGCGCCTGCCTGGGTTCGAATCCACGACCTACAACTTGTAAGTCGCGGGCCATCACCACTGGGCCACCACCGCTCTACATGGACAGTGCACAAGTATATGCTCAAACACAGACGCAATCTCAGTTCCCTCATTCTCAAAGACTACCACCAGACTCTTAATCCGAAACGACTGGAGAGAGATTGGCTGCAGGAACAACAGATTCATGTGTTTTCTGGGGTACGGAGGTATCATACCGCCAACTCCAGACTGCCACTGAGAAATCTTAATTAAAAACTCAATGATACTTTTGCCCGTCCTGGGCTTCGAACATTTTAAACAAAAAACACCACGCTAAGTTGCACTCGCGACCGCGAAACCAATAAGGCAGTTACATAAAAAGGTGCAGTATACATAAATAGGCTATAAATAGGCATATAATAAAATGGTTTACCTGTTTAGTTCGTAAATAAAGCAAACGGAGAATGCAAGGATCGTAGCAGGTGGCTTTCTGTAGTTTCTGCCTACCACCATGGGAAAAAGGCCTGAGTTTATGTCTAAAATGTTTTATCTTAATACCACAGAATTCGTCAAAATCGATCGCTCTCGCTAACGTTTCTATCTATCACCAGGTCGGATTATTTCTGTCGGCTGGGCAGATTGATCTTGACTAATGGTAGACAGATGCCACTGACAGATGAGAATGGCCAGTGACTGGTAACGGCGTCTGCAGGCTTACAGGACAAGTAATTTTTTTCGGATGTTCGATTTAGTTATAGTCTGAAAAACAAAAACATATTTTTAAAAGTAAAAAAATGTTAGGACTCAAAAGAGTAAGACTCCTAGCTCCTAGTCCGAGAAGAGCTAGATTAGAAATTATCGTTTTAGAAAATTTATATGAAAGTTTAAAAAACGTTATGATTTAAAATACCTAGTGCCGAGCAGCGTAGAGAATCGAATAAAAATACAACTAATTTATTTGTATTTTTTTTTTCGTTTTTTTTTTTTTATAACATTGCCCCACGCTAGAAATTTTTTCCTGTATCGTGGGTGCGGCTACAAACATATAAACTCACATACACAACACCCAGAGCCGGAACAATTATCTGTAGGTCATACAAATATTTGTTCCGTGCGGGAATCGAACCTGCGACACGCAGCGCAGCAGTCAATCGCTCAACCACTGCGCCAACCGTGCGCCCAAAAATAAAATACATAATAATCTAAAAATCAAAAAACCCGACTGCTTAATAAGCGAACTAAGACGACGTAAACAAGAACAAAATCATGCTGTGCAGTCGGAGGATACATATTCGCGAGCTAGCTTACCAAAACCAGATGTATGATTTTCTTCTTTTTTACGTCTTTTTAGTTCGCTTCTTAAGCAGTCGGGTTTTTTTATTTAAATTTTTTAATTATAACTTTTAAGTATTTTTTTTTCGATTTACATTGAAACATGTAAGTGATATATATTTTTGAAATCACCTCTTGAAAACTCTTTATTGTGATACCCTACAGAATGGCCAGGGAAGGAAAAAAAGGGGCACCACAATATGGCGCCCAAAAATCGGCATTTATCTATTTTCCAATATTAATGTAGCCAGTGACACTTGCAAGGTTAAGACAAATCGATTGACGTAAGAATCAACGCGTTTGGTCTCTAGAACGCCACAAAGAGGAACAAACATACATACATAGACTGATGAACACATTACCCTACTTCGGCAGTCGGGTAAAAAGGTGTTACAGGTATAAAAGGTACAATGTATTTTAACCTAATGAGATGTGCAAATAATGTATTAGATACTTATCGCATCTTTAAATACCTATACAAAATAAATTTTAAATTGAGTTAAATAAAACATAGAAATGCAAAATTAAAAAAAATACAAATTATACACACACCACCATCAGATTCTTAAACCATTTAAATCTGATTAGAACCTCTAGATAAAGGGACATCGGCGATCAGCAATAAAGTTTGACAAAAAATCCAATAATAATTGACATGCGCTACTGAAATGTCACTTAGTCAATGTCAAACATTGTAAACTTCTGACAATCGTTATTGTCGATGGAAAGTCACTAAAGGTCGATTTCAATAACGTATCTATCATAGATTTGTCTACTAGAGAATTTATGAAATCGACTGTTAGTCTGGAGTTACCTTAGATCTAGATTATTGTTTTTCAATCATTTTTTGAAATACAACAATCTAGATCTTCTAACAGTTATAATTCTAAAACCGTTTTTACTCTTAGTAGCGACCATTAATTTAAAGACAATAAAAGGTGAACTTTTTGAAACAGTTGCAAAAGTTGGTGAAATGATATAAAATCACACTAAGATACTTGTGACAAGTGCCCGATAAAGTTAATTCTCCCACGCTTAGATTTCCGACATCGAACCTTTAAAAATATACATTATTGAATCAGAAAAAAGACTCAAGCCAAGTTCCACGAAAATTGCCAGAAATATCCCATCTTTAATAATAATAATAATAAATCATTTATTTATCTCCCACAAAGTACAATTTTGTTTCTATTTAATGTTACAAATATTGGAGGTACAAAGGTTTGTGGGAGTCAGGAATCCAAACTAGGATACCCTGTGCTATGGACTCCTGGCCCCCCTCGCCGAGATTGGGATTTACTCAAATGTTGAATCAAATTAAATTAAATTAAATCGTTTACATTGTAAAATAATAAAAAATAAAATAAAAAATAAAAACGTGTTTGTATGTTTGTTAGTATGCGAAGTGTGAGTGTGACGTGGAAGAAGTCGTGTGCGCGGTGTGGTGTTGTGTGTGTGTGACAGAGAGAGAGTAGGATGGTGTTCTGTGTGAGTACGTATAAAAATGGATGTGTGTATGAATGTGTGCGTAAAAGGGTGGCGGTACGTGTTTATGAAAGACGCTAAACTAGGATAAAATAGTAAGCAGTTTTTCCGTTTCTTCGTAATCTAGTTCTAAAAGCCACTCTGTAAGCTTCTTTTTACATTCTATCTTAGACAATTTAACGATTTCAAGATTTTTGTTAATCTTATTATATAGTCTGCTTGCTCTGAAATTGAAGAAATTTTGGGCAAAAGATGTTCTTACCGGAGTTGTTTCACAGACTTCATAGAATCGCCTTGTGTTAACCTTCTTTTTAGCTGTAGCTATAGGACCGTCCATAGAGGAGTGCTTTTTTAGAACTGTTAGCATTATATAAAGCTGCCTGACCGTTAATACATTTGCTTCGTTATAGAGAGTAGTTGTAGGGTACAAACGTGGTTTGAAGAGAGCAACCTTTAGAAGAAGTCGTTGAGCTCTCTCAACATTTATGATATTCGTTTTAAACGAGCCGCCCCAGGTGGAAATACCATACGATAGGATTGATTGGCAAAGAGATTCATACACATTTTTAACCAGTTTCCAACTAGCTACATGCCTAAGATTTTTAAATACATGAACGAGTTTTCTTGTTTTCTGGACCAGATGTGAAATATGCTGTTTAAAAGATAAGTTTTCATCGATTATTATGCCTAAGTATCTTATTGATTCTGTTTTTGATATCATTGGGCACATGGTACAGTTTGTGGTTACAGGATTACATGTGTGTGCATAAATGTTGAAATTATTGGTGTGTGATGCTACATTGTGTATTGTAAACTCTATATATTTAGTTTTACTGGCATTTAAGGTCAGTTTGTTAAGTGCAAGCCAATGAGTCACCATATTAAAGCCTTCCTGAGCCGCAACAAAAGTTTCGTCCCATGAGTTTCCATAAAATGTTAAGGTAGTGTCGTCTGCATAAGACATTATATGGCAGTTTCTAATGTTTAGCTGGCAAAGGTCATTTATGTAGCAAAGGAAGAGGGGAGGGCCTAAGATACTGCCTTGTGGGATACCAATATTTATCGGTCTTTCTTCACTCAGCGTATTGCCTATCCGAACTGACTGATTTCGATCTTGTAAATAGTTCTGGAATAGTTTTAATTGAGTGTTCCTTATTCCCATATGTTCTAGTTTGGAAATTAGTATATGTGGGCACACAGTATCAAAAGCTTTCCGAAGGTCTAGAAAGATAGTCAAGCATTTTTTCTTACTATCCAATTTGCTCACAATATGTTCAGTGAATGTATGAATACAGTCGTTTGTAGATTTTCCTTTTCTAAAGCCATACTGGTTAGGTGATAAGATGTTTTTATCCTCTAAGAATTTCACAAATCTGTTATTAATAATCCTTTCAAATACCTTTGAAATGGAGGTGAGCAAGGAAATTGGCCGATAGTTTGCCACTTCTTCCCTGCTACCGCTCTTAAAAATCGGGATAACAATTGATTTTTTGAGGGATTCTGGAAAAATGCCCTCTGCCAAACATCTATTCAGGATATAAGTAAGGGGAGGGACTATATGGTTTTTTAAATTCTTAAGGACCGTTGACATTATATTGTCCCAACCTGCTCCACAATCCGAGCGGAGGCCGCTGATGACCCCTTCTACTTCCTCTTCAGACGTCTCCAAAAGCACAAAAGAGTCACAAGCAGACTTGACAACATTTGCCGCGTTCGCTGGGAGTGGAGAAAGACCATTTGGAATTTTACTTTTCAACTCCATGCCCACGTTTGCAAAGTAGGAATTTACTGCGTTAACTGAATCTTGTGGGGATGATTTAATATGCAAAAGTTCCAACGGTGGTGAGTTTGATTTTTTTAGATTGGTAATATTTTTAATAGCGGACCAAAGTTTTTTGTTATCGCTTCCAGCCGAAGCAAGCATATTCCTGTCATATTGCCTCTTACATTTTTTTATTATGTCATTACAAAAGTTTCGATATCTTTTGTAGGATATTTTTAAGATATTATTGTCAGGATTATGTTTTAGTTTGTAATGCATTCTGTCTCTTGCTCTTATGCACCTCAGGAGGCCAGGAGTAATCCATGGTTTTATGGCAATTTTGTTTCTAGGAATTTTAATATTTATTGTGTTGTTCATTATGATTTTTTGTAAATTTTGAATTAAATAAGTCATGAGGTCATTAGGATTTATGCTATTATCGTATAGATTATCAAAGTCAATATTTTTGCAGTCATTTTGTAGATTCTCAAAGTCAATTTTGTTCATAAATTTTGCTTTGGTATTTTGTCCACTTAAGCGCAGACAGAATAGGGTAGCCTCATGATCAGTAACTGCAGACTGAAGAATAAAAGTAAGAGAAGAAACTTTAGTTTTAATTATCACATGGTCCAGACAACTAGACCCTCTAGTTTGTTCATAATGTGCTGGTATCATACCAAAGAATGAAAGCAGGTCGAGATAGCTTGATGTAGTTACATTTGAATCCTTGATATTTATATTAATGTCTCCCATCAAAATTACATTTTTGATTCCGGATAGTTTTAATAGCAGTTCCTGTAAAGTGCGTAAAAAATTATCTAATGTGTGAAAACTAGGCGGTCTGTATATTGCAATTATGGCGGTATTTTTATTTATTTCAATGAGTAGGCAGTTGGCTTCTGAGATATCTGGTTCTTGTATATTGAAGTTAATGTCGTTATTTATGTAAACGACTACACCGTCATTTTGGTTATAGTTACGTGTAGTTGAAAATGCAGAGTACCCAGGCACAAGTGGTAAGTTATTAACGGACGAAAGCCAGCATTCAGACAGAATTATAATATCACAGCTCAGTTGCAATCGTTTTAGTAAAGTATTCAGGCTAAGAAAATTTTTGTTAATACTTCTAATATTTTGCTGCAAAATTTTTAAAAATGAACTGGGTTTAGTTATAGTAGCTTTACAAGATTCAGGTTCACAGCTGTACAATTCCGTCAGAACTAAATTTTCTAAATTGTTTACATTGTTTAGATCAGCGAATTTTGTTTTTCATATAATGTTGGTGTTTGGGTTTGCGATTTCGAAGTGATTGTATGTTGAGCGTTTTTCGTTTTGGGTGTGTGTGGACAATGATAATATAGAAATTCTTACGAGTATTAATGTATAATGGTGTGATAATGAGATGCGGGTGAATGTATTTAGTTGTGAAATGTGTATAGTCTTGTGGACATGCGTATGAGTAGATACAAAGTGTTTGTGATAAAATAAATAAGACATGCAAAACCCTAATTGCTAAGATTATAAAATTACAACACGGTTTAAATAGTCAGATTTTCGGTACCAGTAATTCAAGATCGGCTTCACACTTAACTATTATTGGTTTTTCTGGTTCACTTCTTCGCAGGAAAACTCTACCAGCTGAGGTCCAACAGTATGAGTAGTCATGCTCTTTCGCGAATTTTCTAGCTAGGTAGAAGAGGTGTTGGGTTTGAGGAGGCAAGAAGTCAGATACATAGATAGGTGTGGCAGGGCCGTCCATATTTAGGTGTTTAGAGCTGAGCTTGTTCTGCTTGTTATTTGAGTTAAATAGTCTTGCTTTTTTAATTAAGTTTTCTTTAGTAGTAGTGCTAGATAAGTCGACTATAATTTTTGATGCTTTGTCCTTTTTGCTGATGCTATACGCCTCTTTAATTTCCGATCTTTGGAGAGGAACGCCAACAGCATTGGCTGTATTTAGAACAATCAACCTGAGTTCCTCTTCACTTTCTTTTAAAGATAAAGGAATATTTTTAATTTCTATCTTTTTTGTGTACAGCATTCGCTCTAAGTTGTCAACTCTTTCCTCAAGTTGGTGAATATACTTGCGGTCCGTTTTCTTTTCCAATTCTAACAGGTCTAATTTGGTCCGCATATCCTCATATTGGCTCGATACAAAGGCGATGGATTCTTTAATTTCGGAGTTTTGTTTTAACAACTCCGTCATCATATTATGCAAAACACTTAACGAAGCATCTGTTTTGTTACTACGTGATTCAGATTGTTTGCAGTGAGAGTCAAACAATTTTTGCATATTATTCATAAAGCGCTCGTTTCCGTCGTCATGTTTACGCTTTCTTGTACTAACATATTCATTTGTTTGAATATTA
Source organism: Orthosia gothica (assembly GCA_949775005.1). Taxonomy (NCBI): domain Eukaryota; kingdom Metazoa; phylum Arthropoda; class Insecta; order Lepidoptera; family Noctuidae; genus Orthosia; species Orthosia gothica. The sequence goes on from OX459064.1 coordinate 11,520,884, forward strand.
GTTAAATTTGGTGCCGACCCACATTGGGTGATTTTTTGTGTTTGCAATGTGGCGCATTTTGCTTGCGAATCCACGATTTTTGGCGTTGAAGGAGGTGTCTGGCTAACATTTTGTGTTGGGTTGCCAGGCTGCAGTAAATTCGGTTCAACCTGTGTAGGCGTTGTAGGAGGTGTACGACGTGACATCCTGAGAAGTATCGCTTTCCGTCCGTCCAATATATATTTAAGAGTACCTAGTAAATCAGATGTCCCAAAAAGTTCTGCAATTTGCGGGGCTCGAACTCGAGACTCCACGAACCGTCCGATTGCAGGTAGCGGCTTACGTCTCTAGGCCACTCAGACTGTAACGATTGGTGCGAATTAGGTGATGTGTTTCCAATACTAATAGGATCACAGACGTGTGTCATTTAAGCGTCCAAAGGTCAATCACCTCGGCACAAAGACAAAGAACTTTTTATTAACGATCACTTTAAAACTTTGAAATGTTTTTGCTTATTTCTTCTGCAATATTTAATGCATTGATTTAGTTTTTTCACTGTATGTTCTTACTTTTGTTGTGCACGTATTGGTGTAACTTTAGATCAATTTACTGCACCATTAACTAATTTTTAGTAATAAAATGTTCGCGGGTACAAAAACACGTCTGCTCGGCACAACATCCAGGCGGGGGGCAAAATCTTTATCAACCTAACGAGGTTAACTCTCAGCTGCTTTAAATATATCATGCCATTTTTGCTCATGTGAAGCTTTACCCTCATTTATTATGTGTATCAGAACTTCCGTACATTCATAGATAATGGCCCTGACGTCACTCTTCATTCACGAATATACTTAGATTAAAGATGGGTACTGCTAAAAAGAACATTGCCATACTCATTTGCTTCCCACTTCATAAGGAATTCATCTTTGTTTCGTAGACGGATTTTTTACGGTTACGAATGGGTGGATATGGGTTGCGAAAAACAAACCTAAGATTGAGATTGAACCAATTGTTAAGATTTTCTTTTGTTGATTCTGTATCGAATCCATAATTTTTCTTTACTGCTTACGTTCGTTCGTCCTCTGGGAAATCTTTCAGTTTGTCGAGATCAATGTTATAGTGTAGAGTTTTTTTTTACTTGACATTCATTACATCTTGTCTATTCAAACGTTAGGAACAGCGACAAACTGCCTACACATCACTGTGTCGTGCCGTGGTGTGGCGCGAGATAAACCAATCAAACTTTACGTTTAGTCTTTATTTTTTCTGAACACTTTAAGAATTTAGAAGTACAATCTGTCAACTTATCTCTCAAATGTAGAATCTGTCACATGTAGAATCTGAAATATGTAGAATCTGTCAAAAGTAGACTATGATGTCAAAAGTAGAATCTGTCCAATGCAGACTAAATGGTTTGTCTGGAGTTCTGTGAGTTGATTATGTGAACTTTTGTGTATCTTTAACTAGTGTAATTAGTATAGAGCCATTTTTGTTAAAATAAACAATAAATTAATAACAAATAATAGATCTACAAATATACAAGCATTTATTTATAAATTCATAACTTTATTCACACAATGGATATCATTGTAACAATCCTTACAAACTCCTTTACATACCAACTCTTTATCATAATTGAGTACTATTTTATTAGGTTCAACGGTATCATTTCCTCGTTCAATTCAATATAGATAACGGTAGTAGCTATAGTTTTCTAAACCGTATTACACCAGGAATTAGTCGTGCACTCAGCCGGGCCTAATCCATTTAACAAAGCGGCTTAAGCTATTAACAACGTACGCCAGGCTCCAATATCTCTGTTCTTAACTTCCTCGTGTATAGTTTCCTTTCTTTTCTGTGAGGCAAAGTCAACGGATTACTTTTATTAATAGGACATACTATATTTATCAACCTAGCATTCAATTCAGTGATTACATAAATTGATTAATCGTACTTGATATTATAAATGTGAAAGTTGTGATGTGAATGGTTTGATGTTGATTACTCAATGACGCAAAAACCGGTGAACTAATTTAGATGGAATTTGGCACACAGATAGTTTATATCATGGAATAACACATAGGACTTTTTATCCCGTGTATTGTGTTCTTATGGAATAATTGCCGACATCGACACGTGGGCAAAACCATTGGCAAAAGCTAGTAGGGATATGAAGATAAAAATGAGGCAAATATTATAAAATACTAAATAATCTTATTTTGTCAGAGATTGGAGAGCCAAGGAGACCTTTATACGTAATTGAAAAACCGATCCAAATAATATAGGTCGTTTTTGAAATTTAAGTATAATGAAGGGTACAAAATGAAAATGTTAATAAACGGCGTAGAATTACACTTTTAATTAAAAATATATAAATAAATGTGGTATGATGCTTGCCAAAGACAAAATTTTAACCCTGTGGTCTATCTTATCGAATCGAGCTATTCAAAATAGGAAAAGCAAAAAATTATGCCTACGCGGATTTTTCTATTCTAGAGTTACATTTCAAACATTTTTATCACAGAAACAGTGCCGTATGCCCGCACCATTGGAAACTAGTAAATTGTATAAAAGTGCACCCTTGCGCACTCAACACATAAAATGCCAAGGCATTAAATTTTTACAGGGTGGAGACAAAACTATCTATAGTATCTAGTCGGTATAAACTTTATGTCCCACGACTTAATGGAGACAGAAAATTATGGGACCAGGAAATGTAGTAGTAAAAGGTATTTTAAAGCAGACTTGGCTATACTTCAACATTGATTTATATGTTATAGAACACAAAAGCTGGTATTGTGACTTAACTATGATAGTTAGATATATTTCTGTCGCGCTCTTTTTGTAGGTACTAATATATACTAATGAATACTGTAATAATGTAGTACATCATTTTTATGTATGATCAATAGTTTTCACAGCTCACGCCAAATTATGAGTTTTACATGCACAATTTTGCTATTTTGGGTTACATTAATGCAATTTTCTTATAAATTTCTAATTTTTTCAAGTAGTAATTATAGTCTATGCTACTCAAGGTTAATGTTGCATTCTAATGGTTCATCATTCAAAAATCTTTCAAGTTTTTCTTAAATCGGACCAGTTATTTATGAGTTTAATCGTTCGTTACAAAAATACAAATCTTTCCTCTTTATAATATAAGTGTAAATAAGAAGAACGTTGGTAAGTAAGTCTGCGTCACGATTATCCGAATTTCACTTGACCTGGGGTCAATATTGTGTTTCATCAGATTCTTTTCGAGTAATATATTCCATTAATTATGTCCTTCCATATACCACGAATAGGGTGCGGGGATGGCGATACAAGAAATGCATATGCCTCATAGGCGTATCTTTTGTGGCATTCCATGCTCTGCATAGCATTGCACGTTCATTATTATTTTATTATATAGCAGTCTCTTCACAGTCTTTTCCATCGCTCTCCATTTATCTAGAACTCCCAGCTGCTACCAGCCACTTTAATAAGATGGTCGCTCTACCTAACCTGAGACCGTCCCAGTTACGTTTGCCGATTCGCGGTTTCCACTTAAGAACTCGTACACTGATATTGTCCATTAGTTAGGGAATCAACGACAAATATGCCACTTTTAGTTGTTTTGAGTGTAATGATAATTGAAATGACAGCTTTAAAGCCTTCACAAACAATGACCCTCAAACATTCTGGTCTATTGACGTAATAAAGTTCAGTAGCAATAGTAACATTTACGTCCATCATCCGTTTATCAGTGACCGTCGGTTTTAGGTGAACGAGGGATTCGTGGTAAACTTTTATATTTATCTTATCGCCCAAAAGGTTTTTCGTTTGAAGCATTTACGCCTGTGAGTGGCCACCTACATTTTCAGCTGTTATTTGATTATCGTCATGGTTATTCGGTTATTGAACAAACAGTTTGATAAAAAGTTAAAAATATTTTGTCTAAATATGAAACATATAAGGATGAATGAAGGGGACAAATAAAGTCTGCAAAGCAGGCGTAAATGGACACGTTGGAAAAAGACCGCCTAGAAAGACATACACGGACACACGGATCTTATTGGTGATGTTCTTTAGAAAAGCCAGGTGCGCAGCACTCACAACATGGTACCATAAGTAACACACATACATGGTAACACAACGAAGTAAATGGAGTATGTAAGGATCGTAGTAGATAGCGTTCTATAGTTTCTGCTGACCCCATAGAAAAATGTCGTGAGTTTATATAATATGTGTGTATGTATTTTATGCAAAAATATCAGTTTTCGTTGATGAACGTTGGTGTAGAAATTAATCATCTATCTATATACACAATTTCCGCCCAGCCCAGCTGAGTTAGTTAATCAATCATGTTTGCAAACGATGTCATAGACTCAACCACTCAACCATTACTCAAAAGTATTACGAACCACTTTCCTCCAAAATGGAGTAGCTCTCAAAAATCAGGTTGTTTTCATATCTGTTTTCAATATTCTACTTCTCAAGGGAATTCTGCTTTTATGTTCGAGTGCCATATATTTTCAGCAAGATATGAAACCAAAAATATTCAGCCAATGACAGGTTGGCATCGTCTTAGAATCCATCAGCACCTACCACAGAGCTCAGAGCTCGAAACGCCGTGCCAGCAGAGACTAGGGACGCCATTGCCATAAAAATCGGCAGTCATAGCTATATTCAGAATTTTCACGGGCCGTCAATTTATATAAGCAATTGGGTAAGCGATTGTATCGCATTTGCAACGCAGTCGCTATGCTGTCACAGGTCATATAGCATCGCCCACGTAATTATAATTCTGCATTGCGACTTACGTAATACAAAATCGATACAGACGTAATTCGTCACGTTTTATTGACGGACTGTGAATGCATGTGGATTTTAATGCAACACTTACTGATACGCTTGGTTTGTGATGATGATGGGGACTCCCTTTTACGCACTCAGACTCTCATTCGGTCCGTTGTGCGTGGGGGTTCTAGCTAACAAAGCCAGCCTAGCTCTGCCCTAAACCACAGAAGCTTCTTGAGAGCTTCACAGGCTTCGCGGAGCGACGCTTGTATGTTGTATGGAAAGTTTTGTCAATGCTGTCGCCAGCAGTGTCCACTGAAGCGTCTCGAGGCTCTGTGGTACCCACAGATTCTTGCGGCTCCCAGCTCAAGTGAAAAGGGTCCCATAATTTATATTCACGATCAATCTTAGCCAGAGGCGTTTATTCAGTGTTGTGTATCATTTCCCGTGTTATTTACTTGTTATTGCTTCGCTTATGAGCTTATTTCCACGCACTGTTTGTCTAACATGAGAACTGTAAGTGGTTGGTGGAGGTAAATTCAAGCGATGTTCTTAAACAAATATTGCTTGAGTTTACGTCGGCAGCGCTCTTGGAGTGTTTGAAATGCATGATATAACAAGAAATCAGAATAGAAATAGTTAAAATAACGTGAGTGTACTCTCATGGTTTAGAATTACTTTATCAACTTCAATATTTTGTAGGAGGAATATAGTAAGAATGTTGACATCTAAAATAAAATAGCGTTCTTCTTACTCATACAGAAATTAAAGTTTAAAGTATTCGACATCATGACATTCGAGTTTATTGCTAAAAGCGATATTTATTTAATTATTACATTTAATTAGAGATCGCTTTTAGCGATAAAGTCACCTATTGTGTCATCCAATGATCTATGTAGTTCCAAAAATTGTATTTTCTGTTTTAAATAGTGACATCATTTAAAACATAGTATTAAATTTAAATTGTATTAATTTGAAAGGTATTCTCACTATTCATTCGTGTTTCAATACTCTAAGGGATTATGTGACAGTCTAGAAATGTTCAACTACAAGAGATTATTCTTAAAATAACTTAAGTATCTAATTAATGTCATACTTTGAAAATATTGGAGACCTATTTAGTTGTAGACCTAAAACATTCTTCAGCGTCTAACCTTAATTCTAGGAAAATCTAAAATCTAACCGTTTCAAATAAAATATTCTGTAATCGGGGTAACGCGAGCGTGAAATTATTTAAATGTGATACTTTACGGGCGCCAAATAGGGTACGCTCAACTCCTGTATTTAATAACATAAAATTAGATGAGGATTTGGTGGAAGACTTTTTGTACATGATAACTTAATACAATTATTTATCTGTCTTTGAAATTAATATTTTATTTATTTGAAAGTTCAGACAATATAAAGTCCATATCTTGTTAGTAACATATCCTTATAAAACTAGTGTAAACATTGAAAAGTTTGAAAAACAGAGGCTTAAGACAATTGACATTCTTTCTACAAAAGCCGCACAACAGCAATTAATAAACTGTAAACAAGTAAATATTAAAATTAAAAAAGCACGAACACAAATACTTCTTATAACTAAATAATGTATCTAATAAACACGCTACGATCGACAACCCATCGAAACACGTAATTATAACATGATATCTTGCGAAAATACCGCTATTCAAAGAGTAAAATGCGCATAACTTTTGAACGGCTGATCTGATTTTCATCAAATATAGATAATAACACTCTTGGTGTATATCTGTTTAGGAGCTATGATGCCACAGAAAGTTTCACAAGCACACCGATATACACGTCAAACTTATAACACCTCGCTTTTTCTGTCAGGGGTTAAAATGTATGGGATTGCAATCTGCTGTCGAACTGTTACGTGATGAATCCCTTTTACGCATTACGACAATCACCATTGCTGATAGGTTAACATTTTATCTAGGGTCAATGGTGCTATTCTGTATAGACCTCACTGTGACATCATTAGACGTCACTGGCAGGATATTTCTCATTTGGTTTTGACATTTTGAATCTGTTTTGATCGCCAATGAATGTTACATTAAAGATGATTATGGCAAAATACGACTGGGCTGAAAACATTTGTTTTAATTCTTTGGTGAATGTACTTCGAATTCAGGTAACGGTTTACTATTTGGTTTAACGCGTTGTTGGTTTATATCTAACCATATCCATAAAACACTGTATTTAATTGAAAGGATTAACACGACGCTCTATCAAATACAACCACGTGATAAAATAAACTCTATTGGCGAATTTTTTTATTTAAAATGAATTATATTTTCTAAAACAAAGCACTTAATGTATTGCAGGTACTTTTATCTCGTATGGATCTCGTGGCAGACCACCCACTTAAAAAATAGTTTTTCGAAGTAGTTTTTAAGAGTTCTACAGAAAGTCCCGACGCTATTTTGCAAACATAATCCGATATAAAATTTTTGAATTCGCGTCGGCTTAGTAACTCCATAATGTAAATCTGAACACTGTAAATTATACCAGTTAAAATTTCAATGCATAATTTTAACAGTAAATTTTAGTACTCAATAAAATATTTGCATAAAATAATAAACATAGCAAAGATTTCACTGCTGAGTAAATATTAACTTTCATAAAAGGTACTGGAACTAGGGGTCAATGACAATATTTTACTTAAGTAGGTATTACGCAAATCGTGAGGCAACCGACATGTCCTAGAACTAAAATAAATCTAAGACATGTGACATTCACCAATCCACACAGGAACCTAAGGCCCTTTACCTCTCTCACAGAGAGGATGCCTGTGTCCCAGCAGTGGGAACATTACAAGGCTGATGATGAAGCAAATCGTGTAAGTAAGGTAAACTCGGTTTTCAGTGTATCAGTAACTCATTCCCTACACAATACGATTGTGTGGGCTGTATATCAGACCCGTTGGTCTCGCGGTTCCGAAGCGATTGCTAAGCTTGGTTCTATGGTTTGTTTCTTACTTCGAGAAGAATTTTGTTGGGTTTTTCCATTAGGGGTTTTTCAGTATCGATATAAAAAAAAAAATTAACCTATGTCTTGCAAGGGCTATTCAACCATAAGGTGACAACCAATTATTTTCAAACATCATATCTTATGGGAGTGTATTCTTTGGCAGAATGAACGCAATATTATGTTGAATAATGTACAGGCTGCATCAGGAGTTATTTAGTATACGGACCTTGTGGAAACTAGAACAAATTCCCGTCCGTTCAAGCGTTTTTGCCAAAACTATTATTGATATCAAATATAACAGCTCACAATGTTAGGACCCATCAATATTAATGCTGATTTTTATCCGTGGTGCTAGGCAACTGGGCTTATCCCAATTGTAAACGACCCTTTGTGCCTATTGGCCTTGTTTATCCTGTCTCCTGCTTGATATGGAGGTAAGTGGAAATTTGTAAATTTTGCCTACTCCTCCGTTATTCTTTTCTGAATACTTTCGTTGCGGGATCCCAAAACAGTTAAATTTATTCTCGACGAGCTTCATTGCCTCGGCACTTTTCTGGTGGTCGCCACTGTTGATTCTGGCTTTCAGGAGTTGCAGTGGTTTGGGAATAGTGCGGTGGGATTGTCCCAAAACGACTGAACACTCAGAGAAGTTATTAGTTGTGAACACATGTTTATGAGATTTTTGTGTAGTTATCTAAGCCATTAAGAAAATGCCATGCCATTAAAATACACACGCCACCCACAATCCACACATTTAAACAGTGATTCACAACAGCTGCTTGTCTGAAATATTAATCTGCAGTCAATTTAAACAAGATTGCATTTAAGCCGCCTATGAATGGAGCCCATTATACCGAGATGTGTTGTTGAAGTGTTTTTCTATTTAAATGCTTTTTTTTTAAATCTGTCTGCTTGAAGCTCTTAGGAGTTTCATTCAGATATATAATTTTTAAGTATTTTGGTAAATCTAAATTCGTGTTCTATCTCTGCAGTAAATGTTTTATTTTCTTTTGTCAAACTAGATAAAATATTATTTTGGTAAAAAAATATTTGCAGTCTTTTTATTCGCCTAATATTTATTTTAATTGGCCTTTCTATTATCTATAACAATATCATTTTCGTATTCGGTTCAGCACTTCTAGAGATTAACAAATTTAAACAACCGAACCGAACCGAACAAAATAACCGAACAAGTTTTGTAACTCTACATTTCAGCAAACTTTTGTTATAAGAAAATAAGCTTCAATAAAATAATACAAATGTAAATAGCAAAGCTCTGTGTTGTTGCTCGCAAGCCCTAATAATTTCATAACCATCAACCAAACCTTTGATAACAGTGAGTTGAACTTAAAATATCTTGCGGTGTAGTTCAGATAATTGCAACGTATAAATGACAGCCACTCTCGGTCAAATCAGACATTTCATTATTCTGTCGCTCATATCATTCATATCCACGAAACTCACTACCTCGAAACTACGCCATTTCCATTTGAATATGAATCCACTTGATCAAAAGCTTTACTCGGAATTATATTTGGTTTTGGATAATTTTACTTTCGAGTCAAAGCAATATATTACTTTGACTTGAAAGTCGAAGATAAGTTAATTTTACGGTCAATGGTCAAATAAATATTTACTATCCTTTTGCAAGTTTCAGTAGTATCAATGTTCATCTTATTATGGATAAATTCAAATATTACTGTTTTTTTTATCTTCGCCGTGTCTTTTTGTTTTTTTTCAAGAACAAGTCTTGATCTTACTTACACAAATAGAAGTAACTATCATCGTGATCAATCTCAAGTTCATCGTGATATCGTTCTTGCAGACTGAATTTGATTTCCCATTGATCTTATCGTCCGACCTCAGTTATTCAGACAGAAAACAGATTTCGTAATATGACTTTTCTTTTTTTATAAAACTAGCTTTTTACCCCGGCTTTGCTCCAGTGGCCTATTCCACAAGAAACGTGCATTTTGGGTGACAGACATTTTGGGTGGCAAACATATGACACTCAGCGACAGCTTTTTACCCGTGACAGAATTCTTGCGTTCAGATCAAGGGGTGACCATAAACTCTTAGAGTAAGATTATTTAGAGTGTGTGTAAGGGACAGATGTATACAAGTAATATACTTTTTTTTTTTATTGATAAGCTCGCGCTCAACCACTATCGCACAACCGAGACTATTATACCTTTTTCAAACATCTAAAATGTAGTTCTCCTTTGATATAAATTTAACCTAAAGCTTTGAGAATACCTATCTGATGGCGGACGCGTTGGGGCCGCAGGTGAGGTCCCTATCTCCTGCGGCCGAAAAGTGGTAGGTGGTGGAGCCACTGACCAGACCCGGCACAAGGGGACCAATGGTGCGATAAACGAGGTCGTCTGGCACCCATGTGCTGGTACGGTCCCTTTGTTGGTCACGGTGTGCAATATGTTCTGGCCGGTGATGGGGGGTACTCCACAGAGGAGGGTCCGGTGACGGACAGCCGCGGCGGGTTCACGGATGAGTGCTAATGCGTGCCATTGTTCTCGCCATAAGTGGCACAGTAGGACACCGTGGCGTTTTAGAGGGTTGGAGTTCCACATAACTGCGCTATCTAGCATTCCAACAGGCAAAAAAAAAATAGGTTACCCGTATAGCCCAAGAGCCTAGTGACGTTTTGAACAAATACCTAGTAGCTTAAATCTGACGCCAGTTGATGAGTTACTAAGTCATTGAAACCTACTGTGATTAAAGACGACGAACTTTGATTAAACTGTAAGCCTACCCTAACATACTACTAAGAGATGAGGAATGAGGCTGTATCAACCCTGAGACAGAGTACCTATACTACTACGGAAGATAGTGCGAATCCTGACTAAAACAACCGAACATACCTTTGTTCATTGTAATATCCAGCAACAATATTATTATGTAAAATTGAATGTCTTATCATTTTTGGCTATAAAGTTTATACCGCTTTGAGATGGTATTTTTTATCATGAAAAGAAAGAAATAAAGTATTGGTTATCTTTCATTTTATTTCACTTTCACTGTGGCAAATTTAATCAAAATAAACGCAAGAAAACGTCAATATTTCAAATACACGTACTTTACAATCGTGATTAATAAGAAGCAATAACTCAGCCGATATCCAATTATAATTTATCGTTATTATTATGAAAATAACTTTATTTATTTTCATTAACTATCTATTGAGTATAAAATGTTACGTTGGCTAGTCTCCAAGCAGCCACATCTGTGATGAATACCAACATAACAAATCTACTACCAACGTAATAATGTCTAAATGAAGGTGACTGATTGACAGTTACATAGAATAAATCGTCGATTTTTACGATTCAAATAAATAAGGATGACGAATATATAGGTAGAAATATGTATTTATCTGAATCGTCTGAACGGTTCGTTAAATTAACGTTTACCGTTTTAGTAACGATGGATATTTACAATCGGAGGGAATATCTAATTTCGTTTGTATAAATAATCCGAAATATTAGTTGTCTGCGTTTTCTTTATTACTCTTGTCTATTCGATTCTACTAGTAAAAATTTGATCTATACATAGTAAAAGAGAAAAATCTTTCAAAACGTGACTATAAAAAAAATACTATTTAGTTGTAAATGCATGATAGTGGATAATGACAATCACATGATTACTAATTTTGTAATGATATTAATGATTTCATGTGACTTGCCACTTGTGACAAAAATTAAATTAATTTGAATTACGTAGTCGAAATCTTAGGTCACAATTAAGTGCAACTAAAATTTAGAAAATCGCAACCTCTCATACATCATCCTTCATCTTGTAACCTGTTTCATTTATAACATCTACCAAAAATATTTATGTCCAAAGAAGTAGGTGGATTTTCGATGATAGTTTTATTCTTTTCCAACAATAATACAACGAAAAATTTTTATAACTATTAAAAATTTTTCAGGCTTTAGTTACAAAAAACCAGCGAATAAAAAAATCAGTAACCGCTGTTTTTTTTTTGTTTTGCTCTTATAACTCAACAAACATCTGAACAACAGATTTTTTTTTGTCACTTTTTTTTCTTAAATCTTGTTTAAATGGATGGTGATAAAAAAGTCCAGTATATCAAAAACTAAATTATTAATGCCATCATAACTTCACAAGCAATTTTTAGATACTGTTTTTAAAATATTTTCTCGTCATATTTCATAAACTCGTTTCATGTTTGATCTACTTTTTAACAAGCTATAACCACATATTTATGAATGATATTTTATCTATTTGACACCTTTTTTTTTTTTTTTTTTTTTTTTTTTATTACGATGTAACTGAATAGTTACTTCATAACAGTCACAATCTAGCCTTGAGGCTAATAAGTAACTTAAATTTAACCTAATTTGCTAATAATTTATACGGTAAAGAATGTGTCCATTGGCACTTTTCTTATTGTCTCTATTATGATGGGAAGACACTTAGTTCATGTGTTCTTAAAAGGTAGCACTCACTGCACTCCGTAACACTAATTTCACTCTAAACTAACTCAAAAGGCTTAGTCCTTTTCAGTCTCCTTATTATGTCCGTGGTGTCAAGGAGCTGGATAGCCTCGACATTCACATGTTTATGAAGTCTCTCTTCATGAGCTTCGGCGTATTTTTTTATAACTTTGGCGACGAGGTCCACTCCTAAGTCCCGGTGGATGTCCTCGTTTCTAATATACCAGGGAGCGTTTACTATGCTCCGCAGTACTTTTTCACCTAATTAATGTTCATTTGACACCTAATTAATTTTATTTAAACGCTTTTGAACTTAATGCTGTACTTATGAAATTAAATACTCTTCGACTTTAAAGAAACAGTTTTGCAGTAGGTATGATTACATATCATATTAACATGGTTGTAAATATGTATATTAATTGTGAGAATCTAAAACTCAACTTTATTTTTTCCAAGCTGCAGCATGTAAATTGCCTTGTTAGTTAGTAGATGTGTGGGCCAACACTAGCAACTAAATTTAAAAATTAAAACAATTATTCCTAACTTATTAAAAAAATTATGAACTGAAATTTTTCATACACGTTTGGTTTGTATGACAATGCACGATAAGGTAGTTTAAAAAAGTTATGTATTTATAGGCAAAAAAATATTTTTTTACGAATATTAGTGTGCCTAATCGCTAAAAATAAAAAGTTTCTACTGCACGTACCTCCTACTCCTACAAAAAGAATATTTTACACAGCCATTAGCTTTATTTCCATCTTTAAGAAAAGAAAATGAAAATGACAGACACGATTTATTGGGTTTTTATAGATGTCATGAGTTCATGAACAAAGAAGAATAATGGGCATATCGTTTCACAGATTGTTATGAATTGTCTAATCGACCTTGAAAGGTAGCGGGACAGTTTAAGGCTGGTTTTTCACAACCTCATCTCAGATGTATTTTCATAGTTGTAAGTTTTAGTAACCATATTTTGAGTCATGGATACTCGAAAAAAGAGAAATTCTATTCTATTCTATTTTCAGATCTTCCCAAAAACTTTTAAACCTTATGGCACAAAATAGAAGCGGCGCGCCCCGCCGATTGCGTACTTTGTGTTTATGATTAGTTTAGAAACTGATTATTAGATTCTTAATTAAAATATTATATTTTTAATTCAAATTTTCTTATTTTATATCTCTCAACTCCTGTATTTAATAACATAAAATTAGATGAGGATTTGGTGGAAGACTTTTTGTACATGATAACTTAATACAATTATTTATCTGTCTTTGAAATTAATATTTTATTTATTTGAAAGTTCAGACAATATAAAGTCCATATCTTGTTAGTAACATATCCTTATAAAACTAGTGTAAACATTGAAAAGTTTGAAAAACAGAGGCTTAAGACAATTGACATTCTTTCTACAAAAGCCGCACAACAGCAATTAATAAACTGTAAACAAGTAAATATTAAAATTAAAAAAGCACGAACACAAATACTTCTTATAACTAAATAATGTATCTAATAAACACGCTACGATCGACAACCCATCGAAACACGTAATTATAACATGATATCTTGCGAAAATACCGCTATTCAAAGAGTAAAATGCGCATAACTTTTGAACGGCTGATCTGATTTTCATCAAATATAGATAATAACACTCTTGGTGTATATCTGTTTAGGAGCTATGATGCCACAGAAAGTTTCACAAGCACACCGATATACACGTCAAACTTATAACACCTCGCTTTTTCTGTCAGGGGTTAAAATGTATGGGATTGCAATCTGCTGTCGAACTGTTACGTGATGAATCCCTTTTACGCATTACGACAATCACCATTGCTGATAGGTTAACATTTTATCTAGGGTCAATGGTGCTATTCTGTATAGACCTCACTGTGACATCATTAGACGTCACTGGCAGGATATTTCTCATTTGGTTTTGACATTTTGAATCTGTTTTGATCGCCAATGAATGTTACATTAAAGATGATTATGGCAAAATACGACTGGGCTGAAAACATTTGTTTTAATTCTTTGGTGAATGTACTTCGAATTCAGGTAACGGTTTACTATTTGGTTTAACGCGTTGTTGGTTTATATCTAACCATATCCATAAAACACTGTATTTAATTGAAAGGATTAACACGACGCTCTATCAAATACAACCACGTGATAAAATAAACTCTATTGGCGAATTTTTTTATTTAAAATGAATTATATTTTCTAAAACAAAGCACTTAATGTATTGCAGGTACTTTTATCTCGTATGGATCTCGTGGCAGACCACCCACTTAAAAAATAGTTTTTCGAAGTAGTTTTTAAGAGTTCTACAGAAAGTCCCGACGCTATTTTGCAAACATAATCCGATATAAAATTTTTGAATTCGCGTCGGCTTAGTAACTCCATAATGTAAATCTGAACACTGTAAATTATACCAGTTAAAATTTCAATGCATAATTTTAACAGTAAATTTTAGTACTCAATAAAATATTTGCATAAAATAATAAACATAGCAAAGATTTCACTGCTGAGTAAATATTAACTTTCATAAAAGGTACTGGAACTAGGGGTCAATGACAATATTTTACTTAAGTAGGTATTACGCAAATCGTGAGGCAACCGACATGTCCTAGAACTAAAATAAATCTAAGACATGTGACATTCACCAATCCACACAGGAACCTAAGGCCCTTTACCTCTCTCACAGAGAGGATGCCTGTGTCCCAGCAGTGGGAACATTACAAGGCTGATGATGAAGCAAATCGTGTAAGTAAGGTAAACTCGGTTTTCAGTGTATCAGTAACTCATTCCCTACACAATACGATTGTGTGGGCTGTATATCAGACCCGTTGGTCTCGCGGTTCCGAAGCGATTGCTAAGCTTGGTTCTATGGTTTGTTTCTTACTTCGAGAAGAATTTTGTTGGGTTTTTCCATTAGGGGTTTTTCAGTATCGATATAAAAAAAAAAATTAACCTATGTCTTGCAAGGGCTATTCAACCATAAGGTGACAACCAATTATTTTCAAACATCATATCTTATGGGAGTGTATTCTTTGGCAGAATGAACGCAATATTATGTTGAATAATGTACAGGCTGCATCAGGAGTTATTTAGTATACGGACCTTGTGGAAACTAGAACAAATTCCCGTCCGTTCAAGCGTTTTTGCCAAAACTATTATTGATATCAAATATAACAGCTCACAATGTTAGGACCCATCAATATTAATGCTGATTTTTATCCGTGGTGCTAGGCAACTGGGCTTATCCCAATTGTAAACGACCCTTTGTGCCTATTGGCCTTGTTTATCCTGTCTCCTGCTTGATATGGAGGTAAGTGGAAATTTGTAAATTTTGCCTACTCCTCCGTTATTCTTTTCTGAATACTTTCGTTGCGGGATCCCAAAACAGTTAAATTTATTCTCGACGAGCTTCATTGCCTCGGCACTTTTCTGGTGGTCGCCACTGTTGATTCTGGCTTTCAGGAGTTGCAGTGGTTTGGGAATAGTGCGGTGGGATTGTCCCAAAACGACTGAACACTCAGAGAAGTTATTAGTTGTGAACACATGTTTATGAGATTTTTGTGTAGTTATCTAAGCCATTAAGAAAATGCCATGCCATTAAAATACACACGCCACCCACAATCCACACATTTAAACAGTGATTCACAACAGCTGCTTGTCTGAAATATTAATCTGCAGTCAATTTAAACAAGATTGCATTTAAGCCGCCTATGAATGGAGCCCATTATACCGAGATGTGTTGTTGAAGTGTTTTTCTATTTAAATGCTTTTTTTTTAAATCTGTCTGCTTGAAGCTCTTAGGAGTTTCATTCAGATATATAATTTTTAAGTATTTTGGTAAATCTAAATTCGTGTTCTATCTCTGCAGTAAATGTTTTATTTTCTTTTGTCAAACTAGATAAAATATTATTTTGGTAAAAAAATATTTGCAGTCTTTTTATTCGCCTAATATTTATTTTAATTGGCCTTTCTATTATCTATAACAATATCATTTTCGTATTCGGTTCAGCACTTCTAGAGATTAACAAATTTAAACAACCGAACCGAACCGAACAAAATAACCGAACAAGTTTTGTAACTCTACATTTCAGCAAACTTTTGTTATAAGAAAATAAGCTTCAATAAAATAATACAAATGTAAATAGCAAAGCTCTGTGTTGTTGCTCGCAAGCCCTAATAATTTCATAACCATCAACCAAACCTTTGATAACAGTGAGTTGAACTTAAAATATCTTGCGGTGTAGTTCAGATAATTGCAACGTATAAATGACAGCCACTCTCGGTCAAATCAGACATTTCATTATTCTGTCGCTCATATCATTCATATCCACGAAACTCACTACCTCGAAACTACGCCATTTCCATTTGAATATGAATCCACTTGATCAAAAGCTTTACTCGGAATTATATTTGGTTTTGGATAATTTTACTTTCGAGTCAAAGCAATATATTACTTTGACTTGAAAGTCGAAGATAAGTTAATTTTACGGTCAATGGTCAAATAAATATTTACTATCCTTTTGCAAGTTTCAGTAGTATCAATGTTCATCTTATTATGGATAAATTCAAATATTACTGTTTTTTTTATCTTCGCCGTGTCTTTTTGTTTTTTTTCAAGAACAAGTCTTGATCTTACTTACACAAATAGAAGTAACTATCATCGTGATCAATCTCAAGTTCATCGTGATATCGTTCTTGCAGACTGAATTTGATTTCCCATTGATCTTATCGTCCGACCTCAGTTATTCAGACAGAAAACAGATTTCGTAATATGACTTTTCTTTTTTTATAAAACTAGCTTTTTACCCCGGCTTTGCTCCAGTGGCCTATTCCACAAGAAACGTGCATTTTGGGTGACAGACATTTTGGGTGGCAAACATATGACACTCAGCGACAGCTTTTTACCCGTGACAGAATTCTTGCGTTCAGATCAAGGGGTGACCATAAACTCTTAGAGTAAGATTATTTAGAGTGTGTGTAAGGGACAGATGTATACAAGTAATATACTTTTTTTTTTTATTGATAAGCTCGCGCTCAACCACTATCGCACAACCGAGACTATTATACCTTTTTCAAACATCTAAAATGTAGTTCTCCTTTGATATAAATTTAACCTAAAGCTTTGAGAATACCTATCTGATGGCGGACGCGTTGGGGCCGCAGGTGAGGTCCCTATCTCCTGCGGCCGAAAAGTGGTAGGTGGTGGAGCCACTGACCAGACCCGGCACAAGGGGACCAATGGTGCGATAAACGAGGTCGTCTGGCACCCATGTGCTGGTACGGTCCCTTTGTTGGTCACGGTGTGCAATATGTTCTGGCCGGTGATGGGGGGTACTCCACAGAGGAGGGTCCGGTGACGGACAGCCGCGGCGAGTGCTAATGCGTGCCATTGTTCTCGCCATAAGTGGCACAGTAGGACACCGTGGCGTTTTAGAGGGTTGGAGTTCCACATAACTGCGCTATCTAGCATTCCAACAGGCAAAAAAAAAATAGGTTACCCGTATAGCCCAAGAGCCTAGTGACGTTTTGAACAAATACCTAGTAGCTTAAATCTGACGCCAGTTGATGAGTTACTAAGTCATTGAAACCTACTGTGATTAAAGACGACGAACTTTGATTAAACTGTAAGCCTACCCTAACATACTACTAAGAGATGAGGAATGAGGCTGTATCAACCCTGAGACAGAGTACCTATACTACTACGGAAGATAGTGCGAATCCTGACTAAAACAACCGAACATACCTTTGTTCATTGTAATATCCAGCAACAATATTATTATGTAAAATTGAATGTCTTATCATTTTTGGCTATAAAGTTTATACCGCTTTGAGATGGTATTTTTTATCATGAAAAGAAAGAAATAAAGTATTGGTTATCTTTCATTTTATTTCACTTTCACTGTGGCAAATTTAATCAAAATAAACGCAAGAAAACGTCAATATTTCAAATACACGTACTTTACAATCGTGATTAATAAGAAGCAATAACTCAGCCGATATCCAATTATAATTTATCGTTATTATTATGAAAATAACTTTATTTATTTTCATTAACTATCTATTGAGTATAAAATGTTACGTTGGCTAGTCTCCAAGCAGCCACATCTGTGATGAATACCAACATAACAAATCTACTACCAACGTAATAATGTCTAAATGAAGGTGACTGATTGACAGTTACATAGAATAAATCGTCGATTTTTACGATTCAAATAAATAAGGATGACGAATATATAGGTAGAAATATGTATTTATCTGAATCGTCTGAACGGTTCGTTAAATTAACGTTTACCGTTTTAGTAACGATGGATATTTACAATCGGAGGGAATATCTAATTTCGTTTGTATAAATAATCCGAAATATTAGTTGTCTGCGTTTTCTTTATTACTCTTGTCTATTCGATTCTACTAGTAAAAATTTGATCTATACATAGTAAAAGAGAAAAATCTTTCAAAACGTGACTATAAAAAAAATACTATTTAGTTGTAAATGCATGATAGTGGATAATGACAATCACATGATTACTAATTTTGTAATGATATTAATGATTTCATGTGACTTGCCACTTGTGACAAAAATTAAATTAATTTGAATTACGTAGTCGAAATCTTAGGTCACAATTAAGTGCAACTAAAATTTAGAAAATCGCAACCTCTCATACATCATCCTTCATCTTGTAACCTGTTTCATTTATAACATCTACCAAAAATATTTATGTCCAAAGAAGTAGGTGGATTTTCGATGATAGTTTTATTCTTTTCCAACAATAATACAACGAAAAATTTTTATAACTATTAAAAATTTTTCAGGCTTTAGTTACAAAAAACCAGCGAATAAAAAAATCAGTAACCGCTGTTTTTTTTTTGTTTTGCTCTTATAACTCAACAAACATCTGAACAACAGATTTTTTTTTGTCACTTTTTTTTCTTAAATCTTGTTTAAATGGATGGTGATAAAAAAGTCCAGTATATCAAAAACTAAATTATTAATGCCATCATAACTTCACAAGCAATTTTTAGATACTGTTTTTAAAATATTTTCTCGTCATATTTCATAAACTCGTTTCATGTTTGATCTACTTTTTAACAAGCTATAACCACATATTTATGAATGATATTTTATCTATTTGACACCTTTTTTTTTTTTTTTTTTTTTTTTTTTATTACGATGTAACTGAATAGTTACTTCATAACAGTCACAATCTAGCCTTGAGGCTAATAAGTAACTTAAATTTAACCTAATTTGCTAATAATTTATACGGTAAAGAATGTGTCCATTGGCACTTTTCTTATTGTCTCTATTATGATGGGAAGACACTTAGTTCATGTGTTCTTAAAAGGTAGCACTCACTGCACTCCGTAACACTAATTTCACTCTAAACTAACTCAAAAGGCTTAGTCCTTTTCAGTCTCCTTATTATGTCCGTGGTGTCAAGGAGCTGGATAGCCTCGACATTCACATGTTTATGAAGTCTCTCTTCATGAGCTTCGGCGTATTTTTTTATAACTTTGGCGACGAGGTCCACTCCTAAGTCCCGGTGGATGTCCTCGTTTCTAATATACCAGGGAGCGTTTACTATGCTCCGCAGTACTTTTTCACCTAATTAATGTTCATTTGACACCTAATTAATTTTATTTAAACGCTTTTGAACTTAATGCTGTACTTATGAAATTAAATACTCTTCGACTTTAAAGAAACAGTTTTGCAGTAGGTATGATTACATATCATATTAACATGGTTGTAAATATGTATATTAATTGTGAGAATCTAAAACTCAACTTTATTTTTTCCAAGCTGCAGCATGTAAATTGCCTTGTTAGTTAGTAGATGTGTGGGCCAACACTAGCAACTAAATTTAAAAATTAAAACAATTATTCCTAACTTATTAAAAAAATTATGAACTGAAATTTTTCATACACGTTTGGTTTGTATGACAATGCACGATAAGGTAGTTTAAAAAAGTTATGTATTTATAGGCAAAAAAATATTTTTTTACGAATATTAGTGTGCCTAATCGCTAAAAATAAAAAGTTTCTACTGCACGTACCTCCTACTCCTACAAAAAGAATATTTTACACAGCCATTAGCTTTATTTCCATCTTTAAGAAAAGAAAATGAAAATGACAGACACGATTTATTGGGTTTTTATAGATGTCATGAGTTCATGAACAAAGAAGAATAATGGGCATATCGTTTCACAGATTGTTATGAATTGTCTAATCGACCTTGAAAGGTAGCGGGACAGTTTAAGGCTGGTTTTTCACAACCTCATCTCAGATGTATTTTCATAGTTGTAAGTTTTAGTAACCATATTTTGAGTCATGGATACTCGAAAAAAGAGAAATTCTATTCTATTCTATTTTCAGATCTTCCCAAAAACTTTTAAACCTTATGGCACAAAATAGAAGCGGCGCGCCCCGCCGATTGCGTACTTTGTGTTTATGATTAGTTTAGAAACTGATTATTAGATTCTTAATTAAAATATTATATTTTTAATTCAAATTTTCTTATTTTATATGAATTGATCAAAGGATATAATGAATGTGTTAAGCCTAGTTCGGGAAACAAAAACTGCACAACGATGTTTGAAATACGTTTTTGTGATTCAGGAAACGGTTTTTATCAACATACCATCTTACGGTGCCTGCCTACCCGCCTTACCACGCCATCGTCATTTTTTTCTTACAACCCAAATCGCTTATAATTACATTTTTATCGCATGTCGAGACGGCTACGTTCCCCTCCAAAATAATCCATGGAAATACTTTACCGACAAAACACAAACATAGATACATTTTGGTTTCGATCTACGAATACTATGATCCTACTAGATTCCAAACAAACAGCCCATCAATTTGGGAACCAATTTCTTAGTGCCCATTACTTAGGCAAAATAAACTGCTCAACTTTGACTAAGCTACAGTGATCTGTTGGCATTATCTTTCCAATTACTACAGCTATTATTATAGTAGCCAATGAGTTTCGATAGAACACGGAACGTTATTAAAATAATTGTGTTTGCAATGTGACCAAATGTGAATCCTTTGGTAGCAGAGCGTGGCTAAACTGTATTTTATGCCCAGTTTATCAAGTATTGATTTGTTTGTTCTCAGCCAAAGAGATCGAGATAAGTGATATTCTTAGAACGAAACTGTCACAATAGCGATTAAAAAAAAATAAGGGATTGACAAGCACTATCTAAATGTCAAGACGTGATCAATCCCTTACATTTTGGTATGTCGATAATCACCATCGCTGACATTGAATGAAACTTTATCTAGAGCTTCATGTGTCTCATCTATTTCATCAATAAGGATGACTATCACCGCTGTGATATGAACAAATACAATTTAACAACACACATAAAACAAATTATTTCTATTTGAAACAGTATTTTTGTTGGGATCCACTTCATCGCTTAACAGACATATTTATGGCAGAATCCATTTTAGAATCCACGTTTTATAGTTTCCACTTCAGCATTCCAATTTTATAGACATAAGTATTTTTACAGCCAATCAAAACACTTACCGAGTGTGAAACGTATCTTGGAAAATTTAAGACATAAAGTACCCCACGAACCGGTATTAATACTTTATGAACGATAACTTTGAACATGTGGATTATTCTTTAATATCTCTCACATTTTTTAGTGTCTAAAAGTAATATAAGTATCTGAAAAACTTTTTTTAAGATGATTACTTACTTTGTTCTTTACATCTCCAAACTAGATCTCAACATTTTTCATCGAAATTAATGCGTTCATAAATAATGTATTCAATTCCATTATTGGGGATGTATATCCATAACTTTCTGATAAGTTTATCTCAAACAAATACAATAAATATTGTCTCTCTTGTTTCAGATTTCAATCATCAATCAAGTATGATCGACCGGATATAAAAAAAAAACAATTCTCGAATATTATTATGTTTGATTAATAAACGTAAGAAACTTATAAGCAGTCAATAACAGTATGAGACAAACTGAGCTTTATATAGAGATAAACAAGGTAAAACATACCAAATATGATAAAACCAAACCTAAATGGTTTATGATGACAAGTTAAGAATAAGAAGGAACTATGCCGACCAACCTATGGACTACCGATACTCCGATCGACAATGACACATTCAGCACAATCAGCTATGATTTCCAAAACAATACAACGACTGACCCGATTGAGGACAAAGCGATTCAAGCAGCTTTCTGTACAGCATACACCATTATTTTCGTAGTAGGAATCTTTGGGAATGCCCTAGTATGTTACGCTGTGATCAGGAACCGAGCTATGCAAACCGTCACTAATCTCTTTATCACGAACCTCGCACTATCCGACATCCTGCTCTGCGTGTTTGCTGTACCATTTACGCCACTTTACACTTTCCTCGGTAGATGGGTGTTCGGAGGCCCACTTTGCCATATTATGCCTTATGCACAAGGATGCAGCGTCTATATTTCCACGTTAACTTTAACTTCGATAGCTATAGATAGATTTTTCGTCATCATCTATCCCTTCAAACCTCGCATGAAGATCCAAACATGTATCTGCCTGATTGTTTTTATTTGGGTGTTCTCTTTATCTGTGACTTTCCCCTACGGCTACTACATGGCCCTCCAAGATGTCTACTGTGCAGAAAAATGGCCTTCAGATCAAATTCGTAAGGCGTTTGGCGCAGTGACCACTATTATGCAGTTTGTGGTCCCCTTCATTGTTATGGCTTTTTGCTATACATGTGTTAGTATAAAATTGAATGATAGATTAAAATCAAGGCCTGGAAGTAAGAACAGTAAGAAAGAAGACGCAGAAAGAGAAAGGAAGAGACGAACCAACAGAATGTTGATAGCGATGGTGGCCATATTTGGGTTGTCATGGCTGCCTTTGAACCTAATAAATATAAGTAGTGACTTTTATTCGTTGGCTGAAGACTGGAGATATTACATGGTGTTATTTTTCGTTGCGCACTTCATCGCTATGTCTTCCACTTGTTACAATCCGTTCCTGTACGCGTGGTTGAACGAGAACTTCAGAAAGGAGTTCATGCAGATACTGCCGTGCTTAGGAGCGTTGGTCACTAAGAGGTCTAAGAGGAAGTTCAACCAATCAGAGCGGACAGGTATGTTTCGTTCAGAGAAAACTTGCAACGGTAACGATACCGTGCAAGAGTCCCTTTTGACCTCTACAGTTAGTAAGATACCTTCAGTTAGATATAAAATAGAATTCAATGACAAATTAAAGGTATATGAAGATGATGGCGTTGAAAATATAAGTCCTGATGAGAAGCCAGAGGACAACCCGAGTCCTAACGAAGACTGTGTTAATATGTATATGTTTGTAGATAAAACTGTAAATACTTCGGATAAGGAGCCTATCGTGTCTGCGCTGTAGATATAGTGGTAAGTTGAAACCTCATTTACACGATAAAAAACGATTTAACGTAGTTAACTGACGCGTTAACAGGAGTTGGTATTTAAAATATACCCACTGTGCTTTCGTGCCAACAAATAGTGAGATATATATACTAATTGAGCAATACATTACTGGTACTTAATATAATTAATAATACGTTGATGAGCAATGTATGCTGGTAGCGTTTAACAGTAGCCAATAACTATTTAGCAAACCGTCCAACGATATAGCAGTACCGCTTCGTTTCTTAATTGAAATTCTAAACAGTTTTGATTTCAGTGTTGATGAATTAATTCAAAACAAAATAAATGGAGACAAACAAAACTAATTTTGTTGAAAGGAATGGTATCATTATACCTAGTTTTAATCTTTCACTACATAATTATTATTTAGATGAGTACTTGTGAACAATGGCAGCTATTTATTATAATGATATTTAAAAATAAAAACTAGAAACAAATGGATATACTGAAATTATTATTCACTTGTTTTCAAACACGAAAACAGAAAACAAAAAATTATATAAAAAAATTGAAGTGTAAATGTGCAGAATGGTATTGCTAACTTCTATTTAAATACGGATCACAGTATATGCACAAACATGAACTAAAAATAAACTAAAAAAAACTGTGTTAGATTAAAATGGGCAACAAAATACACACATGTTTTAGAGTATAGAATTCAATTCATGTTTGGTGCAAATAGTTTTTCTTGTTGTTTTAATTTTATTCTTCAATATTTTGCAGCTTTACAGTGTTTTACTCTCGGTTATTCTAGCTCACAGATAAAAGTCTAACTAGAGTCCCTCCATTTGTATGAAAAGCAAACGTAGCCCTGTTTCACACAATTTAAGAACTTAACTTACCGATTAACGGTTCTTTCAATTGTATCGGCCAAATCCCGTGCCGATAACGTTTATGAAACAGCTTAGAGCATTGTTCTCACTTTAACTCCCATTTTTGAAACGCGAATTCGCGTCGTCTAGTTAGAATTATATCTGTGTCTTAGCTTTATGGTTTAGTAAAGAATGAAAAGTGTTTGCAACATAATTTAATATTTAAACTTTAAACAACTACATATTTTTGCTATAATATTTTTTATTCAGAGGTCCAATTTTTGAAGCACTCGTTAAAGAGTATTCCTCTTTCTCTTAAAAAAAAAGTATTGCGAAACGCGAACGACAAATTGGAAAATTATTTCAGTAAGTTCGTATTTTTGTAACTTATGTTGCGAGAATCACTCGACGTGTCGCAATATGAGAGTAATCATGAACACACGTGACAGCTGTCAATTTAGGAGTTTTTACCTAACATGAGGAAAAAACTTTCTAAATATGGAAATATATTTTAGAAAACTCGGCGCATTATTTTGGTTCGCAATTTCGAGTTTGAGACAGATGTTATACTGGTAATTACGTGTACAGATAACTGCCGTGAAAAAAGTATAGATACTTGATAGTTGGTGGATCAGTTGATAATCAGGATGACTTACTTGTAATTTAAATTGAAGCGTTTATTTGGACCTGTAACATGCTTTGTATATATATTATATTTATTCGAAATTGAGATTCTGAGTCATGCACATTTAAGAATAGACTCCAGTATAAATCCAATAAAATGTATCGAACATTCCAAAGGGAACTGTCAGAAACCTGCAAAAACGTTTATTGAGTAGTAACATGTATTTTTATTTACTATCCGAATACTTTTAGATTTTATTTCATTACTTTGAACAATACGAGCTTCAAAATAAAGTTACTGCTTCCAAAATACATTAAAATAAAAAGTTTCTGAACTATTTAGTTTCGATTGAGTTATCGTCAGTTTATTGGGCCTTAAACCACATGAACGAATTTTATTTAGGTTTTTCACGATTGTTAATGGCCAGTTACTAGTTTATTTAGCGTTCCTTTTCAACGTTCTATTCTTGTCTTAATTCGACAGATTACAGCGCTAAATTATATCTAGGATTATTTGGGAGGGCTTTTATTTAATATTAAATCACAGTTAAAGCATCATCACGTTGGAGAGCCCTCATGATGTATGTACGACATTTAAAATATTAACGACATTATAAATATCCACTATTGACATTTGTGTTTCTCTCCACATATATTTTGACACAAAGTGAAGCCGGCCACTTGTATGATGTCTCCACATCGTGGCATATCGGCTTAATATTGTCACTGGAGTGCTCATACCGTGAAGAAGATAGTGCACATATGCAAATAGGCACCAGCCTTTCGCTAGATTGCGGAGTAGACATTTTGTGTGCACTGTTTTTTAGGCTGGACTAGAAAATTTATAGTGTAGAGAAACTGGGCAAGTCATACGCCGAAAAGCTTAAATTTATTTTTTTCACCAGCAACAATTAAACTCTATAAAAGCTGACCCTTTGGAGACTGGAAAGTAGTGATAGTCTAAAATGTTACGTTAAGCGATAAGGCCGCCCATGCTAGAAATCCATTTATTTTCAAAATGATTAAAATTATAAATTCATAAATAGTGTAAGACAACAAGTTTTCTGTATATCTGCACAAAAACCTAACTTATAGATAGTTGGTGTTATAGATAAAACTGCAAAATGAAAATTAATAACGCGTAAAAGTCAGAGTTTCATTTCTATACTAAGTAGATTTTTATATTTCTATTGCCAGTCATAAATAAACCCGAAACAAAATAAACTGAGCGAAAACATTCCAACAAAGAGTCAAAGTGTCTGGCCACTTAATTTCGTCCTGATCCATCCACTTTTGGGCCGTCTCCTTGCCCCACTTGAATCACCAGACACTTCACTTTCGAAACGGTTTTATTCAGTCAACCCTATATAGCCCTTCAGTTGATTTTTTTATCGAGTTCTATCCACTTTCTGTAATCGGTGTACAAGTGGGACAAAATATTAAAAGGACATGAAATTACTTCTACTTGGCTAATGAATGAAACGAACTGTAAAAGGCTCTGTACTCTTTTATCAGATCTTTCTATCAAATACTAAGGATATAAACAACAAGAGCCTCTTCACAAAGTGAAATTTTCGTAAATTCCAAAATGTATAGGATATAAAACGCTCACGTAGTCAATCAATTTAGCCCAAAAACCTTCAATAAGCGCTATTGCCGATAAAAGTTACTTTGTCTAGATCGCCAAGACGAAAGATGAATATAAAAGTATTGTACATAAAAAGGTATAAAGCTTGAATCTTTTTCTCTTTATTTTGATTTATTCAGTATCCATTTGCAATGCATTCAGCATCGTATCTATGCTAAAGCAGCTATCCATCTTTTTCGAAATGCAAAGCGACACATGTATCAATGCACAATGTAAATTGTACACAATTTTTAACATAAATCTTATTATTTGTCTTCCAGTCCAGAATTCGATTCGGAATTGTAGTGTATTTGTGCAGCGTACAGTCAGTGAAATAACAACAAAATAAATTGTGGAAACAGATTTACGGATCTGCAGTTATTTGTACTTCAATCTTGTATGCACAGTTTGTTTAATCAACATGATTGTTGTAATAAATTCTACTGTTATAACCTTTACTACAGATTGAGAACAACTGAGTCTTCCATCTTCGAGATGAACCTTCTGAAGACGGACAAAGGGACACACTTTAATAAAAATAATAATTGGAATTTATATACTGCTCAACGTTGCATAGACGTTGTATAGTTAACACTCCCTTCTTCTAAAACATAAAAGAAAAAGTTCATCAGAATCATTTACGGGGATAAAATGGTGAACAAAGGAAAAACTAATAGGATTTCTCATTTAACGGAACTCTTAAAAATTCTTCAAAGAAAATAACAAAAAGTGAAAAGTCGAATCATATAATAGACGAACTTTATAAAAATATAATGAGAGAATATTATGATTAAGTTCAAAGGGGCACATCGAGTGTTTTGTTTTGATCTCGCTTCTTTGATGGCCCATGCCCCATCACGCAATGGGCGTAATAACTTTTATTTTTGTATTTGAATTTAGAGCGCGTTTGTTTATGTAGTTCACGTTTTTACAGATTTAGATCGTGCCGCTTCATTGCCTAGAAAACATTGTGTACATGGTGTATCGTTATGGGTTTTATAAAATTAATCGCGACTTTTATTACCTTTTCTACAGACTGCGTATGTTTGTATGTAACTATATTATATTTATCTACGTAGGTATCTTTTGTGTTCTTTACGGCCGCATAAGGTAACTTTTAAGATGTTAATTCAGCACAATGTTTAAAATGGTCTGTTTTAATCACTTTTTATCTAAACGCACAATCGCAAATACGTTTTACCTACTTTATATCTCACAGTTTTATTAATAATGCACTTTAATTTTGCACAGTGTAGTTACTGATCTTATAATGTACAAAAGCAACACAAAATATTTTTGGCACTATTCTATTTTATATTATTGTTAAACAAAATAGGTCATCGATTTCGGAATCTGCAGTAGAAATCCAAATACTTTTGAGTTTTTGATATATCTAAACGCACAATCACAAATACGATTCATCTACTTTATTCTTCACGTTTTATCAAAATGCACTTAACTTTGTAAATCACTGATATAATCTAAGTACCGACGCAATTTTTATATAAATAATATTTTGGCACTATTCTTTCTCAAAACATTACTAATAGCACGGGGTCTCATTGCTAAGAGAGAATATTTGGTTCAAATAAATCTCACTAGATGGCGCGACATGTACACAAAAAACAATAAAATGTGTGTAAAATTAACATTTTCTGGAATTGAACATAAAAATTGTATGTTCTTGTTTAATCAACTCTCCTAAGTACAAAATTATGGCATATTGGGCTCTTAATTCACATTTCAAAGATTATTTGAACGGATCATTTAAAATTGTTCCCAGTAGATGGCGCATTTTTAAATTACTGAGGCATTCCACTCGATTGTTAAAATTTGCATTGTAACGCTTTTAGTTGCAAAAAAAACTGTAAAAACGTGCAAAAAAATACTATAAAACGAACCTTCACTGTATTTAAAGAAAAAAATATTCACGAACCTAGTAAACCCTTTTACTTGCAAGCCGCTGCTAACACCATCTATTGCCGTGAAACGGGATCGAACGCGATTGATGTTCTTACAAAAATAAGAAGATTAAGCAGATGAAAAACGCTAGTTACGTCGGCACGGTTTCTTTGTATGGGATGAGGCATCTGTATGCTAGTATTATATTATCTGTGCTAATAGTAAGTAAGATACTGACTTCAGACAATGTAACAAAACTAATTTACTGTTTATTATCTAATGGTATGGTGGAGTACTTCATTTGAAATGTACCAAAAACTTATTGGGTATTTTTATTCAAGCAAAATTTCTGTACAAATTATCATCGTAATTGGCAGTTTTAGGATGACAAAAATCACAGCTGATAAAAATAATTGTTGTACTTGGGTAGGGTGGATCTGAGAAGAAACAGGGTGCGAATAACATTGCAACATCCATCCTTCGCTAACAGAAATTCTCTTTAATAAAAACACCGAACTATGAAAGGTTTCCTGTTACCGTTTTTCTTTTGTTTTATAACTTTTTCTTATTTTTGTTACAGGTAACACGTTGCAGTAACCTCCTTTCGAAAGAAATATATAATGTTATGTTACAAATCAGTGTTTTGACATTTAAAAGAACTGTGGGTAGTTAAGAGTTTTAGAAACAAGAACTTTTTTAATTTCGCTATTTGTAATATTGATGTTCGGTATTTGTTCTAATTGTGTCTTATTTATTATGTACCTATCAATAGTTACTATGTTCGGAATACTGTTTCCGTGGACTTTTAAATATAAGAAAATTCTGTAAAAACTGTTGGATAAACCCCTTCTTATTCATATAAAATATTTTAACAATTAGAACCAAAAAATTATATAATTATGTAAAAATAATAAATTCACGTAACTAAAGATTGTATGTAAATAGAGAAGTAAGTATACAAAAAAATGTACAGTGTAGCCAAAAATAACATCAAGTGTAAATAAATTTTGTCATAATGAAGAATAAAAGTATTTACGTCAATTATGTAGTTCGATTATGAACTTTGAGCCCATTGATGAAGGTACTTTTTTCTATAAATGTATAGTCTTAGGAAGTTGTAGTTAGCGCTTTGTCACGCTAAAATATTTTTGTAATGTAAAAATAGTAAAATTAATATGTAAATAAAATGCAAAATGCCTTGTAATTAATGTCAATGGATGAAATACGTGCAATTCGCTGTCGTTATATTAATAAAGTGTACCAAAGAGATTGTTCGTTATATTTATTTTCACACCACCTGTTCGACAATGTCCAATTACATATCATGCAATCTCAAGGTAAAGTAAAGCATTACCTCCCAAGGGAGTAAAAAGGCATTTGAATTTGGAAAACTCTAAGTACCATTGCACGCGGTGAATGGGAACAAAATTTTAATAAGATTTTAACTGTGATACCACTATGTTTTCAAACAAAGCTTTTTTTTTAAATAATAATTTAATAAATTGAAGCACCTACTAAAATGCTGCATTTTTTTTTAAATAACGTGAAATTCCCTTCATTCAACCCCTTTTTTTTTTTGCGTGGAGAAATGCTCATGCATACTGCGCTACCACGGGGATATAGTGCAGTAATGTGGGACTCTAACCCACTAAAACTCCACGGTGTCCTCCTGTGCCGCTTATGGCGGGAACACAGGTACGCGTTAGCACTCACCGCGAACCCGCCGCGGCTGTCCGTCACCGGACCCTCCACTGGGGAGTAACCCCATCACCGGCGCACCAGAACACACTGTGCGCCGTGACCACCCCAGGGACCAAACCAGCACATGGGTGCCAGACGACCCCGTATATGGCACCCGTGGTCCCCTTGTGACGGGTCAGGGTCAATGGTCCCACCACCTACCATTTTTCGGCCGCAGGGGATAGGGAGAGCGGCCAACGCTATACCGGCACTCCTCCTCCCCTGCGGCCCCACCGCGTCCGCCATCAGACGGCGGCGACCCCGTCTAGGCCGCGGAAGGTAGGGAGAGGCTCTCCGTCGCGGCCTCCAACCCTCAGCTGCGATATCGTATGGGTATGGGAGACCCCATACGACATCGCAGCCCGCCTCAGTTGCGATGTCGCCTAGGCAGCACCGCAACCTAAATGTTGGCCGCTACGTCGTCGGCTTATCGGCAAAAGCCCTGACGAGCGGCCCCTCTTCGGGTTCCTCTTCGCTTCACCGTGAGTGACCAAGCCACGGTTACTGAGCCCCTCCGCATCGACAATGCGGGAACCTACCGGGGGGGTTCATTCACCCCTGCGTTCCTATTCACCCCGTTTGACGGTAAAAATGCGCATATGGCATTGTAAAGAGGTTTGTTCGAAAATCGAACTGACCATCTTAAGCAGTACTCAGAAACAAAGAAAAAGACACAATTTCAAAGAATGTCAATTTAAACCAAAGACGGTGTTTGGTGCTGTGATTTTCAGTGAATTTTATTGCAATATTCTTATTGACAAAAACTTTCGAGCGATAGTGATTGTACTTTAGAGTTTGTTAAAACAGGCGCTTTAGGGATTATTAGTAAATCTACTACCGGAAAATCGAAACACAGTTAAGAAAAACCCTGACGATTTTGTTCAATGGGGAACAACAAAAGTACGTTTCAAGACTGTGTTGGCATCCGTCCTTTTAGTTTATTTCCAACATTTAGCAGAAAGTCTAAAGTCAAGCAGCCTATGGTGCTATATTCAATACTCAGATCTACAATAAGCATCAAACAATATTCAAATCAATATTACACCTTCTGCGATCCAATAAAAAGCTGCCATTTGGCACGTGTGAAAAGTAGAGTATGGTCCTCTGGGATAAATGCTGTCTTTGTCTTGGGCAGCTTGAACCCCTCGCTTCAGGATTATACATAACTCCCTCATTTCGCTCGGGCGTTAACTCTGGAGTGCCATATTACGCTCAGAGTTCAATATGCCGCCTGTGACGTTAGACAGTTCTTTATCCCCTTCGTGCATAATCTACTATTTAACTCCTATATTGGTATGTGTTGCGAAGAATGAAGGTAAATGGAGTGAGTAATATTTTGGATATTAATCTTACTTCTTACTATAATATTACTAGCTTCTGCCAGCGGCTTCACCCGCATGAAAAGTGTTTTCTTATCCCAAGGGAACATTCTACAGGTATGAAAGTAGTCTAAGGAAAAATCTGATTTATCAATATGTTGGTATTTGTTGGTAAATCGAATCAGAAATGTAGAGATCCGCAAGAGAACCAGGGTTACCGACATAGCCCGAAGAATTGCCAAACTTAAGTGGCAGTGGGCAGGGCACATTGCTCGCAGAATGGATGGCCGATGGGGCAGAAAAGTTCTGGAGTGGCGACCGCGAACCGGAAGACGATGCGTTGGAAGGCCTCCCACCAGGTGGACCGATGACCTGGTGAAGGTTGCGGGGATTCGCTGGATGCGGGACGCACGGGACCAGT
The DNA here is from genome assembly GCA_949775005.1 of Orthosia gothica. NCBI lineage: Eukaryota > Metazoa > Arthropoda > Insecta > Lepidoptera > Noctuidae > Orthosia > Orthosia gothica. The sequence continues at coordinate 11,552,990 of OX459064.1, forward strand.
CAATGTGGCGACACTTGGGGGAGGCCTATGTCCAGCAGTGGACGTCTTTCGGCTGATATGATATGATTGTTGGTAAAATATACGTAATAATATAGATTATCACCAAATATCAAGTTCTTAGGTCAATGGGTAGTAAAAGAAATCTTCGGAACAAAATTTTGTAAAACAAAAAGCAGACTTTGGTGGCTTCTCATTCCTTTATTTTTTTATATTTTGATAACAAAAATACAGTATTTATGTACTCAACGAGCTCTAAACAAAGATACACCATTCGATGGAGTAAGTCATATTTTTATTCAAGCCTCCCTTTATCTGTATGGGTATACCCCATAAAAACATTTAAAATATTTTTTGTCAATTTGTATGGCTTTGGGCAACAAGATACTTATGCTGTGAAAATTTAAAGACTGTAGCTCCAACCGTTTGGCAGTAAAACCTGCGAAACAGACGCCGGACAGACGGACCGAAGGACGGAAACGTAAGTGACAGCAATGCTTCCGTTTGGACCCTTCGGGTACGGAACCCTAAAAAGTCTTCAAGTGTACTATTAAGTATCATTCATCAAAATTAAGTTTAATCATAAACCCTTTTTAAGGAATCAGGGTTTAAGCAGTCGGATCTTGGGCAAGTGAATTATGTTGATAATTTATTCAAAACCTTTCTAACCTAAAGCAATATTTTTAATAGCATTAAGCTAAGGTACTTTGAAAAGATTGATGGAAGTTATTATACCTGCAAATGCTTCGAGAGGGGCAAAATGTCTCGTTATTGTCATGCTAAACTATGCAGATTGAAGATCACGCTTTAATAATATTATCAAAGATGCGAAAATGATTGCAGGTAAGTCTTATAGGAATTGGAAGTATATAATGAAAGAGGTTGAGTGCAGTGGTAGCCTTGTGGTATCAGCCGTGACTTACAGATCGTAGATCGTGGGTTCAAATCAAACGCAGGCGCTTTAGTTTACGTAAATTATTTCATCACCACGCTCTCAAAACGGTGAAGGAAAACATTGTGAGTAAATCGAAATGTCTTAGAACAAACCAATTTGAATACATGTGACATCCACCAAACCGGATTACGGCCAATTCCCTCTCACAGATAGAAGGTCTGTATCCCAGCAGTGGGAACATTAAAAAGGCTGGCGAAGATGATGATGAAAGGAAGAGGTTATTTTTTTTGTTATTATTGGTATTCGTTTATGACCACTATCTCACATCGTGGTAAACTATGATTTGGTTGACGATGGAGTACGCTTGCCTTGAAGAAGTCTATTCACTTTTGACTTAAATACCACTAGACATAAAGTTAATTAAAGAAATCAAATTCAAAATATCAAAAAACCCGACTGCTTATGAAGCGAACTAATAAGACGTAAACAAGAAGAAAATCATGAAGTGCTGTCGGACCTTTTTACCCGACTGCCGAAGGAAGGTAATGTGTTTATCAGTCTATGTATGTATGTATGTTTGTTCCTATATGGCGTTCTAGAGACCAAACGCGTTGGCCGATTTTGATGATTCTTTTGACATCAATTGATTTGTCCTAACCCTGCGAGTGTCACTGGCTACATTAAAATTGGAAATGAAAAATATGGCGAATTTTGGGCGTTTTTTTTTTCTTCTTCTAAACCCAACGAGTGGGGTATCAAAATAAAGGGTTTTAAGAGTTGATTTCAAAAATATATAACACTTACATGTTTAAATGTCGAGGTGTGAGGCACTCGTGGCAAAATAATAACAGCCGCACGGGTCGATCATCAAGGTTAAGCAACGCTTGACGAGGTCGGTCCGTGGATGGGTGACCATTTTCAACATACCGAGTTTCCTCCGTGCCTCGGAAAGCACGTTAAGCCGTTGGTCCCGGCTGTCATTTGAAGATCTTTGACAGTCGTTACGAGTAGTTAGAACCTTTAGATCTGACACCAGTCTTGCCAAGGGGTACCGTGTTACCCAGTCTGGGTTGTGAAGGTCAGATAGGCAGTCGCTCCATGTAAAACACTGGTACTCAGCTGAATCCGGTTAGACTGGAAGCTGACCCCAAGTTGGGAAAAGGCTAGGAAGACACACTTACATGTTTAAATGTACCAAATTCGTAAAAAAAATAACTAAAAAGTTGTAAATAAAAAAGTTAATTTAAAAAATCTAAAAACCCGACTGCTTAAAAAGCAAACTAAAAAGACGTATACAAGACAAAGCAGTCGGAGGATACATCTGGTTTTGGTCAGCAAACTCGTGAATATATATCCTCCGACTGCACAACATGATTTTCTTCTTGTTTACGTATTTTTAGTCGGCTTTTAAGCAGTCGGGTTTTTAGATTTTTAAATTAACTTTTTTTTATTACACGACTGCCTAGTAATAAAAAAAGTGTTTTTTGTGACATCCTGTTTTGGTCAGCCAGCTTGTTTTGCTCTGGCGCTTTTTTTCGAAAAAAGGAGACTAACATTATCTGAAACATAACACTCTATAAAAGCAGTGGTTGGTAAATCCCGTACCTATGGTAATCTGACATATTTGGCAAATATTCAAAAATTAAAAAAAAATGTAAATTATGTAGCGCTAAAAGCCTAAAAACAATGAAATTTGACATATTGGAGACCTCACGCCACACCAGCGGCTTTAGCGGCGAATTCATATGCAGTAGCAGCCCGCATTGTATAGAACATGAGGTTGTAGCATTCAAAGGCTCAAGACGAAACGAAATCTATTAGCAATATTATCTACTTGCGATAAAATAAAATGAACTGAATATGTGACATTTTGGTAGCGCTTGTAAAATTAAATGAGAGAGAGAATTTTGAGTATAGCCTCGGGTATTCGTGGCTTTTTAAAACCGATGAAAATTTATTCAATTAGGTATGTAGAATGTTCAACATTACTTCAAGCTAGCCTTGATGTGATTTCGGAGAAGTCTTTTTAAATGCTAAACATAAAAGAAAGGCCTAATGAATATGAAAACTTTTACCAATAATGTCGATGTCGTAATACACGAGCATTACAGACAAACGAAAATACATCAAAGTAAATGAACATGTTACTTACTTATATAAAAATTGTTGGTAAATATTTTAATTTAAATGTACTGAAAAAGCCTACTGAAATATAATTAACCAGCTTCTGTCAGCGGCTTCACCTGCATGAAGGTTGAAAATTATACAGAAGGAACATATTCCCGGAATAAAAAGTATCCGATGCATGTGCTATTTCTGAATATAATCTATCTTTGTCCCAAATTTCATCCAGATCCGTTTAGCCGTTCTGGCGTGAAAAAGTAACAAACATACACACTCACAAACTTTCGCCTTTATAATATTAGTGTGTTACACAAGCCCCGAAACAGTGACATGGTACCGCGACAGGGCAGGAAGGACATAAGGCGAACTATATCATTATTTCAGCCGAAAGACGTCCACTGCTGGACATAGGCCACCCCCAAGTATCGACCGGACCCGTGCGTTTGGCATCCAGTGGATTCCCACAGCCTTAGCTAAGCTCACCTAGTGGGAGCCGCCACTCTAGAACCTATCGGCCCTATCAACCATCCGTTTTGCGACCAAACTCCATTGCGGATATCTTCATTTCTGATTCAAACACGTATGGAAACCCTCTCCATTATTGGCCTTTGGGTGACTAAGCATTTGACGAACTACATAGGAAATACAAATAGCGCACAATCTTGACCGATGGAAGGAATTTAAGGAATACTTTGTCTAGCAACGGGAATTTGGACCAATAATATTAATGCAATAATGATTATGCTTTCTTAAAACTATAGTATTATCATCATCATATATTCAGCATAGCTATCAACTAGCTCTTACTACCAACTAATAACAAATCTCACTATTTACTAATCCATACTAATACTATAAATGTGAAAGTAACTCTGTCTGTCTGTCTGTTACCTTTTCACGCTTAAACCGCTGCACCGATTTAGATGAAAGATTAGTATGAAGATAGTTTAAGTTTTAAGTAGTATAGTTTAGTTTAATAAAAGAAATAATAATGATTACACACTTGAAACCACACACGGACATATTAGAGATAACAAAACAGTTGCTCAAGAGTTTGTAAATTTCTTTACCAACATCCCAATTAAAACTACTGAAACCTTAAATTCTTCGCCTTCGCTCGCTTTTGGATTATTAAACGCGAACGTTTCAGCCTGCCCCAATGAATTTAAGTTTTCACATATAAACCCCTTAACAGTAATAAAAGCTTTTAAGCAAATCAAGATAAAACCGACCGAAGATCTATGGGGAATGTCCATCAAAGCTTGTACCTCCATAATTCAGACTATAGCGCCGTACTTAGCTTTGATTTTCAATTTGTGTGTGGATCAAGGAGTCTTTCCGGATCTAATGAAATATAGTAAGGTTATACCACTTTTTAAATCCGGGGACAGTAAAGACACAAATAATTATAGACCAGTATCCGTGTTGCCGGTTTTCAGCAAGGTATTTGAGAAGATAATGCTAAATCAAATGCTCATTCATTTTAATACGAATAACATCTTACATGATAAACAGTATGGTTTCACCAAAGGACGTTGTACAACTGACGCTGGTGTCACCCTATTAAAACACATATTTAATGCGTGGGAGTCGCAGGATGCCATAGGTATCTTCTGCGACCTGTCGAAGGCGTTTGATTGCGTTAATCATGAATAGAATAGGTCTTTATTTGCTTAGAATGTAGGTACATAAAAATAAGTTGTTACATTATAAAATAGGATCCATGTACATTCTGCCTTAATATAGCATGCAAATGTGGTACAAAGTATAGAAATTACTAAATACTAAATACGAATTACTAAATACATTACGAAAAATCATCATTTAAGAAATCCTGCACTGAATAATAACATTTATCTACAAGTAATTCTGTGAAACTTTTTTTAAACTTTTGCAACGGTAAGTTTTTAAGTTGATTAGGTATTTTATTAAAGATTACAGGAGCCATACAGATAACATTTCTTTTTAATAAGCTAGTTTTAAAAGCGCCCGTGCATAATAGATTCTGGTATTGGGATCTCATAGCTGTACTTCGTTTTCTAGTTTCTATTAAAGTTGCAAATAGACATCGATTAGTTATTACAAATATTGCTAATTCAAGGATATAAAGGCATGGGAGGGTTAATAATTTACGAGACTTAAATATAGGTACGCAACTGTCTGTTACTTTAAGACCAAATATAGCTCTTATACAGCGCTTTTGAGCTCTGAAAATGCTTTCTCGTTCACTACAGTGACCCCAAAATATTATACCAAATCTTAATACAGAAATTACTAGACCATGGTAAGCGACTAATAGTGTCGGCAAATTTACTTTTTTTGATAAATTATGCAACATATATGCGGTTGTGCTTAAACGTTTACATATATCTTCCGCTTGCGACTTCCAAGTAAACTGACTGTCAATTATGATTCCTAAAAATTTTGTAACGTTTACTTTTTCTATAGGTTGACCATTGTAGTTTATATCCATATCGCCCGCAGCTATTCTTTGGTAAAAGTGCATGATTTTAGTTTTTTGGAGATTTATAACTAAATTATTATTATCAAGCCACTTTATTAGACTACTAATTGTATTGTTAATGTCATTTACATATGATTCTTTATCGATACATGAAACAATTGATGTGCTATCATCTGCAAATAAAATCATAGGATGGATTATATGACGTGGCAGGTCATTTATGTATACTATAAATAACAAAGATCCAATGAATGATGAAATCCATGAAACATTACTTCTGAAACTTGAGCATTACGGGCTAGGTCAATCAGCGTTAAGTTTGATTAAATCTTATTTGAGTGATAGACAACAATTAGTTCAAATAAACGGTGTGAATTCGTCGGGGTTAAATGTGAAAATGGGGGTACCCCAGGGCTCAATTTTAGGTCCTTTCTTATTTTTAATATACATAAACGATTTACCCCATTTATTCGAAGGCAAACTAAATATGGTGTTATTTGCTGATGACACATCTTTAGTTTTTAAAGTAAATAGACGTACTTGTCAGGTTGACGACGTAAATAACGCGCTACGGCAGGTTCAGGATTGGTTCACTGCCAATAATTTAGTATTAAATGGTAAAAAAACCAAATGCGTAAAATTTTCGTTGCCAAATGTCAAAAGTACTGATTGTGACATTATATTAAACAAGGAGAAGCTCGAATTCGTCGATAAAACGGTTTTCCTGGGGATCACGCTAGACTCAAGGTTACAATGGGGTCCTCATTTAATATCACTTGCGGGGCGGCTGAGTTCGGCAGCTTATGCTGTCAGAAAGATTCGTCAATTTACTGATGTGGATACCGCTAGGCTAGTCTATTTTAGTTACTTTCATAGTATAATTTCTTACGGTATCTTACTATGGGGAAGGGCTGCAGACATTGAGTCTATTTTTATTCTGCAAAAACGAGCCATCAGAGCGATTTACAATCTTCGCCGCTGTGATTCTCTAAGGGAACTGTTTAAGGACATTAACATCATGACGGTTTCTTGTCAATATATTTATGAAAACATCATGTACGTGAGAAAGAATTTACATCTTTTTAGTAAAAACGGAGACAGACATAATTACATTACTAGAAATAGGGACCAATTAGTTCAACCAGGTTTCAGACTGGCAAAAGTGGCCTCATCTTTCATGGGGTACTGTACAAAATGTTACAATAAAATTCCTCCCCATATTCTAGAACTGAATGAGACGAAATTTAAAAATTGTATAAAACGCACACTATGCAGGCAGGCATATTATAAGTTGGGGGATTATATCACTGATAAAAATGCTTGGCTCAATGCTAGTCCTGCTCCACAACCACTAGGGCGCAAAAACAAATGATATGTTTATGTTTGTGTTGTATAGACTCGATTTCTTTTAGTATTGTATAGCTGCACAGCACGTGTGTGGGTACTATTCGTTGATTTGTGTGTGCCCTGGCAGTTGAGTGTGTCATGCTCTCTCAAATGTCTCTCTGATGGTGGCGCGTGTGTTGGATCATTCGGTTCCCTTCATGATGGTTGAGCTGGGTGGTGCCGATTCATGCGTTATGTTCGTGAACGGGCGCCGTCAGTTGGGAATGGTCATAACTCAACTGCTTCGGATGTTGATGTTTTTCTATTACCTATTGTATAACTGCACAGTACATGTGTGAGTACTTTTAATACTTTATACCTTTACATAGTATAGCGTGTAGTGCTATTCTGGGTGCATTGTCCTCACATATGTGAATTTATTAATGTATGTACTAAATATTGTAAAAATCTTTTTTTTTTTTAAAAGAGTAAGTATGGAGTTTCTTGTGCATTCTTCTCCATAACAAGCTACTTTCCGAATGCACGGTAGAATCAACTTTTATTCCATGTAAATTTAAAAAGTATGGAGTTTCTTGTGCATTCTTCTCCATAACTAGCTACTTTCCGAATGCACGGTAGAATCAACTTGTATTCCATTTAAATTTAAATTGTGACATTCAAAAGTGCCGCTTGGTGGCCCAGTTGAAATAAATATCTTTTGTCTTTTTTTTGTCTTTGTTTGAGACCTGGGAAAGGACATAGGCTATATAGGTAGGGTAGGGTAGGGTAGGGTATGGTAGTGTAGGGTAGAGTATTGTAGGGTAGTGTAGGGTCGGGTAGGTTAGGGTACGGTAGGGTAGGGTAGGGTAGGGTAGGGTAGGGTAGTGTAGGGTAGGGTAGTGTAGGGTAGTGTAGGGTCGGGTAGGGTAGGGTAGGGTAGGGTAGGGGGTAGGTAATTGAAGACGGCGCCTACCACTCGGCGCTCTGCGAACTAGGGAGGTTCCCCGGACATGGTCCGAGACCTTGGGGACTCGTTTTATTAAAGGTCAAATATATACAATTTCTTATGAACTATTAACATGCTACTCAGTCTCTTGACGAGTTTCTTAAATTTACATTTTATACTAATTAAAATAACTTATGATTAAAACATATTTTACAGCAAAAATATTTTAGCAGTAGCTAGATTCAGTTGGTTTCTGATGTATACTGCTCTGTACGCTTCCAGACTTACATAACAATGTAAGTCTTCGAGCATTGATGTTAATGGCTTATTTATTTTTGCTGACTGTCCTTTGTGCTACTGTTAGGCAGTATGCTGTGAATGTTTCTCTGTAAATTTTCCTACTGATAAGTTCATGAAGGTTCCCTTGTGTGATCTGTATCCTTAGCTGCTGTTCGGTGTTGTATCTGTCTAGGGCATATACCGGGCAGTCCGTAATTACGTGGATCGCTGTTTCGTCTACGTCATCGTCACATGTGCATGATGGGCTTTCCTTACACCTGAATCTGTTCAGGTATTCTGAAAACCCACCATGCCCCGTCAAAACTTGGGTTAATAGCCCTGTTGGTCTCATTTTTCTTACTATTTTGTAGGCTTCCACGGCGTCCGGAAAGAATAGGTAGGGTAGGGTAGGGTAGGGTAGGGTAGTGTAGGGTAGGGTAGGGTAGGGTAGGTTAGGGTAGGGTAGGGTAGGGTAGGGTAGGGTAGGGTAGTGTAGGGTAGGGTAGGGTAGGGTAGATAAATGTTTGGTCTTTTTATGGCAAAACAAAGTTTGCCGGGTCAGCTAGTAAAGTCCATAAAACTGTTATTTTATTCAAAGCGGGAAACCAACTACAATATTTAAAAGAAAAGTTCAACGAATCCGAACACACATGGAGTCACTTCCCAAACCACTTAACTATCGGAGAAAGCCATAAATATTGAACGTCAGTTCTTGGCCACTAAAGTTTGTTTACAAGAGAAACGTCACTTGAACTAATATCACATCCAATGGCGTAGTCAACCTAGTTCTTACTAGAGATGCGCCATCGCTAAAGTTATTCCATTTAGAAATTCAGTTTTGAATATTAGAAAGATAGAAGTTTGAAATTCTTGAATATTTGACAAGTGTGACATGTTTGTTGAATATTGGATTTTTAATACTTACTTAAAATATGTACTGGAGTTAGATGAAGCTTGTAAAAAAAGTTTGCATTCTTATTTTTGTTTTTAAGTCGTGGTAAAACTTTGATGCTGGATATCATCATTAACCGGCTTCAAATTTATTTTACAAAAAAGTACAACCAACTTCCAAATAAAAACACTACAAAGAGGAAAATAACTTTAATTTTGTAAATTGGGGTTCCTGTTTTTGTTTCTTCGTTTTTTGTCACCGACTTTGTAGTTATTTTTCACTTTGTAGTGTTTTTATTTGGAACACGGTTGTATTTTTATGTAAAAAAGTTTTTATTTTTCCCTTTTTAGTTGTGGTACATAATGAACAAGTTCAATAGTAAGGTATCTATAATACCCAAAGTTATACCTAAATAGTTTCCGAATAACTTAAAACTAAGATAACTGGTGAAATAAAAATGTACCATGGTGAACTGTACATATCTGCGTTCCTCTTTAGAGCGTACCGACGTGATGTAATGTTATGAAAATGCGTAAACAATAAAAAGACATACATTTTTTTTTTTCGTTATAGGCTTGCGTTTGACCACTATCTCACCTGATGGTAAGCGATGATGTGGTCGACGATGGAGCACGCTTGCCTAGAAGTAACCTATTCACTCTTGACTTAAAGACTCTGATGGAACGGGCTAGGAGGAATCAGTTCATGTAGTTCCAACGCACACTCCCCGAAATGTAACCGATAAAACAACGGATAGGCTGGCAACTTGGCGCCGATACATATTAAGCAACTGCTCTGGGGTGAAGTACCGTCTCACCTTCGCAAGAATCCCCAACTTTTTGGCAGCCAGCTGAGCTTTTGCCTCAATGAATGGAACAAAATTGAGGGTCAATGTCAACGTAACGCCAAGAAGCTCAAGTCGGTCCGTTATCGGCACGGTCACACCTCGGAAAGAAGGAGCAGGGTGGAACTGGCTCCTTTTAGCGGAAAAAAAAAACACGCCTGGGTCTTAGCAGTATTGAAACTGACCAGATTGGCGTCGCCATATTCGGAGACTGCCTTCAAGGACAGATTTAAGCGCCCAACCATGGCCTCTCGTAGACAACGGACCTGAGGCCCAGTAGCGCGCGCGTCGGAGATGTATCTCTCAGCAACAGTGCTGTCGTCCGCATACCCAAAGGTTTTGGCAGATCGTTTATGTGAAGCAAGAACAATGTTGTTGAGAGCACCGACCCCTGAGGAACCCTGGCATTAATATCCAGTTGGTCAGACGAGCGGCCATCAATAAGCACTCGGATGGACCAGTCCTTCAGGAAGTCTGCAATCCAATCGCATAGACCACCGAGTAGACCGAATGAAGGAAGCTTACCAATAAGGCTTTCATGCCAGACCCTATCAAAAGACTTCGAGATGTGCAGGGACACGCCATGCGCTTCCCCGTGCCTCTCGATGGCCTCACTTCAGATGTGAATGGCATACGCTAGAAGTAGAAGTAAAAGAAGAAAAAGAAAAAGAAGTATGTAAGGATCGTAGCAGGTGGCGTTCTGTAGTTTCTGCCTATCCCCATGGGAAAAAAGGCGTGAGTTTATGTATGTATGTATACGCTAGAAGATCCCCAGTTGATCAATTTTGGCAGAAGCCATATTGGCGGTCACTGAGGACGTCATTAGCTTCTAGGTATGCCTTGAGTTTAGAGTTCAGTACCCATTCCATACTCTTGCAGAGAATGGACGTTATCGAAATGGCTCTGTAGTTGGCCGGGTCAGCTCGACTGCCCTTCTTGGGCACAGGCTGAACGTTGGCTTTCTTCCAAACATTCGGCACTTCTAGTCGTATACGAAAGGCGAAACAGGCGTGTCAGGATCGGAGACTGTTCAGGCGCACAGGTTCTCAGAACAATTGCTGGAATCCCGTTGGGGCCACTAGCTTTGTTCACGTCGAGGTTGTGCAGTACCCTGCGAACGTCCTATTAATGGATGCGAATGTCTGACATAATCGTTTCGCATCCATCAGGAGAAGCAGGGGACCGCGCGTCACCAGAATCCAGACGTGAAGATTCCGCAAAAGAGAGGCAAACAAGTTTACTTTCTCCTCAGCAGAGTGGGCCAGTGACCCGTCGGGTCTTAGCAGTGGTGGTGTGGTGGGACGGCAAAAGTTCGATTTAACCGTCTTAGCCAGGGTCCAAAACACTTTCCATCACGTACTAACGTTACGTAACTACGTTAGTACGTTCACTACCAGCTGGGTATGAGGCAAGTTTGGTCCCAATACGGCTTATGTGGTCAAACCAGGCCCTTCGCCACCTTCTTGCAGGACTTGGCAGCCCTATTGAAGACTCTCTTCTGGAGACTCACGTTGCTTGCTTTGCGCGACCAAACGTCGACCCATGCCAGGTACGCCTCATGTTTAAGCGAGTCAGCGCGTTTGCAATCGGCGCCAAACCATAGCCGATCAACGCTAGACGTTGCAACGTCAGAGAATGGAATGTAATACTCCATTCCCTGACGCAACACATCCGTCACGGCGTCCGCGCACGACGAAGCATCAGCCGAAGTGAAGCAAGTAGGCCGCCAAACCCGCCGAGCACCTCTTGGGCTGGTTTCGGGTGGGGAGCGGACAGGAACTTCACCAGACAATAGTCGGAACTACCCAAAGGTGAAGATACCGACTCTGTGTACCGGTCTGGATCTGTTGTCAGCAAACGGTCCAAGCAATTGGCTGTGAGCGAATCAACATCCGGCACCCTCGTTGCCTCCTGGACCAGCTGAGCAAGATTCAAAGCAAGAGCAAGCTACGTCATCTCCCGCACAGCATGATTAGTGCACTGGTACGGGAAGAGCCACTCCTAGTGGTGGGCATTGAAGTCCCCCAGTAACACCAATACAATAGCAGTAAACCCGAGAGACGTGCCGTTGTTTTTTGAAGAGTTCTGTTGTATATCTCCGAAGTTCTTCATCATATCTTGACTACATTTAAATGAGACCACACAAGAAGTACCAGCTTTCAAATAAAAAAAGAATCAATAAAATCAGTCCACCTAATAACAAAAAATTGAGGTAACAAAAAAAATAAAGTCGAATTGAGACCTTCTTCATTTTTGAATTCGGTTAAAAAGGAGGAGGTTCTCAATTCGTAGGAATCTTTGTTTTAAATTTATATTCCCCGATTACTCAAAGATGCCTGGACCGACTTGTTTTTTTTTTGTCATGTTTAAAAGACTTTGTTTGCTTCCCAGATGGTCTCATGGTCATCAGGTTACGAACTGATATGGAAATCGAGGGAACTCCTCAAATATTATAGGCATACCTACAGCGATTTTAGTATTTTCATCAACGCTGCAAAAAATATCCAGGAAGTATCATTTGGTGAAGTGGAACTGCTGAATGAGACCACAGATAGCCACTGGAAGTCCTTAATGATAAGTATGTCACGGGTATAAAATATCTGAAATAGTTAATTGACTATGATGAAGCAAATAAAATAGATATTTTTTTTTTTAAACAAATCTAAAACGTGAAATACCATCCGACTTCCGAAGTCAGTGTCTTTGGTTTCTACCCTACTTTGGTTTTCATTTTTCGACACCGACATCAGAAAATAAAGTTATTTTTCGGTTCGCAGTGTTTTGTTTTGGAAGTCGGTTTGATGATTTTGTTGACAAAGTTTTTGATGACAATGTGTTCATCAATAAACTTGTGAACAAGGTGCTAATTAGCGCTCAAGGGGTTAATCAGCAGTGTCCTTCAATAAAATCAGAAATTATATTATTATTTCTGATATTGATAGCATAGATTTAGATTTGATAGCTTTAAAGTACTCATCTCAAAACAAATTACTGACGCGCACGAAATGGATCAAAATCTCATGTCTAATTTATGATATTTTATTCGTACATAGTACAATAAGATCTTATTCGAGTTCAACTACGATAGTTCAAAATGAAAACCAATTAAATATTTCAGGTGATTTTCCAATTTCAGTAGGTATCCGATACCTTTGTAGCATGAAAGAATAAAGAAAGAAAGGAAGATACAATAAATTAATAAACGCTACCCGTGACTTCACCCTCGTGAAAAGTATTTTATCGTCCCTAGGGAACATTACACCAGGATGAAAACATAATAATGTATTATATGTGCTAATCTAGGTTAAAAACTATCTGTGTGCAAAATTTCATCGAATGCCGTTCAGTCATTTTGCGTGATTGAAACACAAACATACTAACTTTCACATTTGTAGCACTACTAGCTTTTGTCAGCGGCTTCGCTCGCATGCGTATCGATAAAACACAAAAAAATCTTACCAAATTATACACTTAAACCTTCCTCTCTAATCATTCTGTCTATTGATGAAAACCGCATGAAAAACTACTGTTTTTGAGTTTAACGCGACCAGACGCGGCGGGGAACTATGTTTTGTAATATGTAGTGACTAGTAAGGTTAATTGAGCGAATATCGGGTTTTAATGGATTTTAATCCATAATTCATTACCACCGTGTAAATCGCTGCAATATGTCTCCTGGAAACAATATTGGGTCTATTCCGAACAGCCACCATTGTGGTCATCATCAGAATGATTGAACTAGATAAAGAGAAGACTTGATATTGGTTAGGTATCAGTTTTAGAGATTTGAGGAATGAGAAATATATTGCAGTGTGTTTAGTAATTTCACGATACGGGCGATTAATGTCTTTGGTTTTGGGCGCACGGTTGGCGCAGTGGTTGAGCGATTGACTGCTGCGCTGGGGTCGGGGGTTCGATACCCGCACGGAACAAATATTTGTATGACCTACAGATAGTTGTTCCGGCTCTGGGTGTTGTGTATGTGAGTTTATATGTTTGTAAACGCACCCACGTTACAGGAAGAAATTCCTAGTGTGGGGCAACGTTTTTATAAAAAAAAAAAAATCGTTGAATTCTCTACCAGCATCTGTGTTCCCTACCCGTATAACCCGTCAGTTTCCAAAAAAGTGAACAGAACATTCTGGTTTTTTTCCTTTTGTTTTGTTTGTTAACACTACGCGCAGTCGACTCGGGCCTGGTCCTTATCAGACGGCGAGCTACCCTTTACTCGCCGTCCACAAGCCCGCGCCTACAGTGGCCGGGAATCGGCTTGCGACACCCGAAGCCCAGTGCATCTCGTGCGGTGATTTGGGGCGTCTACGTAACGTCTCCCTTCGTGAGCATTACTGCTTTGCAGAAATGCTCACGTGGTCGCTCACAATGGGCCTTATCAGAAAGCTTAAAGTCACCCAAAGGGCAATGGAGAGGGCTATGCTCGGAATTTCCTTGCGTGATCACGTCAGAAATGATGATATCCGCAGGAGAACCAAAGTTACCGACATAGCCCGAAGAATTGCCAAACTTAAGTGGCAGTGGGCAGGGCACATTGCTCGCAGAACGAATGGCTGATGGGGCCGAAAAGTTCTGGAGTGGCGACCGCGAACTGGAAGACGATACGTTGGAAGGCCTCCCACTAGGTGGACCGATGACCTGGTTAAGGTTGCGGGAAGGCGCTGGATGCGAGACGCACGGGATTGGTCAATGTGGCGACGCCTGGGGGAGGCCTATGTCCAGCAGTGGACGTCTTTCGGCTGAAATGATGATGATGATGAGAAGGAGATGACAGTTTCTCATGCTTTCTCGCCAGGTAACATGGCCTGAACCAGGGCTGGATGCGAGAAGTCACCACCGCCGATCGTCTCCACGAAGACACGGTGTTGCTCCGCACATCTTTTGCACAGAATAGCCTATTCTGTTACAATGTCACCGTGAAAACGTAGGTGAAGTAATCGTGAAGTGAACTGTCATTCCACTGTAAGCTACGGATTGATAGCTCTCTTCACCTAAGGTTTCACGGTAAGATAATTTCAGAATAGCTATGCAGCCATTTTAGGCACACGCTCGCTCCATCGTTAACCTCATCCATCGCTCACCATCAGGCTAGATCGAGGTAAAGATCAAACTCATCATGAAAATAAAAAATCATTATGAAGAAGAATAATACAAAATAGGAACCTATGGTTTTATATAGGTAAGTATGTAACAGCCCTTTGATAATAACTCGCACAAAAGTTCCAAACGTGTGCCTATAATCAATTTTATATTACTCCTGATCACGTAAGCACTGCGAATAATAATTGCCATCGATTCGAATACGCAGAGAAATTTCCCATCTCTATTTCTTGAGAGGAACTTGTGACTTCCAGCCAGCACATGTCACTAATCGCCCAAGTTTCTCCGTAACAAACCAGTGTGTGGCCCGGATCGTAATGACGACAAGACCACAAGTTATAAACGTTTTGGAATCCCTAAATAGGTTTGTGTCTGACACTGGCTAGGTTTTGAGATTAAAGTAGAAAAAAGTCGAAAATTGGGCTAAGTTGGACCATCTTTTATAAAAAAAACTGAGCTGTTTATCAAATGTATACCGGGTTCCTTAATCAAATTCTCTATAGAAAATTTGAGAATAGAAAGTGGTAAGCAATCGCTAAACAGTGTCGATATATGTATAACTAGCTGTTGCCCACGACTAGCATTAGTAATTCGAATAGCCTATTTTCTTTATCAGGCAATAATACGAGTACTAGTAGATGTGTGGGGTGCCTTGCTCGAGAAATATTAATTCACAATAGAAACTTCTATCCCCTTAGGAATAGAAACTTCTATCCCAAAAATAGTGTAAAACAACAAGTTTTCTATATCTGCACAAAAACCTAACTTATTGATAGTTGGTGTTATAGATAAAACTGTAAACTGAAAAGTAATAAAGCGTAAAAGTCAGAGTTTAATTTCTAAGTATACTAAGTAGATTTTTATATTTCTATTGCCATTCATAAATAAACCCGAAACAAAATAAACTGAGCGAAAACATTCCAAAAAAGAATGAAAGTGTCTGGCCACTTAATTTCGTCCTGAGCCATCCAGTTTTGGGCCGTCTCCTTGCCCCACTTGAATCACCAGACACTTCACTTTCAAAATGGTATTATTCAGTCAACCCTATATAGCCCGTCAGTTTAATTTTTTATCGAGTTCTATCCACTTTCTGTAATCGGTGTATAAGTGGGACAAAATATTGAAAGGACATGAAATTATTTCTACTTGCCTAATAAATGAAACGAACTGTAAAAGGTATTATATTAAGTCTTACTTCAGGGCAAAAGCCTCTGTACTCTCCTTTCAGATCTTTCCATCAAATACTACTAAGGATGTAAACAACAAGAGCCTCTTCATAAAGTGAAATTCTATCAGCGATTTTCGTAAATTCCAAAATGTATAGGATCTAAAACGCTCACGTAGTCAATCAATTTAGCCCAAAAACCTTCAATAAGCGCTATTGCCGATAAATGTTACTTTGTCTAGGTCGCAAAGACGAAAGATGTATAATAAAGTATTGTACATAAAAAGTATAAAGCTTGAATCTTTTTCTCTTTATTCTGATTTATTCAGTATCCATTTCCAATGCATTCAGCATCGTATCTATGCTAAAGCAGCTATCCATCTTTTTCGAAATGCAATGCCACACATTTATCAATGCACAATGTAAAATGTACACAATTTTTTACATAAATTTTATTATTTTTCTTCCAGTCCAGAATTCGATTCGGAATTGTAGTGTATTTGTGCAACGTACAGTCAGTGAAAAAACAACAAAATAAATTGTGGATACAGATTTACGGATCTGCAGTTATTTGTACTTCAATCTTGTATGCACAGTTTGCTTAATCAACATGATTGTTGTAATAAATTCTACTGTTATAACCTTTACTACAGATTGAGAACAACTGAGTCTTCCGTCTTCGAGATGAACCTTCTGGAGACGGACAAAGGGAAACAATTTAATAAAAAATAAAAAAATTGAATTTATATACTGCTCAACGTTGCATAAACGTTGTATAGTTAACACTCCCTCTCTCCTAAAACATAAAAGAAAAAGTTCATCAGAATCATTTACGGGGATAAAATGGTGAACAAAGGAAAAACTAATAGGATTTCTCATTTAACGGAACTCTTAAAAATTCGTCAAAGAAAATACCAAAAAGTGAAAAGTCGAATCATATAATAGACGAACTTTATAAAAATATAATGAGAGAATATTATGATTAAGTTCAAAGGGGCACATCGAGTGTTTTGTTTTGATCTCGCTTCTTTGATGGCCCATGCCCCATCACACGATGGGCGTATTAACTTTTATTTTTGTATTTGAATTTAGAGCGCGTTTGTTTATGTAGTTCACGTTTTTACAGATTTAGATCGTTCCGCTTCATTGCCTATAAAACATTGTGTACATGGTGTATCGTTATGGGTTTTATAAAATGAATCGCGACTTTTATTATCTTTTCTACAGACTGCGTATGTTTGTATATACCTATATTATATTTATCTACGTAGGTATCTTTTGTGTTCTTTACGGCCGCATAAGGTAACTTTTAAGATGTTAATTCAGCACAATGTTTAAAATGGTCTGTTTTAATCACTTTTTATCCAAACGCACAATCGCATATACGTTTTACCTACTTTATATCTCACAGTTTTATTAATAATGCACTTTACTTTTGCACAGTGTAGTTACTGATCTTATAATGTACAAAAGCAACACAAAATATTTTTGGCACTATTATATTTTATATTATTGCTAAACAAAATAGGTTATCGATTTCGGAATCTGCAATAGAAATCCAAATACTTTTGAGTTTTTGATATATCTAAACGCACAATCACAAATACGATTCATCTACTTTATTCTTCACGTTTTATCAAAATGCACTTAACTTTGTAAATTACTGATATAATCTAAGTACCGACGCAATTTTTATATACAAATAATATTTTGGCACTATTATTTTTTTAAACATTACTAATAGTAAGTAAGATACTGACTTCAGACAATGTAACAAAACTAATTTACTGTTTATTATCTAATGGTATCGTGGAGTACTTCATTTGAAATGTACCAAAAACTTATTTGGTTTTTTTATTCAAGCAAAATTTCTGTACAAATTATCAACTTAATTGGCAGTTTTAGGATGATAAAAATCACAGCTGATAAAAATAATTGTTGTACTTGGGTGGGGTGGATCTGAGAAGAAACAGGGTGCGAATAACATTGCAACATCCATCCTTCGCTAACAGAAATTCTCTTTAATAAAAACACCGAACTTTGAAAGGTTACCTGTTAACGTTTTTCTTTTGTTTTATAACTTTTTCTTCTTTTTGTTACAGGTAACACGTTGCAGTAACCTCCTTTCGAAAGAAATATATAAAGTTATGTTACAAATCAGTGTTTTGACATTTAATAGAACTGTGGGTAGTTAAGAGTTTTAGAAACAAGAACTTTTTTATTTTCGCTATTTGTGATGATTGATGTTCGGTATTTGTTCTAATTGTGTCTTATTTATTATGTACCTATCAAAAGTAACTATTTTCAGAATACTGTTTCCGTGGACTTTTAAATTTAAAAAAAATCTGTAAAAACTGTTGGATAAACCCCTTCTTATTCATATAAAATATGAAATATTTTAACAATTAGAACCAAAAAATTATATAATGATGTAAAAATATTAAATTCACGTAACTAAAGATTGTATGTAAATAGAGAAGTTAGTATACGAAAAAATGTACAGTGTAGCCAAAAATAACATCAAGTGTAAATAAATTTTGTCATAATGAAGAATAAAAGTATTTACGTCAATTATGTAGTTCGATTATGAACTTTGAGCCCATTGATGAAGGTACTTTTTTCTATAAATGTATAGTCTTGTAAGTAGCGCTGTGTTACGCTAAAAATATTTTTGTAATGTAAAAATAGTAAAATTAAAATGTAAATAAAATGCAAAATGCCTTGTAATAAATGTCAATGGATGAAATACGTGCAATTCGCTGTCGTTATATTAATAAATTGTACCAAAGAGATTGTTCGTTATATTTATTTTCACACCTCCTGTTCGACAATGTCTAATTACATATCATACAATCTCAAGGTAAAGTAAAGCATTACCTCCCAAGGGAGGTAAAGTTGTATTAAACTCCCAAGGGAGTAAAAAGTAAGAATTTGGAAAACTCTAAGTACCATTGCACGCGGTGAATGGGAACAAAATTTTGATAAGACTTTAACTGTGATACCACTTTATTGGTTTCAAATAAAGCATATTTTTTGAAATAATAATTTAATATATTGGAGTACCTACTAAATTGCTGCAAACTATTTTTAAATAACGTGAAATTTCCTACATTCACCCCGTTTGACGGTAAAAATGTGCATATGGCATTGTAAAGAGGTTTGTTCGAAAATCGAACTAACCACCTTAAGCAGTACTCAGAAACAAAGAAAAAGACGCAATTTCAAAGAATGTCAAACCAAAGACGGTGTTTGGTGCTGTGATTTTCGGTGAATTTTATTGCAATATTCGTATTGACAAAAACTGTCGAGCGATAGTGATTGTACTCCAGAGTTTGCTAAAACAGGCGCTTTAGGGATTATTAGTAAATCTACTACCGGAAAATCGAAATACAGTTAAGAAAAACCCTGACGATTTTGTTCAATGGGGAACAACAAAAGTACGTTTCAAGACTGTGTTGGCATCCGTCCTTTTAGTTTATTTCCAACATTTAGCAGAAAGTCAAGTCAAGTCAAGCAGCCTATGGTGCTATATTCAATACTCAGATCTACAATAAGCATCAAACAATATTCAAATCAATATATATGACAGCTTTTTATTGTATCGCAGAAGGTTTGAAAAGTAGAGTATGGTCCTCTGGGATAAATGCTGTCTTTGTCTTGGGCAGCTTGAACCCCTCGCTTCAGGATTATACAAAACTCCCTCATTTCGCTCGGGCGTTAACTCTGGAGTGCCATATTAAGCTCAGAGTTCAATATGCCGCCTGTGACGTTAGCCAGTTCTTTATCCCCTTGGTGCATAATCTACTATTAAACTCCTATATTGTTATGTGTTGCGGAGAATGAAGGTAAATGGAGTGAGTAATATTTTGGATATTAATCTTACTTCGTACTATAATATTACTAGCTTCTGCCAGCGGCTTCACCCGCGTGAAAAGTGTTTTCTTATCCCAAGGGAACATTCTACAGGTATGAAAAGCAGTCTAAGGAAAAATCAGATTTTACATTAAGTTGGTATTTGTAATTAAAAAAACTTTTTACAAAAAATACAACCGACTTCCAAATAAAAAAAACACTACAAAGTGAAAAATAAATTCAATTTCGGCAGTCGGTGTTCCTGTTTTCGTTTCTTCGTTTTTTGACACCGACTTCCGAAATTGAATTTATTTTTCACTTTGTAGTGTTTTTTTTATTTGGAAGTCGGTTGTATTTTTTGTAAAAAGTTTTTTTTATTTTTCACTTTTTAGTTGTGGTACATAATGGACCAGTTCTATAGGTAAGGTACCTATAATGTCCAAAGTGAAGCCAGAATTGATTATCCCAATATCATGAAACTTAAACAAAACCGGTGGAATGAGAGTATACCAGGGTTAACTGTTCTCACCTGCGTACCCTCTTTAGAGCGTACTAGTGTGATGTTATGTTATGTAATGGTAAAAACAATAAACAGACATGCGATTGCAGCTATCCCGAGTGATTTGCAGTCATTTATTGAAGAGTTCCGATGTATATCTCCAAAGTTCTTCATCAGATCTTGATGAAATTTAAATGGGACCACATGGCAAGCACCAGCTTTCAAATAAAAAAAGAATCATAGAAATCCGTCCATCCAGTAAAAAGTTCTGAGGTAACAAACATAAAAAAAAAAAAAAATACAGTCGAATTGAGAACCTCCTCTTTTTTGGAAAGTCGGTTAAAAATTAATTAATAATATAGATTATCACCAAATATCAAGTTCTTAGGTCAATGGGAAGTAATAAAATCTTCGTAACAAAATTTTGTACAAAAGCAGACTTCAAACAGACTCATTCCTTTGTTTTCTAATATTTTTAAAACCAAAATACAGTATTTATCTACTGAACGAGCTCTTAACAAAGATACACCCATTCAAATGAGTAATTCATATTTTTTTTAAGCCTCCCTTTATCTGTATGGGTATACCCCATAAAAACATTTAAAATATTTTTTGACAATTTGTATGGCTTTGGGTAACAAGATACTTATGCTGTGAGAATTTGAAGACTGTAGCTCCAACCGTTTGGCAGTAAAACCTGCGTGACAGACGACGGACAGACAGACCAAAGAACGGATAGTGAGTGACAGCAATGGTTCCGTTGGGACCCTTCGGGTACCGAACCCCAAAAAGTCATCAAGTGTACTATTAAGTATCATCAAAATTAAGTTTAATCATAAACCCTGTTTAAGGAATCAGGGTTTTTGGATCATCGGATCTTGGGCAAGTGAATTATGTTGATAATTTATTCAAAACCTTTCTAACCTAAAGCAATATTTTTAATAGCATTAAGCTAAGGTACTTTGAAAAGATTGATGAAAGTTATTATGCCTGCAAATGCTTCGAGAGGGGCAAATTGTCTCGTAATTGTCATGCTAAACTATGCAGATTGCAGACCACGCTTTATTATCAAAGATGCGAAAATGCTCCAATCATTTTGTAAGTCTTATAGGAATTGGAAGTATATAATGAAAGAGGTTGAGTGCAGTGGTAGCCTTGTGGTATCAGCCGTGACTTACAAATCGTAGATCGTGGGTTCAAATCAAACGCAGGCGCTTTACTTTACGTAAATTATTTCATCACCACACTCTCAAAACGGTGAAGGAAAACATTGTGAGTAAATCGAAATGTCTTAGAACAAAACTATTTGAATACATGTGACATCCAACAACCCGCATTGGGCCCGCGTCGTGGATTACTGTCAATTCCCTCACACAGATAGAAGGCCTGTATCCCAGCAGTGGGAACATTAAAAAGGCTGATGAAGATGATGATGAATGGAAGAGGTTATTTTTTTTGTTAATATTGACATTCGACTATGACCACTATCTCACCTCGTGGTAAACTATGATTTGGTTGACGATGGAGTACGCTTGTATTGAAGAAGTCTATTCACTTTTGACTTAAAGACCGCTAGACAAAAATTTTATTTCAAAATCAAAACCCCAACTGCTTATGAAGCAAACTTAAATGACGTAAACAAGAAGAAAATCATTTTGTGCAGTCGGACCTTTTTACCCGACTGCCGAAAGAGGGAAATGTGTTGTTGTGACATCTGGTTTTGGTCAGCCAGCTTGCAAATATGTATCGCAGACTGCACAGCATCACTTTCTTGTTGTTTACGTCTTTTAGTTCGCTTCTTAAGCGGTCGGGTTTTTTGATATTTTGTATTGATTTATTTAAAACTTTTTAGTTGATTTGTTTTTAGGAGAAAAAGGAGAATAACATTATCTGAAACATAACACTCTATAAAAGCAGTAGTTGGTAAATCCCGTACCTATGGTAATCTGACATATTTGACAAATTTCAAATATAAAAAACATGTAAATTAAATAGCGCTAAAAGCCTAAAAACAATGAAATTTGACATATCGGAGACCTCACGCCACACCAGCGCCTTTAGCGGCGAATTCATACGCGGTAGATCGCAGTGTATAGAAAATGAGGTTGTAGCAGTCAAAGGCTCAAGATGAAACGACATCTATTAGTAATATCTACTTGCGATAAAATAAAATGAATTGAATATGTGACATTTTGGTAGCGCTTGTAAAATTTAATGAAAGAATTTTGTGTATAGCCTCGGGTATTCGTGGCTTTTTAAAAGCGATGAAAATTTATTCAATTAGGTATGTAGAATGTTCTACATTACTTCAAGCTAGCCTTGATGTGATTTCAGAGAAAAGTCTTTTTAAATGCTAAACATAAAAGAAAGGCCTAATGAATATGAAAACTTTGACCAATAATGTCGATGTCGTAATACACGAGCATTACAGACAAACGAAAATACATCAAAGTAAATGAACATGTTACTTACTTATATAAAAATTGTTGGTAAATATTTTATTTAAAATGTACTGAAAAAGCCTACCGAAATATAATTAACCGGCTTCTGCTAGCGGCTTCGCCTGCATGAAGGTTGAAAATTATACAGAAGGAACATATTCCCGGAATAGAAAGTATCCGATGTGCTATTTCTGAATATAATCTTTCCCGGTGCCAAATTTCATCCAGATCCGTTAAGCCGTTCTGGCGTTAAGAAGTAACAAACATACACACTCACAAACTTTCGCCTTTCTAATATTAGTGTGATACACGAGCCCCGAAATAGTGAAATGGTGCCGCGACAGGGCAGGAAGGATATATAGTAAGGCGAACTATATCATTATTTCAGCCGAAAGACGTCCACTGCTGGAAATAGGCCTCCCCCAAGTGTCGACCGGACCTGTGCGTTTGGCATCCAGAGGATTCCCGCAGCCTTAGCCAAGTTATTGGTTCACCTAGTGGGAGCCGCCACTCTAGGACCTATCGGCCCTATCGACCATCCGTTCTGCGACCAAGCCCCATTGCGGATATCTTCATTTCTGATTCAAACACGTATGGAAACCCTCTCCATTATTGGCCTTTGGGTGACTAAGCATCTGACGAACTACATAGGAAATACAAATAGCGCACAATCTTGACCGATAGAAGGAATTTAAGGAATACTTTGTCTAGCAAAGGGAATTTGGACCAATAATATTAATGCAATAATCATTATGCTTTCTTAAAACTATAGTATTATCATCATCATATATTCAGCATAGCTATCAACTAGCTCTTACTAATAACAAATCTCACTATTTATTAAGAAAGTCCATAAAACTGTTATTTTATTCAAACCGGGAAACCAACTACAATATTTAAAAGAAAAGTTCAACGAATCCGAACACACATGGAGTCACTTCCCCAACCACTTAACTATCGGAGAAAGCCATAAATAATGAACGTCAGTTCTTGGCCACTAAAGTTTGTTTACAAGAGAAACGTCACTTGAACAAATCCAATGGCCTAGTTAACCTAGTTCTTACTAGAGATGCGCCATCGCTAAAGTTATTCCATTTAGAAATTCAGAATTGAATAATAGAAAGATAGAAGTTTGAAATTCTTGAATATTTGACAAGTGTGACATGTTTGTTGAATATTGGATTTTTAATACTTACTTAAACTATGTACTGGAGTTAGATGAAGCTTGTAAAAAAAATGTCTGCAGCATTATTATTTTTGTTTTAAGTCGTGGTAAAACTTTGATGCTGGATATCATCATTAACCGGCTTCAAATTTATTTTACAAAAAAGTACAACTGACTTCCAAATAAAAAACACTACAAAGAGAAAAATAACTTTAATTTTGTAAATTGGTGTTCCTGTTTTTGTTTCTTCGTTTTTTGACACTGACTTTGAAGTTATTTTTCACTTTGTAGTGTTTTTAGTTGGAAGACGGTTGTATTTTTATGTAAAAAAGATTTTATTTTACTTTTTAGTTGTGGTACATAATGAACAAGTTCAATAGTAAGGTATCTATAATACCCAAAGTTATACCTAAATAGATTACCCGAATAACTTAAAACTAAGATAACCGGTGAAATGAAAATGTACCATGGTGAACTGTACATATCTGCGTACCCCTTTAGAGCGTACCGACGTGATGTTATGTTATGAAAATGCGTAAACAATACAAACACATATATATATTTTTTCGTAATAGGCTTGCGTTTGACCACTATCTCACCTGATAGTAAGCGATGATGTGGTCGACGATGGAGCACGCTTGCCTAGAAGTAACCTATTCACTCTTGACTTAAAGACTCTCAGGTTGTAACTATCGGGAAATACAGACTCCAGCAGGGAAAGCCACTCTTTTGCTGTGCGCATAATAAAAGTATTCGCAAAACGTTTAGTGCTTATGGGTGGGATGTCCACCATGTATCGATGACGCATCACCGTACGTCTTGTTGTCTGATGATGGAACGGGCTAGGAGGAATCAGTTCATGTAGTTACAACGCACACTCCCCGAAATGTAACCGATAAAAAACGGATAGGCTGGCAACTTGGCGCCGATACATATTAAGCAACTGCTCTGGGGTTTACCGTCTCACCTTCGCAAGAATCCCCAACTTTTTGGCAGCCAGCTGAGCTTTTGCCTCAATGAATGAAACAAAATTGAGGGTCAATGTCAACGTTACGCCAAGATGCTCAAGTCGGTCCGTTATCAGCACGGTCACACCTCGGAAAGAAGGAGCAGGGTGGAACTGGCTCCTTTTAGCGGATAAAAAAACACGCCTGGGTCTTAGCAGCATTGAACCTGACCAGATTGGCATCGCCTTATTCGGAGACTGCCTTCAAGGACAGATTCAAGCGCCCAACCATGGCCTCTCGTAGACACCGGACCTGAGGCCCAGTAGCGCGCGCGTCGGAGATGTATCTCTCAGCAACAGTGCTGTCGTCCGCATACCCAAAGGTTTTGGCAGATCGTTTATGTGAAGCAAGAACAATGTTGTTGAGAGCACCGACCCCTGAGGAACCCTGGCATTAATATCCTGTTGGTCAGACGAGCGGCCATCAATAAGCACTCGGATGGACCGGTCCTTCAGGAAGTCTGCAATCCAATCACATAGACCACCGGGTAGACCGAATAAAGGAAGCTTACCAATAAGGCTTTCATGCCAGACCCTATCAAAAGACTTCGAGATGTCCAGGGACACGCCAAGCGCTTCCCCGTGCCTCTCGATGGCCTCACTTCAGATGTGAATGGCATACGCTAGTAGATCCCCAGTTGATCGATTTTGGCAGAAGCCATATTGGCGGTCACTGAGGACGTAATTAGCTTCTAGGTATGCCTGGAGTTTAGAGTTGAGTACCCATTCCATACTCTTGCAGAGGATGGACGTTATCGAAATGGCTGTGTAGTTGGCCGGGTCAGCTCGACTGCCCTTCTTGGGCACAGGCTGAACGTTAACTTTCTTCCAAACATTCGGCACTTCCAGTAGTATTCGAAAGGCAAAACAGGCGTGTATGGATCGGAGACTGCTCAGGCGCACAGGTTCTCAGAACAATTGCTGGAATCCCGTTGGGGCCACTAGCTATGTTCACGTCGAGTGAAGAATTTTTAAAAATACATGTAAACTAGCTAAGGCTATATACATTAGCAATAAGGCTAAATTCGCAGAAAATAAAATTAATACGGTTAGGAAAATTATAAACAATGAAACAAACAGGAACAAAAGAAATCATACTGATTACACGCTTAAGACTACACATGGACTTATTAGAGATAACAAAGAAGTTGCTCAAGAATTTGTAAATTTCTTTACCAGCATCCCAATTAAAACTACTGAACCCTTAAATTCTTCGCCGTTGCTCGCTTCTGGTTTATTACACGCTAACGTTTCGGCCTGCCCGACTGAATTTCACTTTTCACATATAAACCCAATAACAGTATTAAAGGCTTTTAAGCAAATAAAGGTAAAACTGACCGAAGATCTGTGCGGAATGTCCATCAAAGTTTGTCCCTCCATTATTCATACTATAGCGCCGTACTTAGCTTTGATTTTTAATTTGTGTGTAGATCAAGGAGTCTTTCCGGATCTAATGAATCATAGTAAGGTTATACCACTTTTTAAATCCGGGGACAGTAAAGACACAAATAATTATAGACCAGTGTCCGTGCTGCCGGTTTTCAGCAAGGTTTTTGAAAAGATAATGCTAAATCAAATGCTCATTCATTTTAATACGAATAAATCCTACACGAGAAACAGTATGGTTTCACCAAAGGATGTTGTACAACCGACGCTGGTGTCACCTTATTAAAACACATCTTTTATGCGTGGGAGGAGGGGCAAAATGCCATAGGTATTTGCTGCGACCTGTCGAAGGCGTTTGATTGCGTTGATCATGAAACATTGCTTTTAAAACTTGAGCATTACGGGCTAGGCATTTTAGCATTAAGTTTAGTAAAATCCTATTTGAATGATAGACAGCAATTAGTCCAAATAAACGGTGTCAATTCGTCGGGGTTGAACGTGAAGATGGGGGTACCCCAAGGCTCAATTTTAGGTCCTTTCTTATTTTTAGTATACACTAACGATTTACCCCATCTATTGAAAAACAAACTAAACATGGTGTTATTTGCTGACGACACTTCTTTGATTTTAAGATAAATAGACGGACGAGTAACGTTGTCGACGTAAATAATGCATTGCAGCAAGTTCTGAATTGGTTCACTGCTAATAATTTAGTTTTAAATGCTAAGAAAACTAAGTTTATAAAATTTGTCTTGCCGAATGTCAAAAGTTATGATTGTGACATTATATTAAACAACGAAAAGCTAGAATTCGTCGACAAAACAGTTTTCCTGGGGATCACGCTAGACTCAAGTTTACAATGGGGTCCTCATATAACATCACTTGCGGGGCGGTTAAGTTCAGCTTATGCTGTTAGAAAAATTCGTCAATTTACTGATGTAGATACCGCGAGGCTGGTCTATTTTAGTTACTTTCATAGCATAATGTCTTACGGTATATTACTATGGGGAAGGGCTGCAGACATTCAATCAATTTTTATTCTGCAAAAACGAGCCATCAGAGCGATATACAATCTTCGCCGGCGCGATTCTCTAAGGGAACTGTTTAAGGACATTAACATCATGACGGTACCTTGTCAATATATTTACGAAAACATCATGTACGTGAGAAAGAATTTACATCTTTTTAGTAAAAACAGCGAAAGACATAGTATGTTACTAAAAATAGGGACCAATTAATTCAACCAGGTTTCAGGCTGGCTAAAGTAGCGTCATCTTTTATGGGGTACTGTATAAAATGTTACAATAAAATACCGCCTCACATTCTAGAACTGAATGAGGCGAAATTCAAAACTTTTATAAAACGCACACTATGCAGGCAGGCATATTATGGGTTGGAGGATTACATCGCTGATAAAAATGCTTGGCTCAACGCTAGTCCAGCTCCACAGTCTCTAGGGCACAATAACAAGTTATAAGCAGAAAAGTTCTGAAGTATTGTTGGACCTGCTGAAGACTGAATGAATGTATTTGTGTTGTATAAACTCAATTTATTTTTGTATTATATAACTGCACAGCACATATGTGAGTACTTTGTACCAACTGTAAATCTACCATTTGCATGTTTGTTGTGTTTAACCTTTGTGTCGTTCGTTGACTTCAGTGTGCCCTGGCAGTTGATAGTGTGTCATGCTCTCTCTAATGTCTCTCTGATGGTGGCACGTGTGTTGGATCATTCGGTTCCCTTCATGATGGTTGAGCTGAGTGGTGCCGATCCATGTGTCATGTTCGTGAACGGGCGCCATCAGTTGGGATTGGTCATAACTTAGCTGCCTCCGCCTGTTTTTAATTACCTATTTATTGTATTTTTAATTGTTTGTTTTACTGTAGAAGCTTGTAAGTGCGTATTTTTTTTTTTTACATCTTTCTCACATATATGTATTTTTTTTTTCAACGGTATATTGTAACCAACTACTTGTAAAACACATTTTTTTTAAAAGAGTAGTAAGTGTGGAGTTTCTTGTCCATTCCTCTCCCCAACAAGCTACATTTCCGAATGGACGGTGGAATCAATTAATATTAGCTTTAATTATTATTTTTTTGACGTTCGAAAGTGCCGCTTAATGGCCTGATTGAATAAATAAATTTTTGATTTTGATACGTAATAATAAAGATTATCACCAAATATCAAGTTCTTAGGTCAATGGGAAGTAAAAAAAAATTTCGGAACAAAATTTTGTAAAAAAGCAGACTTTGATGGCTTCTCATTCCTTTGTTTTCTAATATTTTTATAACAAAAATACAGTATTTATCTACTCAACGAGCTCTAAACAAAGATATACCATTCGATGGAGAAAGTCATTTTTTTTTCAAGCCTCCCTTTATCTGTACGGGTACACCCCATAAAAACATTTTAAATAATTTTGACAATTTGTATGGCTTTGGGCAACAAGATACTTATGCTGTGAGAATTTGAAGACTGTAGCTCCAACCGTTTGGCAGTAAAACCTGCGTGACAGACGACGGACAGACAGACCGAAGGACGGATACGTGAGTGACAGCAATGGTTCCGTTTGGACCCTTCGGGTACGGAACCCTAAAAAGTCATCAAGTGAACTATTAAGTATCATTCATAAAAATTAAGTTTAATCATAAACCCTGTTTAAGGAATCAGTGTTTAAGCAGTCGGATCTTGGGCAAGTGAATTATGTTGATAATTTATTCAAAACCCTTCTAACCTAAAGCAATATTTTTAATAGCATTAAACTAAGGTACTTTGAAAAGATTGATGAAAGTTATTATACCTGCAAATGCTTCGAGAGGGGCAATATATCTCGTTATTGTCATGCTAAACTATGCAAATTGCAGACCACGCTGTATTATCAAAGATGCGAAAATTATTGCAGGTAAATCTTATAGGAATTAGAAGTATATAATGAAAGAGTTTGATTGCAGTGGTCTCAGCCGCGACTTACAAATAGTAGATCGTGGGTTCAAATCAAACGCAGGCGCTTTACTTTACGTAAATTATTTCATCAGGAAAACATTGTGAGTAAATCGAAATGTCTTAGAACAAAACTATTTGAATACATGTGACATCCACCAACCCGCATTGGTCCCGCGTCATGGATTACGGTCAATTCCCTCTCACAGATAGAAAGCCTGTGTCCCAGCAGTGGGAACATTAAAAAGGCTGACGAAGATGATGATGAATGGAAGAGGTTATTTTTTTTGTTATTATTGGTATTCGATTATGACCACTATCTCACATCGTGGTAAACTATGATTTGGTTGACGATGGAGTACGCTTGCCTTGAAGAAGTCTAAGACCACTAGACATAAAGTTAATTAAAGAAATCAAATTCAAAATATCAAAAAACCCGACTGCTTATGAAGCGAACCAATAAGACGTAAACAAGAAGAAAATCATGAAGTGCTGTCGGACCTTTTTACCCGACTGCCGAAGGAGGGTAATGTGTTTATCAGTCTATGTATGTACGTATATTTGTTCCTATATGGCATTCTAGAGACCAAACGCGTTGGCCGATTTTGATGATTCTTTTGACATCAATTGATTCGTTCTAACCCTGCGAGTGTCACTGGCTACATTAAAATTGGAAATGTAAAATATGGCGGATTTTGGGCGCCATTTTGTGGCGGTTTTTTTTTCTTCTAAACCCATCGTGTGGGGTATCAAAATAAATAATAATAATAATTATAAAGTTATAAATAAATCACTAAAAAGTTGTAAATAAATCTAAAAACCCGACTGCTTAAAAAGCGAACTAAAAAGACATAAACAAGAAGAAAATCATGTTGTGCAGTCAGAGGATACATCTGGTTTTGGTCAGCCAACTCGTGAATATGTATCCTCCGATTGCACAGCATAATTTTCTTCTTGTTTATGTCTTTTTAGTTCGGTTTCTAAGCAGTCGGGTTTTTTGATATTTTGAATTAATTTGTTAACTTTTTAGTTAAAAAATTTTTGCTCTGGCACTTTTTTTCGAAAAAAAGGAGAATAACATTATTTGAAACATAACACTCTATAAAAGCAGTGGTTGGTAAATCCCGTACCTATGGTAATCTGACATATTTAGAAAATATTCACAACAATAAAAAACATGTGAATAAACTATTGCTAAAAGCCTAAAAACAATAAAATTTGACATATTGGAGACCTCACACCACACCAGCGCCTTTAGCGGCAAATTCATACGCGGTAGTTCGCATTGTATAGAACATGAGGTTGTAGCAGTCAAAGGCTCAAGACGAAACGACTTCAATAGCAATATCTACTTGCGATAAAATAAAATGAATTGAATATGTGACATTTTGGTAGCGCTTGTAAAATTTAATGAAAGAATTTTGTGTATAGCCTCGGGTATTTGTGGCTTTTTAAAACCGATGAAAATTTATTCAATTAGGTATGTAGAATGTTATATAAGTTTTTAAGCTGACATGGTCACAACAGTGCCGAAATATCGAGCTCTCAACCAAATGCAAAATATACATGGTAAATATCCCGAAACAAATATTAATTCTAATGTAGAATGTTCTACATTACTTCAAGCTAGCCTTGATGTGATTTCAGAGAAAAGTCTTTTTAAATGCTAAACATAAAAGAAAGGCCTAATGAATATGAAAACTTTTACCAATAATGTCGATGTCGTAATAAACGAGCATTACAGACAAACGAAAATACATCAAAGTAAATGATCATGTTACTTTCTTATATAAAAATTGTTGGTAGATATTTTATTTAAAATGTACTGAAAAAGCCTACCGAAATATAATTAACCAGCTTCTGCCAGCGGCTTCACCTGCATGAAGGTTGAAAATTATACAGAAGGAACATATTCCCGGAATAAAAAGTATCCGATGTGCTATTTCTGAATATAATCTATCCCGGTGCCAAAGGAGATGTTCCAGAAATGTATGGAGCCTGGGCCAGCTCTATGTACAGTTTATGTAAAAATCGCTATATATTTTAGTAATCGTTTTTTATTGTTAATTTTCTATAATTTCACTTCGTTTCAAAGTAAACTCAAATTAACTTTGTCAAGTAGAGCAACACACCATATAATTAAACATGGTGGATCAGATCAGTAGTATGCGAATAATGTAATTTTGACAATGACATTTGATTGACGTGTAATTGTAAAATCTGCGTTATAAAAAATAACACGAGTTCAATTGCCAGAAAGAATCAAATAATCAATATCCGTTGTAGCAAACTGGGTTGCAAAACTAAAACTACCACTAAAAACGCCGAAACATAACCAATTCAAAGCCAAAGCAAAGAATGACTCAAAGACGTCACTTCTTAAAACTGTCAAAGTCGTCGAACGTCATGTCAAACACAACCGTCATGGCTGCCCTAAAAATAGGGTTATCTTAGTAAAAAATTGATCATATGATAATTTTTTACGCCTGTACCCTTTTTCAAATTAATTTATTAGTATATTTATGGTATTCCTCTATTTTTTTCCTATTTATCTATGTAGTGTACATATAGATAGCCCAAAATCGAACATCTCCTTTCATCCAGATCCGTTAAGCCGTTCTGGCGTTAAGAAGTTACAAACATACACACTCACAAACTTTCGCCTTTAAAATATTAGTGTGATACACTAGCCCCGAAATAGTGACATGGTGCCGCGACAGGGCAGGAAGGATATAGTAACACGAACTATATCATTATTTCAGCCGAAAGACGTCCACTGCTGGACATAGGCCTCCCCCAAGTATCGACCGGACCCGTGCGTTTGGCATCCAGTGGATTTCCACAGCCTTAGCTAAGCTCACCTAGTGGGAGCCGCCACTCTAGAACCTATCGGCCCTAACGACAAGCTCCATGGCGGATATTTTATTTCTGATTGAAACACGGATGGAAACCCTCTCCATTGGCCTTTGGGTGACTAAGCATCTGACGAACTACATAGGAAATACAAATAGCGCACAATCGTGACCGATAGAAGGAATTTAAGGAAGCCTTTGTCTAGCAAAGGGAATTTGGACCAATAATATTTACGCAATAATCATTATGCCTTCTTAAAATTATAGTATTATCATCATCATATATTCAGCATAGCCATCAACTAGAAATCACTACCTACTAATAACAAATCTCACTTTTTTTGAGAAAGTCCATAAAACTGTTATTTTATTCAAACCGGGCAACCAACTTCAATATTTAAAAGAAAAGTTCAACGAATCCGAACACACATGGAGTCACTTCCCCAACCACTTAACTATCGGAGAAAGCCATAAATATTGAACGTCAGTTCTTGGCTACTAAAGTTTGTTCACAAGAAAAACGTCAGTTGAACTAATATCACATCCAATGGCCTAGTCAACCTAGTTCTCACTAAAGATGCGCCATCGCTAAAGTTATTCGATTTAGATATTCAGTATTGAATATTCGAAGTTTGAAATTCTTGATTAATTGACATGTGTGTTGAATATTGGCTTTTTAAAACTTAACTTCTTCCTAGCATGTCGATGGCAAATATAAAAAGTTAAATATTGTGTTTGGCTCTGAATTCATTTGCCTTTATAACAAATGTGTATTGGAGTTAGATGAAGCTTGAAAAATATAATTATGTCGGCAGCATTTTTATTTTAAATCGTGGTTAAACTTTGATGCTGGATATCATTACTAACCGACTTTAAAAAAGGAGGAGGTTCTCAATTCGTCGCAATCTTTTTTTTATGTATATGCCCCGATTTTTCAAAGATTCCTGGACTGATTTGATTTTTCCTTTCGCTTGTTTGAAAGGCTTTTGTTTGCTTCCCAGATGGTCTCATGGTCATCAGGTCTCGAACTGATTATGGGACCCCGTGGAAATCGAGGAAACTCTTCGAATATTATGAATCTTCGAATAGGTATACATATTTTATAGCGATTTTAGAATTTTCATCATCGCTGCAATTATTTGCACTCAGAAAGTATCACTTGGTGAAGTGGAACTGATGAAGAAGACCACAAATAGCCACTGAAAGTCCTTAATGATAGTAATGACACGGGTATAAGATATCTTAAAATAATTAATCGACTATGAAGAAGCAAATACATAAAAATAAATGATACTGATGAAAATGTACCAATGAATTGTACCATCGAACTGATCTGATGATGAAGCCGGAAGGTAGGCACTGGAACTACGAAATCAAACAATGTATCCTAGTCGTGCAAATTCAACATTGTTGTCCAGAAGGATGTTTGGGCTTACTACAGTACTTTAGCTTGCAATGATTTTCATGGTAATTAGAGGTACCTACCAAAAATAAAAAGTAAAAAACAATCCGACTGCCGAAGTTAGTATCTTTGGTACCTACCTATTGTTTTTCATTTTCAACACGGATTTCGGAAAATAAAGTTATTTTTCGCTTTATAGTGATTTGTTTTGGAAGTCGGTTTGATGTTTTTGTTAAGATTTTTTTATGACTACGAGTATAGTTCATGCACGGTAGGTGGTGTCCATCAATAAAATGAGTAATAATATTATTATTTCTGAAACTGATAGCATAGATCCTTTAAGGTACTCATCTGAATACAAATTACTGACGCGCACGAAATGAATCAAAATCTCATGTCTTATTTATGATATTTTATTCGAACATAGTACGATAAGATCTTATTCGAGTTCAACTGCGATAGTAGATAAATGTTTATTTACGACACGCACAATACAAACAAATTCAAAAAAGCCTTGCATAAATCTAACATAACACATATGTAATATCTAAGTAATATTATTTAAGATAGTTTTTGTATACCGACAGCTCTATGTCTATCTCCTCTCGTTCAGTCCATACAAAGGTTGTCGGAATGAGATTTCCTTGTGCGATAAGACCACCCATTCTACACTTATCTTTATAAATGTTTTGTCCTGTAATTTATTAAAATGGTGAACAATAAAGTATTAAATAAATAATAAACACACCACTACCACTATTGTTTTCCATTAAAATTCTGTGGTGTGTCAATCTTTTGTTACAATAAATTATTAAACGCTACCCGCGACTTCACACACGTGAAAAGTGTTTTATCGTCCCAAGGGCACATTACACCGGGACGAAAATATATAACTTATTTTATGTATTCTATCTAGGCTAAAACTATCTGTGTGCAAAATTTCATCTAAATCCGTTCAGACATTTTTGCGAGATTGAAACACAAACATACAAATTTTCACATTTATAATAAAAATACAAATAGTTTATTTTCTTTAACAATTTTTAGTACATAGCTAGTGTCAGAAGTGTCCTTTTAAGCAAATAAATGCCTGTATTAGGACACTCCACTCTTCCGCAACTTAGATTTACTTACAATAATATATAAAAAAATGCCACTATTTATACATTTTGTGAAAATTTATTAAATAAATACAAAACAGAATTATAGAAGACTGTTATTTTTTATCAGCTTAAACAAATGAGTCTGAGTTATGTGTGTATGTGTTTTAGTGTGTGTCTTAAACAAATGAGTCTGAGTTATGTGTGTTTGTGTTATAAGTGTGTGTATGGGGTGCATAAGTGTGTGTATGGGGTGTATTTGCGTGTGTGTGGGGTGTTTATGTGTGTGTGGAGTGTTTTTGTGTGTGAGGTGTGTTCGTGTACATACCTGTGAGTAAATGCTGTGAGTAGGTTGTACATGTGAGTAAATGCCGCGTAAATGAGTTATGATACGTGCTGCAGGAGAGTTTCCGTTACATCATATTCGAGAGGTTTTATCCATTTAGTTATAAGTTTTTTACTCTCATGAAATGGTTTGGTGTACTCGTATATGATGTGATGATCGTTTCCCGTGTTGCCTACTACCAAACCTGGTTTTTGTTTGTGGTATCGGTGCTATAATATCTTTCCTTCTTTTTTATAACATAGCGTTATCATAAGGCAGCTCTTTGTGTTTTTTCGGAACGAAGTGTAATATATACAATTTTCTCACTGAGAGCAAATCACTTATCTGATAAAGTCTCTCGGCGGGATATCTAATATTTTTAAAAAACATTATTTTTATTAGGGATCGTTGCACTCGTTCTAGCCCAATAAATTGGATTTAGCTGCACCTCCCCAAATAGGGATGCAGTAAACCAAGACTGACAGTACCAGAGCTTTATATATATCCTTTAATAGGTTTTTAGATGGGTCTCCAGTATTGGTGGCACTTTTTGGAACAACATGTCTCAAAGTTTTATGTGACCTTTATTTTTAAGTGTATGTGACCTTATTAATGGTAGAGTACATACATTTTGTTTTCAATGTCACCACATTCGTGAATTTTAATTGTGAAGTCTTTATTTGGTTGTGTACGATTACAGATACTAAAGCATATGTAGTTTGTTTTTGAGGTTTTCAATGTCAACAAATTATTATTCTGCCATTTAGCTATTTGGGCAATGCCACATGAAGCACTTTGCTCTACGTCATTCCAAGAGCTTCCAGAAAAAACAAGAGCCGTGTCGTCGGCATAAGAAAAGACTTTGGCGTTTTTAATGTTCATGTTACAGAGATCATTGATGTATGTTAAGAAAAGTGTGGGACCCAAAACACTACCCTAAGGCACGCCGCCGTATAATACTACTAGATTTTGCCAGTGGCTTCGCTCGCGTGTGTATCGAGAATACACAAATTTTTAGCAAATTATACACCTAAACCTTCCTACTGAATCACTTTGTTTAAGGTGAAAACTGCATGAAAATCCATTCAGTAGTTTTTGAGTTTATCGCGAACAGACAGACTCGGCGAAGGACTTTGTTTTATAATTTACAAGCGACCCGCCACGTATTTTCCCGTGACAAATTATGTACATAAACCTTCTTTGTTTTTCATTCTTTCTATTGGTGAAAACCGCATGGATATCGGTTCAGTAGTTTTTGAGTTTATCACAAATAGACGCGACGGGAAACTATGTTTTATAATATGCAGTGATGTAGTTACTAGTTAGGTTAATTGAGCGAATTTAGTTTTCATGATTTTTAATCGCAAATTCATAACCACCGTGCAAATCGTTGCAATATGTATCCTAAAAACTATATTGGCTCTATTACGAAAAGTAGAAGTGTAAAAGAGAAAAGTCAAGTCAAAAGTCAAGTGTAAAAGAGATGTTAAAGTTAAATTGCAATAATAGTAGATTAGTAGCCAAGGGCTGTAAGGCATCAATTGCAGCCCGAGATATTTAGGCGCACGAGCGCAGCGAGGGCGCCTATAGTATCTCGATTGTGAGGTAAGTAGAAAAAAACCGGCATTACAAGAATAAAACATTTAAAAAAATATTTATTTTTCAAGAACGAAATTGAGCTTCGCCGTTCGATATTTAAAATTGATGACTATTATTTTTTTTTTGTTCGTCCTTATCGGGCAGGCTAAGGTCTTGGACCATACCGCCTAATCTTCAGTGCAATTTTAACATTCTTTAGTATGCATTAGAATACGGGTGTAACAGATTCTAATAGTTTTTGGAGTATTTGGCAGCAAATTGTATCGAGTCAGCCTTCCCAGTAAGCTTTGCGGAGGTAGTCAATACTACAATAAAATTCTCCGCTCCACTATCCTGAAATCGCTTCTGTCAATGATTTCAAATATTGTCCAGTTGCGGAGACAGTTGAGACACAAAACTGCACCAATTTTATATCACAATATCCACTAGGAATCAATTTGCAAATGATATTAACAACCGTAGATCTTCACTCGAAAAAATCCCGCCAAAAACTCCTTGATGACTATTATACTCACACGATGACAAGGCTGAATAGCAAAGCGACCTCTTTGGTCATTGGGCTGAATGCATGATGTCTATTGCCAGTATGATGGTTAGATGTACGCGAACTTTTTGAAAGAAAGAAGTGTGTTTTTTTTTAATTACTTACCGCCCTAGGGCTTTTCTAGCTACATTATTACCCTAGAGCGCTAATTAATCACCTACAAGCCCCATTTGGAGGTAATAAGAACCTACTTACCGAACATGAGAGATGTAAAATTACTTTGTGTGCCTTCCCTTACTTAGATAAATTGTCAAATAGACAAAATAATCACATTCACATGCTTAATAAGCATCTGCACTTTCTTGTGAGTCACTATAGTGACAAACTAGTTTTTTTTGAAATCAACATTTTTGTTGATAAATTAAAGTC
Organism: Orthosia gothica; assembly: GCA_949775005.1. Classification (NCBI taxonomy): domain Eukaryota; kingdom Metazoa; phylum Arthropoda; class Insecta; order Lepidoptera; family Noctuidae; genus Orthosia; species Orthosia gothica. Next base: position 11,590,517 of record OX459064.1, read on the forward strand.
GACAGGCAATACTTTGTATCTGCCTCTTAGGGTAAGACATCAAAGAGCTCGGCTATTATCTTATACAATAAACTCAGACATAAGTAGTATGTCGAAGTATCCAATAATTATTGATATTAGTAATAGTTCTAATTTAAAGGTGGTCAATACCTTGAATAACGTTAGCAAAGATGCTATTAATATTTATTCTTTAAACTAGTTGATAGGACAAGGGAGGGTACCAATAACGGAATAGTTAAGAGTATATCCACCATCAAGAAGGTACCTTCTTGCTCGCAAAAAAATAATTTCAAGAAAAGGTCTGAGCAGAATTCTCTGAAATTATTCCATCAGAAGATTCAGGGCTTTTCTTCGAAGCAATTAGAAATCGAACTGTTTTTGGAAAAAAACAAGGTTCGAAATTGTTTGTTTTACTGAGCATTGGCTGAAAGATTATTCAATGCTAATCAATTATGAAAATTATACTGTGGGCAGCTGTTTTAACAGAAATATTATGTTGCATGGGGGTTCACCTATATTAATTAAAAATGGTATTACATCAAAACCCCGTAAAGATATAGTAGACCTATCAGTTGAACATAGTGTTGAACTGTCCTGTGTTGAGTTGGATAAGCATGTCATAGTGTGCGTTTACAGACCCCCTAATTATAAAAACTACTCTATATTCGAGTTAGTGATGGAAGATGTTTTGGCTAAACTTGCAATTGGTAATAAACAAGTAATTGTCTGTGGTGACTTTAATATTAATATTCAGATAGCAATAGGTTATTAAATCTCTTTAAATCATTTAATTTGTCACATGTATTTATGGAACCAACACGAACTGCATTGACTTCTGCTACATGTATTGATAATGTTTTTGTTGCTGCAACTACTTTGACAAGGCCATTATTAATTATTTGCCTTAGGATCATAGTGGGCTACTGGTGGCCTTTGAGTCCATTATGCTAAAACAACAAGTGCAGATTCAATCCAGACCAATAACATCCGGTAAATTAAATAAATTTAATAGCACTTTAATCAATAAGTTAAGAGATCAGGACCTCACACACATGTAAGGCAGCTAAGGCCTTGTACATTAGCAATAAGGTTTAATTAGCAGAAAATAAAATCAAGACGGTTTGGCAAATTATAAACAATGAAACGAACAGGAATAAAAGAAATAATACTGATTACACGCTTGAGACCACACACGGACTTATTAGAGATAACAAAACAGTTGCTCAAGAATTTGTAAATTTCTTTACCAACATCCCAATTAAATCTACTGAAACCTTAAATTCTTCGCCCTCGCTTGCTTTTGGATTATTAAACGCGAACGTTTCAGCCTGCCCCAATGAATTAAACTTTTCACATATAAACCCCATAACAGTAATAAAAGCTTTTAAGCAAATCAAGATAAAACCGACCGAAGATCTATGGGCATTATTGGCAACATTACTTCTGAAACTTGAGCATTACGGGCTAGGTCAATGAGCGTTAAGTTCGATTAAATCTTATTTGAGTGATAGACAACAATTAGTTCAAATAAACGGTGTGAATTCGTCGGGGTTAAATGTGAAAATGGGGGTACCCCAGGGCTCAATTTTAGGTCCTTTCTTATTTTTAATATACATAAACGATTTACCCCATTTATTGGAAGGCAAACTAAATATGGTGTTATTTGCTGATGACACATCTTTATTTTTTTAAATAAATAGACGTACTTGTCAGGTTGACGACGTAAATAACGCGCTACGGCAGGTTCAGGATTGGCTCACTGCCAATAATTTAGTTTTACATGGTAAAAAAACCAAATCCGTAAAATTTTCCTTGCCAAATGTCAAAAGTACTGATTGTGACATTATATTAAACAAGGAGAAACTCGAATTTGTCGATAAAACAGTTTTCCTGGGGATCACGCTAGACTCAAGGTTGCAATGGGGTCCTCATTTAGTATCACTTGCGGGGCGGCTGAGTTCGGCAGCTTATGCTGTCAGAAAGATTCGTCAATTTACTGATGTGGATACCGCTAGGCTAGTCTATTTTAGTTACTTTCATAGTAAAATGTCTTACGGTATCTTACTATGAGGAAGGGCTGCAGACATTGAGTCTATTTTTATTCTGCAAAAACGAGCCATCAGAGCGATTTACAATCTTCGCCGGCAATGTGTGTGCACATCTATAATATGATACCAAACGACTTCAAGACAATGAGTACAAGACTGTTAAAACTTAAATTATACAAGTGGTTATGTGAATATAATTTTTATAATATAAAAGAATTTATGAGTTTGTAACCCTCTGAAAGACTCAATAGCTCATGATTTAATAGTTCTTGTTTGATTATTGAAATTAATTTATAATATTAATTATTTTAATTATAAATTTTAATCTATTTTTATTTTTTTTGCTTGTAACTAGTTTGTGTGTTACCCAAAAATTGCATGCTATGTCATAATTTAGCTGAACAGGTTTGTACCTTTTCCATTATATTTAACACCATTTTATACCATGTTTTATGCAAATAAATGATTTGAATTTTGAATTTTGAATGCATGTTTGCTTTGCAAAAGTGGAAATCTGGCGCTCGGAGGCCGCTGCTGCGGCAAAATTGCTAAGTCACAAATATTTTGTATTAAAAAAAAAAAAAATTGCCTTTATATTTTTTGTCATGACAAATAATTTGACCAAACGTTTACTGTCTAAAGATTGTTTGCTGTAATAAATCATTTCATTAAAGACTAAATGCCCTAGTGCCACTATCTTAGGTAGTATAAGTTTTTAAACTGTCATGGTCACTAACACTAACATTAACATTCGAAATAACGAAAACTCGCAACAAACAGTAAACATGGTAAATATCTTTTTAATGTTGTTAATGTTATCTTTGGTAATATTCTGCCAAGTAAAAATTTGACCAAATGAAAATGTGCGTACAAAAATCATTCCAAATATTGCAATGGTATAAAAAAGGTTGCTAAAATTTGTTTGGATAGTGAAATTTTGTCAAAATCTTTTCGACAAAACGGCTTGATTCCGTAAGTTTATTTGAAGTTCTCATGCTTTTCTGTATTTATCATCAACATATTATCTACAGCCCGACTTCGTCCACTACGCAGTAACTTTTTTCTTGTGCCAATCCCATCGCGCTACATTCAGGTCCACAATTGGCAATAATGCCCATCACGCTGCCAAATGACCGAGCCCCTGATTTATTTTGTGCCAAGCTTCTGTCCGCGGCTTCGCCCGCGTAAAATTGTTTTATCATCAGGGCACACCCTGTCGGGATAAAAAGACAGACAGAGTTACTTTCGCAATTCTAATATTTGTAGGGATAAACAGAAAAAAATAAACAGAATAATTATCATAATCCTTTCAGCCGAATCCCGTCACTGTTTGAAAGAGAGAATAAACATTAAGTACTTATCCATTCTAATTTTCAATTTATTTAACCGTCGGTCAAACACTGTCTATTGCCTCTCTCGGTAAGCCATCGCCAGTTAAATCATGCAATCCGTCCAGACTAGTACTGGATTCAACCAACCAGTATCCGAGGTAGGAATCATCCTCAATTACGATACGAGATGCATGTTAGCTTGTAATCACTTAACGATAGCCCGATCACTAATTTAGCTTAGAATTTTGGTATTTGATCCAGAATGTTGGCAGTCTCGCCATCTGACCGTATTATACGTCAGCCAGATCTTCATAACCTGTACATAACAACCATGTATGCTGTTCGGATCAGAATTCGTAATACTGATTTTATATTTCCGGAGCACGAACTGTCATTGATTGATTAATACGAGTATGAGTTCTCCGCAAACGTCCGTTATAACTTTATTCGGTCCCTCGTGGTGGTCATATATTTTTTAATATAAATGTAAAAAATTTGCTCCCCGTAACAGATCCCATGAGAGATATAAATGTAGCTGACTGTCGATGCAGTGTGCTGGTGTAGAGAAGAACGTTTTTAATTTAAATAGGTATTGAAGCTTGTCCTGGAAAGTAGGCAGATTCGACAAATGGCGACTATAAACACGAAGCAAGTAACTGCGCAGTAGCGAATTCAAGTAACAGCAGAGATGAGGGGTGGGGTATTATGATTCGAAGAGGCATGAAACAACAGCATTGTTTCAAGCCTTTTAACAGTTCCAATTTCAAATTGATCATGGCTACATTCTCGTTAGCCGTCCATTTTCACATTTATTGGATAATTCTAATGATCAAATGACGGTACTGAAAATGGCCTTCGCAATTTGCAGTCGTTAAAATAACAATGATTCGGATTTAGAAAGCTTTTTGAGATAACTGGCCTTTACTGTCTCGAAATTAAAAACAAATAACCCTTACTATTCAATCACAAAGAAAACTAGTTTCAGACTAGTTTTCTAAAAAAGTCTTTGAAAGAAATTAGATTTGTTCTCAGAAAGACATCTGTTACCTTGTAGGTACCTATTCTATTAATATAAAATAACTTGTGTAACATTAATGGAAAGGTCTTTTCTTTCATACTTAATATGATTTCTACAAGTTTTTCACATCAAATTATGGTAATCTGTACCCTTAGAAGTTACTCTGCGTATGTAACCATGTTCTTGAATATCTTGTGAGAGACCTTTTTTGTGTAAAAATAGCATTTGATATCTTTTTTTCCTAGGCTTAAAAAGAATAAGAACGCTAATACGATTATTAAAATAGCAATTTAAAACTCTTTTGTAGTGTCTTATGCTGGTTTCTCACGGCGCGTGATATCACCGCCGAAGATACCTGATATTATCCGCGCGCCGTGAGAAGCTTTAGAATGTTGTCAAAGGTTGGATTAATTAATTAGTATAAGAAATTTGCCGCTCCTGAAACACATAGTTCTAAGGTTACTAATTGCCATATTTAAACACACAATTGAATTAACATAATAAAGTAATTACAGGGCGCACTCTGTCTGTTTCTGCCGCTACGATTTGGTCATATTCATCGGCAACTGAATCGCCATGCGGTCGGCTATCTTTGGGAGTTTCTTCCTTGATGAATGCGTATGACCAAACGGTCGGATGGTAGTCTTTACTTCTATGTCTGTGGTTTTTTTTTGTATAATAGATAGGCTAGCGCTTGACCATAGTGGTCACAGTGATGGTAAGCAATGATAACAAATAAATATATTTTCTTTCTTTCTTTATAATTGCTACAATATTTTGTGTAGGTATTCGGTTCCTTCCGAGTCCACCAAAGAATTGTATCCAGGCAAGCAGTGGACTTCTATTGGCAGCTAACATCTGGAGTCTTGGTGAAATATAAGGAAAGTTTGTATATTCTGAACTGGTTTTAGCCTTAACACATGAATGTCGTATATTATACCACGGGAAAGTAACAACTATCCGGGATTAAAGTATCCTACGTCCCAATCATTGCTTCTTCTTTCTATCCGGTTCTGTTTTACCCAAGAGCAAAGTTTCAGCCAAATGCGTTTAGGCATCAAACAAGATTTTTATCGATTACCATATCGAGAACGCCTAGAGAAGCTACTAGTCCATGAAGTCGCTAATGAAGTGTGATCTGTCGATCTCCCTGAAGCGAAAACTCATCGATATATGTATTCTGTCCATCCTAAACAACGGTGCTCAGACATGGTTACTCACCGAATTGCAAAAGTCTTGAATTGACCGCTGGGCAAGTCTTGCCACATAGTGGGTTCCTGAAGATGGAAGGCCCTGCAGAGGCCAGCCCAGAAATAGTTGAAGAGATGATTTAGACGCGCACCATGAGGGCTGGTTCGAGACGGTGCGGGAAAAGAATTTCTGGAAGGAATTGGGGGACGCCTTTGACCAGCAGTGGGGCAGAAATGGCTAGACAAAAAAAAATAAGTAGGATAATTCTTCAACGTTAGAAAAATAGGGATTATGGAGACATTGGAGGTGCACTGAATTTTTTCTGTTATCGTGTTTGGGAAAACCGAAATTTAGTAAGAGTAGATTAACTTAGATGAAATTGAACATTACTATCATAGATTTCGGAAGACATAGTGTCAGTAGGCCTCCCACATAGTAGACCGATGACTTGGTGACGGCTGCGGTATACTTCCGCTGGATGCAAGTCAAACAAGAATGACCGATTTGGTGAGCTTTGGGGGAGGCTTTTGTTCAGCAGTTGTCTTTCTGATGACATGATAATGTTGATTCTGGATAAACTGAAACCAAAACATACAAAAAGATTGCTGCAAATTTTCACTGTTTTATATTTTCTAGAAGACCTAAAAACAAATTAACTAAAAACATGTATTTATTGTGAGCTGCAATAAGCTCTGTACAGTACGACTGTACTATCCTCTAGAAGTACTATCTCGGTACAACAACAGCACCCAATGCTGTCTACGTGACCTATCCTGGACAGAAAAGATTTCTCCTCGAAATAGCCATGAGTGAATAGTTTTATTGTGGTTGTTTTACTCAAGTTACACTTATAGCTTATGTTAGAGTTTTTTGTGGTTAACTTATTTACATATACCTCAGCTACCTCCACCCAGTGCCTTTGGATAGAACAGTCCAGAGTCGACGTAATTTTCAGGTTGCCGTTTCGAGTATTGCGCAGTTATGTGGCAATGGGTTATAATGGCATAGACATGTGTTGCGGAAAATATCGTAAGGAGGAAATGTGTAAAATGTTATGCATCTTTGACTATGAATGTGGATGGACGGCATCTGCTGCTGTAGGCAGGGAGAGACCAAAGAAATACTGAATGAATTGTGTAAAAGATATATTATACGGAAAGAGCCAGCCCCAATAAATTAAGGAAAATTCGTATTAGCTTTCATAATTTCAATAGCTCAATTTCAGTTTGACGAAATTAATTATTCCATCAGCCTTTATAACTACCAAATTTTACGGTGAAGAATTTTGTAATGAGCAAATTTCAACGTCAAACTTTTCGTTCATAACTACTACAAAACCACAAAACAGTAATTATAGGTAAGCAAAAGACATCCAAAACACAGCTTTACAGATTTGAAGAAAGGAAAACGACCGCAAAAGCAACTCTCGATTCTACGAAAGTTTTAAGGATGAATTGAAAAAAAATGGCGCCTTGAATCCTCAGACGTTTCGTGCGAGTAAGTTACTGTGAACAATGGCGTCAGCATTTGGTATTGTATCAGGTAACTTTAGGATTTACCTTCAACAAGAGAAAGCTGTTCCAAGAATGTACCGATTTTGTGGATAAATAAATACACTGAAGGAGCAGATATCAACAAATCTATGTTACCTAGACTAAACACAACTTTTAGGAATACAGGCGTCATGTTTTGAAAGTATCATTATCATTGTTGAAAGTAGGATGTTCAAAACAAGCATATTTGATCCAAACACATAAATTTGCATTGTTTGGTTACCACTGTTCAGCTGTGGGGCAGTCGCTCTTTTGTAAAATACTGGTGTTCGTCTGCATGCAATTGAACTGGAAGCCGACATGGTTGAGACAAGAGATTGATTGATCGGTTGGGTTTGATTTCAGGTTAAAATTTCTTTACAATGTGGAATATTTAAGGGAACCAGATTCTTTACCGTAAAACAAAAATCCAATAAGCAAAAGCCAATTGCGGCATTAAATTCACCTACACGGCCATATTGAAAATCAATTCAATAAAGTTCGTTTGAAACTGCCATAAACTGGCTCGGTCCGGTTACGAGCAGTTTGAAGCGGTTCGAAGCGGTCAACATATTTCAGTGTTTCTCGCTCCACAATAAAAAATGAAAGGTCTCCGGTACACCTGACCTACAAAAGGCGCTGTTGTATAAATTGGCAAAACATTCCTCTTGTTTCAATAATACTAGTGATATTAATGAAATGAGAAGCGATAAAATCTTGTTTTATTGTGTGTCGGGTAGTCGTAATTTTGTTATTGTTTGCATTGTTGTTTAACTAGAGCACAGAGAAATATAATTTACTTCTGTAATATCAAGACTAGCATTAAATGAATTGGATCCTTGTAGCGTAATCTTAGGTCCGAATACAAGAAAAAAGTAAGTGAATGGATCAGGATTTTTCTAATTATGGAAAAGCATTAGAGATATATGTGAGTTACCAAGAAACTCGTAACACCGGGTTTTTTTTTGTTATGGGCGGGGTTTCCCGTATTTGAACCATTGTCAAATATATTATTATTAATATTAGCATTTCACGAGACAAAAGCCTCTCCATTTGTCAATGAAAATCCTCAAACAAATTATTCCCATAAAATCGTCGCTACCGACCAAATTACGTAATCCTTCATCCTTTGCGAAAGGTAAGTCCTTTCGCACAGGCTTTCCAACTTCAGTGAGTAAACTGCCATTTATTTGATGAAGCCACTCAAGTGAGGGCTGCTGAACTCGAGTCATGCAACCCGGGTGGTTATTGTTGTCAATGTCAAAGTCAAATATATTTATGGATCAAAAGTGCCGCTTATTAGCCTAGTTGGAACTAGGCTAATAAGCGGCACTTTTGAACGTCAAATATTTAAAAATTAAAATTGAAATTTACAAGTAATAAAAATGTATTCTACCGTGCATTCATAAAAGTAGCTTGTTATGGAGAAGAACGCACAAGAAACTCCATACTTACTCTTTTAAAAAAAATAGGTGTTTAACAATATTTACATAAGTACATACATTAATAAATTCATAAATGTGAGGACTATGCACCCAAAATAGCACTACACACTATACGAGTACTACGTACAGGAATAAAGTATTAAAAGCATTAACAGGTTAATTCATTAATTTGATAAATAGGAACATGGTCCTCACATACTTTACAAATATTGCAAACATAGCTAAAATATCTAATCCAACAACAACGAAACAGTGTATGAGTCAATTTATAAAAAAAAATGCAATAACTATGTATAAGAATATAAATTAACAAATTTTATTTTGTTCACACTATAGATTGCCCTATGGAGCAGGACCAGCATGTTGCCAATCATTCTTATCTTGAATATAATCATCTAATTTGTAATACTCTTGTTTACAAAGTGTGTTTAAAACTAAAGTTTTAAATTTACTTTCATTTAGTTTTAATATATCACAATGTATTTTGTTATAGAAATTAACACAGTACTCCATGAAAGATGAGTGTACTTTAGCTAGTCTAAAGATGGTTGATCTAACTTTTCTTTATTTCTCGTATTACAATTGTGTATATCACTGCCACACTAAAGATATGTATATTTTTCCTTCAAGGCTTTTTTTGCGGAAAAGAGACATGCCTGGGTTTTAGCAGCATTAAACTTGACCAGATTGGCATCGTCCCATTCGGAGACTGCTTGCAAGGACAAGTTCAAACGCTTCACCATGGCCTCACGGAGAGACTGTATCTGCGGCCCGGTAGCCCGTGCGTTGGACAAGTATCTCTCAGCAACAGACTGACTTGCAGTGCGTCATGTTTTGATGTTGCTGGCAAACGGAAGACCTCCTCAAATTGATTACGCCAGCGTAGGAGCTGCCTTTCCGACGTCACTATAAGCTGACCGTCTTTAGACTTCATCTCCCTTCTTGGGTACAGTTATCAAAAAACCTTTGTTCAACCATATCCTCTCAACGACAGGCGTCAGAACGTCGGCGACGGAAGATAAGTCAGCTTGTAGTATTCTCACTATTAATAGGTCGATTCCTGGTCAAATGAGTCCCGAAAAACGATTTCGTAACGCGAGATGAAACGTTTTACGGATGCCCGGGTCACGCAGTTTGATCACGTCGAACCTTATTCCGATCTTGCCGGGTCTTTCAGCGGTACGGGCTACTGCAACCTTGAGCCAGACTTCAGCAACTACCAGACGGTGGTCGCTATCAATATCGGCGCCCCTGCTGTTTCGGACATCGAGCAATGAGAAACGCCATTTGGAGCTAATGGCAAGTTAGTCAACCTGGTTCTTGGTGACTCCATCGGTGGTTTACACATGTACTTGTGGTGGTCGCCATGTATAAATAATTTTCATCAATTTTTTTTTTTATATAAAAACATTGCCTCACACTAGGAACTTCTTCCTGTATTGTGGGTGCGTTTACAAACATATAAACTCACATACACAAACACCCAGAGCCGGAACAACTATCTGTAGGTCATACAAATATTTGTTCCGTGCGGGAATCGAACCCGCGACACGCAGCGCAGCAGTCAATCACTCAACCACTACGCCAACCAGAACATGGTTCTAATGAAATAACGTAATGTCAGTCCAGGATTCCTCGCAAAATTTTCCTTCACCTTTACCAAAATCACAGATGTCTAAGAAACACTACGATAGTACATAGTTATGAATTGAAAAAGTCACATTGGTACTTGCCCGGATTTGAACCCATGATCTGGCACGGTAGCAATAGGTTCCTTAATTCAAGAAACGTGGAAAAACCCTTGAAAACCAGTATGGGTTGACATTTAATTCAAAGGTTGATTGCGATTCAAGGGGTGAAAGTACTCATGAATATGAATAACTTTTAATACGAGATCAATCTAAAATACTAAAAAAGCTGCTGTTCGTATAATTCTGTTTGATCATGATTACAGGGTTGTTTAAAGAGATGTGGTTTATATTCATAAGTATTTTCGTCTCCAATATGCTGCCAAAGAACTAAACATTACCTTGTAGAATTAGGGCGAGTTGCTGAATTGGTTTGTTGAACCAATTTTTTTTTGTTAAAAATTAATAGATCATATATAAGTTTTCATACAAAACTATTTTTAGTTTTTTTTTTTTCACTGCAATTACAAAGTAAAATCCAATTGAAAATATTGTTTTGAATCCAGTACCGAAAACACCCCGATAGTTTGCCGAACAAAACCGAGCCCGTGTGACGTCACAACGTTCATTTCTACTCGTTGTAGCACATAGCTGATAAAGTGTTTTGACTTTTAACCGATTCAATCTTGTTATTATCGTCAATATATTGATGAATATCGAATATATTGACCAAAAATATCGAACCTTAAAAGTTATCGTGCTTGCTTCGTACCCTTATGTACGAATACTACAAAAAGATCCCAATTATATGTGATTCGAGCAAAAGCCTACCTACCTACCTAGTACCTACCTAGCAATCTACTAAATTTGAGCAGTGTTCTACGTCTAACTAGATTCCAATTACATATAATGTGTTAATTCTGTTGATAACTTGTTCTAATTTAGTATTAAATTCATGCTTTGATCATTAAAGACTGAGAATAGTAAATTTTTAAGGGAACTTTCGAGCAAAGTTGACATTGTTTATAATTACGTAACTTGAAAACATGATTTTTTGTTTATGGTGATATATTCATTATTTTATACTTAAATGACAGATATAGGCGTAAAACTAACATTTCTGTTTGATTTGTAAAAATCGGTCGACGTATTTAAGAGATATTTACTGAAGAATTAGTGTAACGAAAATCTACCAAGTTAATATTCTCACGTTTCTTTTCTACAAACTTTTTAGTGTTTGTAAATATATAATATAGACATTAGACATCTTCTCTAACACCTTAGCTCAATTTCAAAGACATCTGTCTAAACAACTCGAGGTTGAAAAAATTAATTAATTAATTGATTTTGTTTTTGTTTTATTCCATCGCCCATTAATTCTGTATTTTGACATGTATCCTGTTATTCCTAATTATTATTGATTATTTCTGTTTTGTATATTTTTATTATTAGTGATTATTTATAGATTTTTTGTAATTTGCTTTTTATTATTCTCAATGATCATATTGCTATCAATTTTTTAATTCTTGTTTTGACATTTATTTTATTTGACATTAATAGTCTTTAACTGCTAGTGCTGTGCACACCTATAAGTGAAAAGTTCGCTATAGTCTATTAGTCAATTGTGATTAATCTATTGTCAATGTTATTGTGAACAATTCGTTGGAGTGCCATAACGATAAATAAATAAATAAATTAGTGTTCAATATTATTGAGAGATATTGTCAATCTGCCTAGCCTTTTACCAACTATATTGGGGTCGGTTTCCAGTCTAACCGGATTCAGCTGAGTACCACTGTTTTACATGGAGCGACTGCCTATCTGACCTCCACAACCCAGTAACTGGGTAACACGGTACCCCTTGGCAAGACTGATGTCAGATCTCAAGCTTCTGACTACCCGTAATGACTGTCAAAGATCTTCAAATGACAGCCGGGACCAACGGCTTAACGTGCTTGCCGAGGCACGGATGAAACTCGGTTTGTTGAAATTTGTAACCCATCCACGGACTGACCTCGTCAAACGTTGCTTAACCTTGATGATCGAACAGTGCGGCTGTTATTATTTAGCCACGAGCTTCTCTATTAAGGGATATGTAAATAATGGGAATTACCGAAAATTATATGTGTAACTATGTGTATCATATTTAGTGGTATCTAATGAAGTTTTTTGATATCCAAAGTCATAGTTTCGCGCCAATCGTGTTTGTTTACTATTTATTTTACACCAATATCACCTACCCATATGTAAAAACGATATCGTTATGACAATTATGTTTCCTAATGTACCTGGTAAACAACAATAACAAACACCGGTCCACTCCACGTATTATTCATTACGACTACTTTATTTATGCTAAAAACTTCCAAATCGTCCATCAGGTGGGTATATTATCGACATTAGCCATTATAAATCCTTTATCACACATGACTAAATAAAATTTATTGTTTAATAATATTTTTGCACTCATTTTCGGATACTTTTAGTCAATCTACGTGAAGTTGACACTATATTGTCATGATTTCCTTGAACGTTATGACGTCACCAACATGGCAACCAATTATGGCCCGTTTGTAGTCACGTGGTTTTTTTCAAAATTTTACCGGTTTTCAATTGCTTATAATAAATTGAAAAAAAATATTTAAGAGTTTTTTGAAACGTCAATATTATTTAAGACATGTAAAGTTTCGAAATACATAAACAAAATCGTATTTTTTTTTATTCAACAACCCAATTGTGTATTTGGAGTTGAGAACGGGTGTCAAACTATACTTTAATGGCATTTTTTTTAAATTGTACAGGGTAAAGTAAACTCCAACTTTAAATACCTAATTCAGAAATTGGGACTGAGACTATAATATTTATTTATTACTAGCTTCTAACTAAAATTCTATAAAAATTCGCCCGCGTGAATGTCAAAAATTATCACAAGGAACATATCCCCGGGATAAAAAGTATCCTATGTGCTATTCCAGACTATAATCTATCTCTTTGCAAAATTTCATCCAGACGCGTTCAGCCAATTGAGCGTGAAGAAGTAACAAACATACAAACACACTCACAAACTTTCGCCTTTATAATATTAAGTGTGATATACTAGTGTGATAGTGTGATTAGTAACATAAGTAAGACAAGATAACTTTGATGTACAAGTAAAAAACAATGTACAAAGGCGGGCTTAACGACCAAGGCATTTTTTGCTGTTGACCTTAGGTCAGGTTAGCTAAGATTTATACTAATGAGCGTAGCAAATAATACCTATCAGCCTACAAACACCAATTCTCTAAACGTAATGAAAATCTTCCAAACTGTATTCTGTTAGTTGGTTTAAAACTTTCACCCAGCAAACATGATTTACAACTCATGAACCCTCGTGAAGTTGAGCGTAAATCATCTTATTGGCTTTTAGTTTTTGCAACCACAGAATAAGTAATACACACTCAATAATGTAACAAAAATAGAGTAAAATTCGGAATAACTTTAACGAATGACGACACTAATGCCACCGGGATTTTAAAGAGACCATTATAATAGCGAATTGGTACGTGTTCAAAGGGATATCTATAAAGCTATAGAGCCAGATTCTGGCCTTTTTGAGGCGTCTGAAAGGGTAACCAACTTTTTTGCTAAACGTATCCTATCCTACTAATATTACCAGAGTGAACTTCTGGATGTGTAAACGTTTGTTAATAATTAACGCCTCAACGGTTGAACGAATTTTGAAGAAATTATCACAAGCCTGAAATTGTTCATGGGTTCTTTGATGCTCCTTGTAATAATCCTTGGGACAATTTTCGCCTTTACGTGGTTGATACCACTAGCAAAAGTTGACAAAGGAAAATCATCATAGGTTCAAGTATGTGTTTGTGTTGATACCAAATTAACTTTAACTATGCATTACCGATCACCCCATTTTCACACTATTCCGTGGTTTAAACCCCAAACTAAAAGGAACAGATTAACAGCCACGTATCAAACAAAGGCTCTAAAATAACATTGTCGCCATTCAATTTATTTCGTATATTTGTAAGGCTCCAATCCTTTGGCGACAAAAAGTTTATAAAGTTAGGATATTTCCACGATATTGTGTTCATCTGAAATTGAAAACAAACGATATTTCGGTTCGGATTGTTTTTCTTTCTTCTATTGTTATTGGATCCTAATTTGATCTGGTTAGTTTGGACAAGGTATCATTTACTTTGTCTATTGAAAGGGTTTCGCTTATAAGAAAAGCAAAGATTGATCGTCGAAGTAAAGCTGGAGTTGCCTTAGTTTTTCTGTAAATTTATTACGTAAATATTTTGGGAATAGATACTTTCATTGTAAGGAGTGTAATTGTTTGTTGCAGTCTTTTCTTTATAATAATTACAATTACATCTACTCTCGTGTGTACTTCTAGGCAAGCTTGTTTCATCGTCGACCGCATAGGATATTCACAGATGGCGATAAACTCATATTACATCATTATTATTAGATACTTTAAAGGCATAAAAATCCAGTTTCTTGATTCTACAGTACGTAGGTACCAACCACACCTCATAAACAGCACTCGGTGAATAATCAGACGCCAAGCTGAACAGAGCTGAAAAATTAAATCTGGTTTTCAACAGAAGTCCATAAAACAAAATTTCATCATTTAAATAGTTCCAATTTATTAAATTTGTAAACATAATAATAACATTTTTAAATACTAGCATAATTATCAAAATATAAAAAATGCCCTCCGGTATTGGGAACAGGGTCCAAGCAACGAGTGGTCAGGACTCCAGAGAGAGGAACTTCCCAAAAAATGATTATTATGTTGAATTTTTGTAAATTCTATTTCTGTTATAAAGCATACATTTACGGCTCTCTGGCCGTAGCAATTCTCGGATTATTTACCTGAAAACGGCACAAAAGCGGAATTTTCATAATTTGTATTATGAATTCCTTTATCTTGTGCCGGGACATTTTCTCGTATGATCTATAAAGAAAACGGCCAGGCACGAGTTACCCACGGCTCTCTTTTACATTTATGGCTTATGAATACGGTATTCCTGAGATAAGGAAAAAAATGCTTTGAATTCGAAGTTTAGGAATAAAATTTTATGAGAGCAAAGGTAGATTGAAGGAAATACAGGGGTCTTTTTAAAAGAAGGCAAAATCTAAGATTGCCAGTTATCGATTGCAATTCCCATTATCATATTGAGGCTGTAACAGCCTTTTTCACAGTATTTAATATACCTATTTTGTTGGTAGAAGGAAACAATACAAATAATACAAAAAATGTACATGAATTAACTAGGGACAATGGCAATTTTTAACCGACTTTCCAAAAAGGAGGAGGTTCTTTACTCGACTGCATGTATTTTATATGAATGTTCACCGATTACTCCGTCAATTATGGACGGATGTTAAAAATATTTTTTTGTTTGAACGCAAAATGGTTCCATTGTCACCAAGTTGGGATTTCCATGAAAATTGGGAGAAATCCTCAAATTTGATAGGCATATGCATAGCGATTTTGTTAGTTTTATCAACATGGCTAGCATTTCCATTCAAAAAGTATCATTTGGTGAAGTGGAACTTATGAAGAAGACCACAGATGGCCATTAGAACTTCTCAATGATAGATA
This sequence comes from Orthosia gothica, assembly GCA_949775005.1. NCBI lineage: Eukaryota > Metazoa > Arthropoda > Insecta > Lepidoptera > Noctuidae > Orthosia > Orthosia gothica. The sequence goes on from OX459064.1 coordinate 11,606,324, forward strand.
TGTTTTGGGTACCTATATAATAATATCTCGAATAGTTAAATGACTGTGATGAAACAAATTTAAATAAATGGTTTTAATGAAAATGGTACAATCGAACTGATCTGGAAGGTAGGCTCTGGAACTCCGAAGAAAAAAATCTTTATAACAAAAAAAAATAACTGACTTCCAAAACAAAACACAAAAATCGAAAACTAACTTTATTTTCGAAAGTAGGTGTCAAAGAAGAAAAACAGATACCAAAGACACCGACTTCCAAAAAGAAAGTTATTTTTCACTTTGTAGTGTTTGTTTTTGTTAAAAATGTTTAAATACGATATACGTCAAAGCGTAGTACCTGGATTTGTGATGTGAGCCAGTTTTTAGCAACAAATGCCATGATTCTTCAGGCTCTAGATAATGACACTCTAATAGTAAAAGATCGTTAAAAAGTCAAAATACCTATCAGAGATGGACCACGTAATATTTCGGTAGCACTTGTCAATTTCATTTTGGCCTTTCCGGCAACAGGCCTGGGTCCAAAAAAACTACTAAGTCCGTCAGTTAGATAACCTTAAAATATTGGACACGTACGTAATTTGTCAAAAAAATTACGACAATACAGTACGTTGAAATATCGTGTGACGTTAAGCCTTGCTACACTTATACTGACAAGCGACGTCACAAATCCACACTCTTGATCTTTGATATACGTGTCCAATATTATTTGAGAGCCACTGGCCACTGGCCATTGGGCCACCACTGCTTTCAAATAATATTGGACAGCAAGTCGCAGCTTTTACCACTGGGTAAGATATCTTACGGTCTTCTGCAAGATACAATCCATACATATATATCAAAATGCATCAAAAGCAGTTCAGTCGTTTAGGCGTAAAGGAGTACCAAGCAGACAGACAGAGTTATTTTTGAATTTGTAAAATTTGTATGGACATGGATGTTGAACCTAGATTTTGTGGTACCTAGGCTCGCAAAATGAGCACAATAAATAGATACACAGTACATTGGGCATTCAACCTTACTACCAAACTTGCTGAGATGCTAATCATTCTACCATGGCGAGTTAGTTTAATATACACGAAAGTACTTCACAAATCTGCCCAGTACACTAGCCCATATCATGACAATCTGTATAGCATGGCAGAGGCAAATACACAGAAAACCACCGAAAATACTTCAAATAATACACCTACAAAACTTAGGTTGATTTCGTCCAAAATACATCAATTACCGATTTCTATCAAACCAATATCAATACCCAAATCAACATAGAAATGATCGGAAACACTAAACAAGGCGAAGAACATAAATTAGTAACGTTAACATAAACTTGCGACGCTGTGAGTGGTGTGACTTCCATATTGTGCCGCTAGCTATCACCCGGTATAGAGCGACAACATGAAAGCAGGCCCGTTCAACATTCAAATGTTCAGTGTCAGTAATATACGGAGGCAAAACTTATTAACGAATGGAGGCAAGTAAGGTGAAGTTGTCATCTTACCAAAAAAGAAGCTGATAGTGACGGAAAGTTTATTTGACTTTAAGACTTTTGTTTTCTTGGCTTACTTTCTTATTTAATGAGTGCCAGCTTTTTTTTATTCAGACAGTACTCGTATGTTCCTTTTCTGACGGAAAACAACTTTATTTTTGTTAGTTTGCTAAGATTAGAAACGAAAAGAAACAAAAGGTTGTCTGGTAGATATCGCTGTCAGCGATAAGACCGCCTTTGTACCCATTTATATAAGTTTTTTTTTTTTTTGTAAATGTCTATTATTTTATGGTGTACAATAAAGTATATTCTATTCTATTCTATTCTATTCTAAGTATTAATTATTAAATGAAAATTGTTTCTAAACTACTTTAAGAACCATTTAAATAATAAAGTATTCTGCTAGAAATTATTATTAATTCCATAAACAATGAGATTTAAAAGTTTAAAATTCTTGCTAAAGTTTTTTTTGTTGTAATATTTTATAATTACACTCAACACCTCTTGTGAATAAAGAAAACCGATGAAACATTTCCTAATAAACTTCAACATTTTAACTTAATAGGAACTTTTATACTTTTCGATAAAGGTTCAAAATAGCAGCGAGTTACAGGAAACCATTATATAAATGTATACGATCGGATTCCTAATCCTACCCGGCAAATTGAGTCATAAAAAATTAAAAACTATTCAGTCGACGCCTCCCATTTAACGGTACGTATGACGACCAAATATCAATCATTTTTTCAATTCAATTAATCAGTACAGACTGACCTCTAATTGCATGGAAAACTTATACAATTCGAGTTCAGCTTATACTGGAAATTTACCTTGGATATTCAGCATTAACTTATTATGTCTTCGTGTGTACATAAAGGTAAAAGGATCTCAACTGGCCAACTATCTGCTATCGGTTGCTGTCATGGCCGATTTCTATAAAAAAAAACTATTATTATAATAATAGTTTTTTTTTAGTGGCGATCCGCAAAATAGAACGGTTCCTGCCAAAAGTTTTGTAAGGTCGGGATATTAAGCTCATAAGGGCTCCTCAAGTGGGAAGTTTACCTGTATTTACACTCGTGAATTAATCTCGTTAATTAATATCAAGGAACGATAAGTGGTATTGTGCAAGGCTAAAGAGTGTTGCAATAAGGATTAAAATTGAACGGTTTTTTTTGTGTTCTGGTTAACCTGTTCTTTCTACATTTCAATTAGATTGGTCGCTCTAGAAATAATCTAGTCAAATGGGGCAACCTTGATACATTTCGAACTCAATGTCAGTGTCATCTCCTTTCCTGTCCAGTTAGGACAACCACCTGCAGCTTCCACGATTTAACCGAAGCCAATGACAGAGCTGTACAGGCAATCTTAGAAAATTTGAGTCAAATCAACATGAAAAGAAGAACAAAAATAACATTTAATTAAACACACTCTTTATTTTAATGTTTATGAGCAGTTAACAAACTTATTCAATTTAATATTATTATTTTCATAAGAAATAAATATCTACATACCTACCCCTACACACGTATTTTCTATTGACTAAACAACATAGCCTGAACTCATAAAACGTTTCACAAAGTTGTTTACTGAAACAATTATTACAAAAGGTAAGAAATACATAAAGTACACAAATGTTTTTGTAGAAGTTACTTTACGAACATGAATTTCTTACCCTTTTGTTCTGTAAAAGTTTTCCATTCTTCATTTTCCTTTATTGGTTCTCAAACACTTTATTTTGTGTTTTGTTAATTGAGTTATTTTTTTTGGTCTTTCAAATGAATCCAACATATGTCACAAGAAATAATTATGATGTCAAAGTTAATAAAATATACGAGTACACGTCACAAAAAAAAATACGTTTACTAAGTTTCAAAGTCACAGCACTCTATCGGAAGTCGTCAACTTACACGTCATGATATTGACAACGCGTTTACCTTTCTTCTCATAGTGACTAGTGACAGGGGTCTCAAATACGTATTCGATGGCGTATTTTCATCATGACGTCTGACATCCATAATTATATCAATAACTAAAAGTTATATTACTTGTTACCTACTTCAAATATGATCTTCATCAGTTTAACATGACATAATATGGGTACGGCAGAGGTAGGTATGTGGAACAGTGTGTATATACAGTCTCGCAACCTCCATTGAAAAGTTATGACCCTCGGACCAGACGGTTATGTCTGGTAGGAAAAATTCCCGATGGTGTGTATTTTTACGCGACTGCCGAAGGAGGGTAATGTGATTATCAGATTATGTATGTATGTTTGTTCCTTGTAATGAGGCTCACCGTTTTGTTGCCAACCGGAAATAAATCCATACCCGGGGCTGTAATATTATATAATCTGAGCCTGGGGAGTTGACAGATAACACCAATAACAATTTTACCCGAACTGAGCATCAATTCCAGATTCTTAAAAAAACCGGCCATGTGCGGGTTGGACTTCGCACATATAGGGTTCTGGCCAAATAAAATTCAGATTTAACAGGATGTTGGTATTTTTTAGTAATGTATACGTAATAATAAACATTATCACCAAATTTCAAGTTCAATGGGAAGTTAAAAATTATTCGGTTCAAAATTGTGTGGCAGACGACGGACAGACAGACTGACAAACTGACAAACGGACAGACAGACAGACACGTAAGTGACAGCAATAGGGCTCCGTTTGGAACCATCAGGTACGGAAACCTAAAAAACGACCTAATACTTGAATTTTCTTATTTATTTCTACCAGTATCAGCTCCATATCATTTAATATCATACCTAAATGTCTGAAATTCATTCATACGAGTATATTCCTGCCAATTTAAATGAGTTATTGTTTCTATAATTTTTTACAGTCCCTAGATACCCGACCTTTTTCAAATAACTACTAACAAATACGTTTTGTTTATTAGGTGATACAATTTTGGGATTATTATCTTAATTATTATTGCGTAAGACTGACTAAATAAATTAGTCTGGATATCTAAGGGGATTTTGTGTAACCTTGAGGAGTTCAAGTTATTGATAACTGTGAGGTTAGCCTTGAATGTCTGATTTTCATATAACTTAGGAAACGATACCGAGTGCGAAGTTTCGTCAATTTTTTTCTGTCTATTATTATTATTGATTGATTGTTATTAATATCGATTGCCGACAGCTAACCAGCTATGATGTGGTTAACGATGGAGCACGCTTACCTAGAAGTAGCTTAGTCACTCTTGACATAAAGACCCCCAGGTTCTAGCTATCAGGAAACACATACACCGGCAGATAATATAATTTTACTTCTTAGCTTCGATCGATTATTAAAAAGAATATTCGCGAAACCTGTAGAAAAAGGCGTCGTAGTGTAATTAGAAACCATCGTTTTGCTTTTCGTTTTTCTGTACCCAGAAATTAAACTGTTACTGAGTCTGTAATATGCAATAATGAATTTACGTCCATTGTAACACCACCATGACTAAACAGAACATTATTTCAGCTGCTGACGAAGCTCCCAATATCAATTAAAAGATAGCACTTAAAAGATTCGTTTACTTTTAATTATCAGGCGAGTGATATCGATAGATGCGGCTGATCCTTACCTAATGTAATGAGATCAAAATGTATGCTGGATATAGCAGTCTAGGGCAGACCGCATTTAATGTTTGCACGGGACTTCCTGCAGTTGACGGTATTTGGACTGGTTTAAACTATTTAGGATAAGAGGATGTTTCTATTTCGTGGGTTGTATATGCTTGTTATGTGTTTATTTAGCTGCTCTGGTGTTTTTATTCTGTAGTGTATTTTATTTAATTTTTTTATTAAATCTATCATGGTTCCACAGTGGGAGAGAGACGGAGCTATACTAGACGAAGAGAACCATCCTTTTTCCCATCGGAATTATGTTGGGGTTGACTCGTTATAGTACGGCTTCTGGTCTTTGTGTCATTTCAAATGTTGCTCATATAGATTTAGACCTGTATAAATAAACATTACGTATATAGACTCGCACCTTTTTTCCCATGGGTAGACAGAAACATCAGAACGCCAACTTTTAGGTTCCTTCCAAATTCCCTTTGCTTTGTTTACACATGAATGGATAAAATAATGTGTTATTTATGTATGCGGGCATATAAGGGGTTTGCTGAATGAAAACTGCAGGAATACTCAGTGCAAGAAAAAAATACTATAACAGGTGTTAACTACACGGGTTAAGTACAGCAAGTGAAAAATGAACAAAAAGAATACGTTTGCGCATTGCAATTAGATGTAATTGCTCATTAAGTGAGTTGCTGCCATGCTGTGATGATCAGGCGCTCCAACATGCCTCCGGGCGTTGAAAGCAACGGTTTCAACCAGATTCCGAAGACACGGGCAATGGGCAGATTCTATTGAAGGTTCGTCGAACGACACCGGTAGACGTCTGAATGTCTGCGACACGAGCGATGCCATCCGTTCCTGGGTGAACAGCCACAATTCGTCCAAGTCTCCACTTCGGAGACGGCAGACTATCCTCCTTAATCACAACCAAGGCGTTTAGTTTTAGACCATCCTTGCAGGAACGCCATTTGGACCGCACTTGTAATTCTGAAACATACTCCTTACTCCATCTGTTCCAGAAGTGCTGGCGGAGTTGTTCAATTCTTTGGAATCGAGACAGATGGCTGGCAGAGTTGTCCTGGTAGTCAGGTTGCGGCAACGAAGTTAAAGGCCGTCCAACAAGAAAATGTCCTGGTGTAAGCGGTGTATAATCTGCAGGATCCGACGACAACGGTGTAAGTGGACGAGAGTTCAAGATGGCTTCAATTTTAGTTAGTGCGGTATAAAGCTCCTCAAAAGTCAAATTGTCAAAGTCAGGTGGGCCGTGTGCTTGTCTGCCACCTAAGTGGTATAAAAAAAAAAAAAAAAAAAAAATACAATTTCCCAACACTCTTTGAAGATGGTATTTTGTTTACTTGACACCCGCCTCCCAGAGTCCGCCGAAATGCGGGGTATAAGCGGGTATAAAGTGGAACCTTATTCAATCGTTCGCTGCACTTTCACCCAAGGACGAACTATACGTACGCACCAACAAATAAGGTACCGATATCCGAAAAAATATCAACGGGTTTACCTCTCCTAGAAATAAATCGATACAAAGCTAGTAAGTAACTATTGCTAGTTAAATCGCCAACAAGCTCCAAATGGATGGCCTTGGTTGTAAAACAAATAAAAATTGCGATGTACACCTTTACTAGCCTGCATCCACGACCATGACGAACGACTAGTACACATAATAGGGCCGGCATAATCTACGCCCGTGCTCTCAAACGGATAACCTGGACGAAGGCGTTCTTGTGGTAAGTTACCCATTAACGGGGATACGACCTTACCCCTCATACGATGACACAGAACACACTTATGATAACAGATCTTCGCCAAGTTGCGACCTCCTATTGGCCAGTAAGATTCCCTAATGGAAGCTAGCAGTAATTGCGGGCCAGCGTGCCCGTTTCGAGCGCCTTCGGTGCTCGAAATAAAATAATAATTTTGTAAACTCATTAGTGGACTGTAATAAAATAGGGTGCTTTTTACTGTAAGCAAATTTTGAACTATCGAGACGTCCTCCTACTCGGACTATATTTTTGTCGTCCAAAAAAACATTGAACTTTAGAAGGGCGCTCCCTTTAGGTAAGCTCCTTTTATTTAAAAGTAATTTATACTCGGGCAACGATTGAGATTGACTTTGAATAATGACTACATTTAATGCATCTTGTAAATCATCATGTGACAAATAATTAGTCTTTGGATAATGTTTTCTACATGACTTAATAAATCGCAATATATAAGCAACAGAACGTTAGGCCGTGAGTAATTAGAAAAACGAGTAAAATCAATTAAACCCTCACTTTTTAAATCATTAATAACAGCATTTAACACTACATTAGGTCGAGTCTCCGGTAACGTTTCCAATCCGGGACATTTAATTTGAGAAGGCCACTCAGACGGGTCTAGTCCTAAGAATGTTGGTCCATACCACCACAGATCTGAACCCTGCAGAACACTGATTTCCACACCACGAGAAATTAGGTCTGCTGGGTTTTGTTCGGTTGGGATGTGCCGCCATGTACAGTTACCCGCCTTATCCAAACTTTAGCAACGCGATTGCGTACAAACGGCTGAAGTTTGGTAGGCATCATCTGTAACCATCCCAACACGATGGTCGAATCAGTCCAACAATAGACCCAACTGATCTTCATTCGTAGTGAGCTCATTACCTTCTCACAGAGACGAGGACCAATTACCGCACCACACAACTCCAGTCGCGGGATAGTTGTAGGGTTTATGGGAGCCACTCAACTTTTGGCCATCACTAAACGAACCAAATGCTCACCCTTATCATGAACACTACGAATGTAGGCGCAAGCACCGACTCAGACGCATCTGTAAAAATATGGAGTTCTAGCTCCGTATATTAGTTGCAGACTACAATAATTCGTGAAATACGGAAATTATTTAAAAGAGGCAGAGACTTTATTTTAGTATCCCAATGTTCACTAATCCTAAAAGGTAATGGTTGATCCCAAGATTTTTCTTTACCGATTTGAAAAAGTATTCTTACACCAAATTATTCCTTGCAATACGCTCGTCTACGTGACTTTATCCTGAAATTCATGGTTTTCCCTCACAAAATAAAAGATAACATCTTGGACATCGCTGACATCGTGAGGAAACCAGGATTTAGTTATAAATACATACAAAAACTAACGCTTTTTCCCATGGGAGTAGGTAGAAGCTACAGAAGGCCACCTGATACGATCTTTACATACTTCTTTTGCTTCACTCACGTTCATACACCTAGTCATACACGCAGACCGGTTATGACAACTGCGCACCTGGCTTTTCTGAAGAACATCACCAGTAAGGTCTATGTAAGTTCGAAATCATAATTCACGTGCCTGTATGAGAAGAAAGCTTTGCCCTGTAATAGGATAGCAACAAGCTGGTATTGTTTTGATAATATTATAACACGTTTAAAGATCGCTTTAGAGTAGACAGATTAATAGGGTTCAATAGTTGGAGTTTAAGTTTTCAATTTGCATATTTGTGTAACCTAAAGCTTTGCGGCCGAACTTTCCACAAATTGTACCTAATCGACTAGTCAACCTTTGACCGGTTAAAATTTAAGCGTGATTTAGAAAGTATAAATAAAGCTGTAATAAGTTAACCAATCAATATAATAGGGATCATTACGCATTAAGCAGATAGCCCCACATAAAGAGTGAACAGAACAAGTTTGAAAAAGCGCGACAATATTTTTCGTTTTTATTTTAGGTATATTCTCGGTGGTGTTTTTCAACAGGAACATCTGTATAAACGTAAACATTAGTTTTGATAATTTCAAAATGTTACTTTAAAAACAGTCACCTAACCATAGACGGGATAGAAGAGTTTTATTTTTACTCCTTGATTCAGTGTTCAGCTAGTGGGAGAAATTGGCAGTAACGTATATTACATAGGTTATACTAGAAAGTATGAAGCGGGGTAATTCTTAATTGATAATATTTTTGTGTTCACCAAAAATCTAAAGGTTCATCTAAAATACTGATCGTGCACCAAATATTAGTTGATCTACGAATAAATTATGGTCAAAGAATCAGTCCAACAAGTCCGCGAGCGAAGCGAGCTCGGGAACTTAGGGCACCCCGACACGGACAGGTTAGGTTCGAACGAGATGACGGGAGCTGAAGTGAGCGAGCAAAGCGAGCGAACTCAGCTCCCGTCATCTCGTTCGTGTTAGGTTACTTTTGACCCTGCAGACAGAAATAGGGGCTACGTCGACTTATATGAACATATTTTGGTGCACATTCAGTATATTTGGTGGAACACAGGCAAAATTAGGTAAATGAAATGGGAATAAATTGATGTACTTTTAAATACCATCCATTCTTAATTCATAACAAATTTAAACAGATTCAAACAGACAGCAAAACAAATCGAGTGTTTTGATTCACCACTTCGATCGCTTATGGCCAGTACCGCACTATTGCACATTTTACTGGCACTAATTGCAATATGTTTGCACAGAAAAAAATCAAACAACTTTCCAGCTAAGAGAAAAACACTTTCTTCTTGTGCCGAATTCAACCGGGACTTTGGCTATTGCTCTAAATCAAAAGATTTTTTTTTATTTAAGGTTAGACTCGCTTTTCACCACTATCTCGCCTGATGGTAAGCGATGATGTGGTCTACGGTGAAGCACGCTTACCTAGAAGTAACCTATTCACTCTTGACTTAAAGAGTTTGTAGCCCCAAGGTTGAAGCTATCAGGAAAAAAAGACTCCGGCAGGGAGTTCTCCGGCACTCCTTAGCTGTGCGCACAATGAAAGTAATCGCAAAACGCGCGTTTGTGCGTATGAGTGGGATGTCCACCATTCCGATGATGGAAAGGGCTAGGCGGCACTAAATTGTTTGTATTGGCGGTTCACTTCACACTATTCCTAATATGATAATTCTTCTACTGATAATAATTATACTATAGCTGAGTGCTATGGTCTATGGAAACGGAAAATTCATGGTTCCTATGAGATAGGCCACAAGAACTAAGCCCCAGGAAAAGTTAGTTCTGAATATAAAGCGCAGTTTTCTTAGATAAAATCTTCGCAAAACACTAAAGATGCACCAAAGATAAAGATACTGACTTCGTGAAAGTATCCAAGTCGCATAAAATTCGTATTTACAATTAAAAGGAATGGCTCTTTGGTCGTAGTGTAGTAATAAACTCCTGAGACATGTCCACGCCATTACTAACTGTTTATGGGATATTCTTTCTTTTCAAATGTATTCAGTTCGAAGTACAATAGATAAGACGTACCTAGCATCCTTATAACAGCATTTAAACATAGTCAATCTATAATATCTTCACTGCTAGGACAGGCCTCTCTGTGAGAAGGAATGGGCCACGCAAGGACTGTTAGGGTGTTACATGTCTTCGTATTTTTGGTTCTAGGATATGCCAGTTTTCTCCACCATTTTAAAAGTAATGGTGATTAAAAAACAACAAAATTCACTAAGTGCCTGGATTTAAACCCGTGACCTACAATACGACTCAAGATACAGCTCTGTTAGTACTGCTGGGCTACTACTATTGGATTATACTTCTCAAAATTATATTCAGTGTCGTGTTTTTATATGCAAATAGGTAACCGACGTCTTCAATCCAGAACGGCCGGTCTACCAGAACGGCATAATAGCGTCAGTGTCTGTTTTATGAATACGAGACGAGTATTATTAATATTAACTAAATTATCACTGCAGGCAGTAATTCTGACAACAGGTTCTAAACTTAGAAAGTTTCTTGTTAAGCCATAAGCGTTTACAAAATGTTATAATAGGTGTTCAATCTTATCAAAACGATCTCCGCTCTTGTTTAAAATAAAATTTTCAGACAAATTGATTATACTGTAATATAGCAAAGCCATAATATTTCGTTTACCTTGAAACCAGCGACTTTCATCTTTCAGTATTAAAACGATTAGCGAGTATTTAATCGGATATCGGGTTTATGGAAATCGATTATCGAAGCCAACAGCCAACACAGATTGATGTTGTCTGAAATTGGTTGTCAACCATACATACGTAGCTAAGAAGGGGAATGTCGTTGGAATGTTCGATAAATCGGTTTTTGGGCACAGAGTGTCAAGACGCCTCAGCGGCCAATATAAAAAACTTTGGTCTCTTGATCGGGTCGCTTCGGTATATCGTATGCGGTGTCGAACACATATTTGTATGAAAAACATACAAAGCGGTATTTTGTCCCGTCATAAAATGAGTCAGCGGTGAAGAGGATTATTTGTTCGGCACCATAATTATACCATAATTTTTAATCCTCGACGGAAAAAGAGGGGTGTTATGAGTTTGACTTGTGTAACACACGTCAAACTTATAACATTTTTTTTTCAGTTTCATCTGTGTGTCTGTGTATCGGTATATTCGTGTGTCATCATAGCTCCTAAACGGGTAAACCGATTTTGATTTAGTTGCATTTTGTTTGAAAAGTGAGTTTGTTGAGAGTGTTCTTATCTATGTTTTATGAAAATTGGTTCAGCCGTTCATAAGTTGTATGCATTTTACTCTTTGAATTGGCATTTTTTACAAGATATCGTGTCATAATTACGTGTCTTGATAGCTTGTCGATCGAAGCGTGTCTACTAAATTATTGTTTAAAAAAGTCGCCTCTAAAATGTAAAAAATAAGCCTCGGGTTCGGTCGGTACTTCGTTGGGGGATTTATGTTGGTTATTTTATTTACATTTGCGGTCCACCAATGCGAGTACGAGGCTTATTTTTTACTTTTTAGAGGTTTTTGAGTCTGGGGTATTTTATTTTAAAATTATGTTCCGTCCGATCAAGATACCAAAACCGATACCTACGGGCCGGCTAAGTTTCTGTGTCACCGGCAACACTTACTGTCAAGTTTGGTTTTTATGAATGGCTTGACAGGGAGTGATGCAGGTGACTCTGAAAAACTGGTGTCCCGTAATAATTCTGAAGACAGCCGCAACTTGTGCTCAGCTCACGCTGTGCGTGATAAATTATTTAGCAATAGCGTTTCATCATTTTATTTATTGCCTTTATATTTTAGTATGTATGTATATATTACATAGCATATGTATGTATCTGCATATCTTTTATTATATATTATTTTTTAACACTGGTATTGTCACACCAATGTCAACCCCACTTCGTGTCCAGCAATTACTGTCCATACCTGGTTGCCTGGAAGAGATTGCGGCAAGCGATAGGGCTGCCCATTGTATGTGTTTTTAGTTTTAAGTTTCCTTTATAAATGTAACTTATGGTGTCTAATAAAGTATATAATAAATAAAAAAATGTCGAAATAATCCACACAAAGAAAAAAAGTAATCGAACCTCGTTAGGTACCAAGGTACTATTTCTGTATTAGTTGGTCATAAATCCAATAAGTTATTGCTTTACGTCACTTCAAGAGGTAGAAAAACTTATTTTATTGATACCACTGAAAGCTGCTTCGTCTTAGTTTTTATATTAGAAAGGATGTCAAATTGTTTTCATCAATCATTTGGTTTTATCGGTTCGTAATCTTGGCTTAGTATAAAAATAAAATGGTTGAAATATTTCATTGATATGAAACAACTTAAATGTCTGCGTATTAAAGTTTTGGCAAATTGATATAGTGATGAAATACAGCATTAGATAACAATTTTAATATCATCATTTTTTTAATATTATGCTACCCAAATTCAAATTCAAATCATTATTGCATATCACATGTGTTTAAACAAGATCTTATAAATAGTAATACAGTTCACATGGGCACAGCAATTGAGAAAAGTAATAAATAAATTTAAAAATAAAATTCAGAAAAATTATAATGTAACTTACATTATATTGTTTCTGAGTTGTATTAAATTTAAATTAAATTATTCTACAGAGTAAGGCCCTGCGCAGACGGCACACTTTTTGTGCGATCGAGTCTGCGGCGCACAAAAAGTCTGCATGGCACGCAAAAAGTCGGTCGCGGATTTTTCACAGACTCAACGCACACGACGCACATCTTCGATCATTTTGTCGGCCGAGCTGTAAGGACGTAGACGCTATGGAAATCGTGCAGAGATCGCGAAGTATTATTTTGTACATGAAGTACAGAAAAAGAAGAAGAAATAGAGAATTTTGGGTACATCCTATACTTTCGGCAAGATTACTGAAGGGACAGTTCCATACTAAACATTCAATTCTGAAACAACATCCGGCCATGATAATAGATCGCGTGCGTTACGTCCACCCCTAGCAAATGCAGATTGCCGACTAAAGTGTGCGCCGTCTGCGTTAGCGCGCGTTGAAGCAAACGTTCAATATTTTTCACACACTTTTTGTGCGGAGCGGCGCGCCGCGACGCGGTGCGGTCTTCCCGAATTACACGGATTTTTTGTGCGCCGGACTTTTTGCGCGTCGTGTGCGTTACTGCATATAATTGCATAGGTTCTATTTTCACAGACTAAAAAGTGCGTCACGGATAGTCTGTCGTCTGCGCAGGGCCTAAACATTAAAAAAAAATTTCTTAATGTCTGAATAAAAAATTTAATTAGTTTAGATAAAAGTAAAATAAAACGGTAAAGTGGCAATCAAAATAACAAATCAAATAAAAAAGGCAATGTCAACAAAATAAAATACAATAATATATGCCATCATGTCGAGCGCAGTAATTTCGTATAGTCATTAATACCATATTTATACAATTAATAAAACTTGGAATATTTATACGTATAATGTAAGTTCCAAATGTAAATAAATTGTGTTACACAAGAAGAATACCAATAATATTAAAATAATGAAAGTCAATTAAAGTTTAGTTAATAGTCAATAGTAGTATTTTAACAAGGAACTGTAAATTAAAGTTTTAAGTGACAAAAATAATTAATTTACGTTATAAATGATAAATGATTTTATTTCTGTAAGTTGGTTTGTACAAACACTTTTACATGTCGATCATATTTTTTAAAACTAGATGAGGTCGGCGTTTCCTATCTGACTACTCTGAGAAGAAAGGCCGAAACAAACTCAGAGGTCACAGTCTCTTATGAAGTCTTGACAAAAACTTGGTTATATCATGTGAAGACCATGTAGACATATGTCTGAAATGTTCTTTTGAGGAAAGAACCAGCCAGATTGAGTGGACCTGTCCAGTCAGTGCACGCATTTGTCAATAACCGAGCAGCTCAACTCAGAATTTACGGAGCTCAACGATTCGACGAACAATACCAAAGAAAGGACATTCGGGTAGGCCGCATAAACTACTCAAACTGCCAGACCATGAGTAAAAACTAACTAAGTTATAATAAAAAACAAAAATCCACATAGTCTTCACATTCACAATAATAAAAATAAAATAATATAATACTTTAAAAAGTAAATATTCTTGTCATTGCAAGAAAACAAAAAAAATATCAAAATTAAAAACAAAAACAAAATTCACGGTGCAAAATATAAAAAATCAAAATTAATTGGAGCAGCTCAATCCCAAGCCTTTTTGTCCTCAACGTAATCTTTAATAGTATAAAACGCTTTCTGACACAACTTACGTTTAATGAATGATTTGAATTTATTAAGACTTAGATCTTGTACGTGGCTTGGAAGCTTATTATAAAAGCGTACACATTGACATCTAAACGAGCCACCTATTTACTTGAGCCTTGTTGTAGGTACTACAAATTTGTGTTTGTTCCTAGTATTTATGTTATGGATATCACTGTATTTTTTAAACAATTTGATATTTTTATGAGCATATAAAAGATTTTCATAAATATACTGAGAGGGCACAGTCATTACATTAATCTCCTTAAATTTCTCTCTGAGAGAGTGCCTCGGGCTTAATTTATATATTGATCGAACAGCTCTTTTCTGCAAAACAAAGATATTCTGGATGTCGGTGGCATTTCCCCACAACAGAATACCGTACGACATTACACTATGAAAATAGCTATAGTATACTAAACGGGCTGTCTCTATGTCAGTTAAATTACGAATTTTTCTAACAGCATATGCTGCGGAGCTTAGCTTCTTTGACAATTTATCTATATGTGGGCCCCACTGAAGCTTAGCATCCAAAGTTAAGCCTAAAAATACTGTGCTATTCTCAGGATTCAATTCTTCGCCCTTTATCAACACATCAGTTTTCACCTGCCTAACGTGAGGTAGGGTAAACTTAATGCATTTGGTTTTTTTTTCATTAAGGAGTAAATTGTTAACATTGAACCAGTGAACTACTTTTGAGATCGCGCTATTTACTTCGTCAGTAACCAGCTGCTGCCGTTTAAGTTTAAACAAAAGTGAAGTATCATCTGCAAACAACACTATGTCATGGTTATCCTTACTGAGGTAAGGCAAGTCATTAATATAGATAAGAAACAAGAAAGGACCAAGAATCGAGCCCTGCGGGACTCCCATTTTTACTATAGATCCGGGTGATCTTTTTCCATTAACGTCAACAGTCTGAATCCTATTACTCAAGTAAGAAGTAAGATGATCCAGAGCGCTGTTCCGGATCCCGTAGTGGCGGAGTTTCCTGATAAGCGTTTCATGAAGAACACAATCAAATGCCTTGGACAAATCACAAAAGATTCCCAGGGCCTCGCACTTATCTTCCCATGCATTATAAATATGTCCTAAAAGCTCAACACCGGCATCAGTAGTTGAACGACCCCTTGTAAAACCGAACTGTTTGCTATGTAATAATTTATGCTTATTAAAAAATCTTTGCAATTGCTCTAAAATTAATTTCTCAAATATCTTACTAAAAGTAGGTAGTACTGAAATAGGTTTATAATTTGTTGGGTCTGATGTACTACCTGATTTAAACAAAGGTATTATTTTACTATTCTTCATTAGGTCAGGAAACTCCCCACAGTCGATACAATTATTAAAGATAATAGCTAAACTAGGTGCGACAACATCAATAATAGACTTAGCAACTTCTACAGAATGACCCCACAGATCTGCAGTCTTTTTAACATTTAAAGTGTGAAAGGTTTTAATTATGTCTCTACAAGTAATATGTTCAAAAAGAAATTCCGTATCGCAGACATTAACATTTTCTTTTAGCAAAGACTCAGCAACAGAAGGTGATGAGTTTAGGGATTTAGTAGTTGAAATGGGAATATCCGAAAAGAAATTTTCAAAGGCCACTGCGACTTGTGAGTCTGATTTTATGATGTTGTCATTAATAGACAGGCTGTAGTCAGTATTTCGGTTACCAGATCTTCCCGTTTCACTATTAATAATATTCCAAGTCGTTTTAATAACATTACTACTGTTTTTAATCTTTGAACTCAAATAATGCGACTTGGCCAAACTACAAACTTTTTTAAATAATTTTGAATAATTTCTAACATATAAATTAAATTCAGCAGTGTTTACATAAGGCCTTTCACTGTACAGCTCATAAAGCCGTGTTCTACTTTTATGAATACCAATGGTCGCCCAATCACCGAATGATGCGTTACTATTAACGGAGATATTCTTGGGAATAAAGGTCGAATTAAATTGTTTACAGTATATACTAAAAAAATCATCATATAGGTGATTAGGATCAGCATGAATTGACAAAATTGGTAATTTATTCATGAGTTTAGCCTTAAAAGCTGCCAAACGACTTACAGTTTTGGGGTTAACAGTGATATCCTTTTTAGCCACTTTGTTGTTTAGGTTTTGTATAGTAATCCTCTGCCCACAATGATCAGAATCTAGTAAATTTATAATTTCTTTGTGGACAGGTATAACATTAGTATAAATATTATCTAAGCATGTGGCACTAGTAGGGGTTATTCTTGTGGGCTCCAAAAATAGGTTTACAAGATTGTAGGACTGAAACAGACTTATTATTTTACTACAAGAACCTGAGTTTTCTAATAAATTAACATTAAAATCACCACAAGTGATTATGGATTTATTTGAGTTACAAATCTTGTGTAACACTTCATCCATTACCTTTTCAAAGCAGTCATACAATCCTGAAGGGGGTCTGTATACACTTAATACAATAAACTGCTCCAATTCTATACAAGCTATTTCAACTGTCCGCTCAACAGATAGGCTCACAATATCCTTACGGTCCTTAAATTTAAGCTGGTTACTTACTAAAATCAAAGAGCCACCATGTATAGCATTAACTCTGCTAAATGAACTACCAACCTGGTGATTATTAAAATTGAACAAAAACTGGTGGCTTTTAAGCCAATGTTCTGTTATACAAAGAATATCAATGCTATTAAAATTCATAAATAAATCTACTTCTAAATCTTTGTTCAAAAATCCTTGAATATTTTGATGCACCAGGTTAATACTATTTACTGATTTTAAACTTTTATTTGATTCTTTTTTGCAATTTTCGTTATGTACAGTTTTGCAAGAGGTTGTCCCTATTGTCCTAATTTGTAATTTAAATTACTATCAATATCAATTTCTGATACCAAATTATTGGCTGAATTAAAAAACACTTCTTGGCATTGCTCAATAGAAGCAAGTTGTTTAGCCAAATTCTTGGCTGTAATAGATAAATAATATGAAAGCGACACAGCTATCTGTCGTTTACAATACTTTGAAAGAAAGTACCTATCCATGAAAAATCTATCTTTTGTTAAATAAAAGTTATTACCAACATAATTGTTAGTGTCAATTAAATGGAATAAATTACTACTATATGTTAAATTATGTAATGTCCAATTCAATTCAAATCTAAGATTGTTTTCTTCTTGTGGCAAACTTTGGCTGTATGGGAAAGTGAACATCACAATTTGTTTTAAACTAAGGTCGCATAAAGATCTATAATGTTGGAGTAATTCTCCTTTGTTCACATAACCCCTATTAACAATAAATATTAATAATGTAGTATCCTGGTTAAAATTACATTTAATTACTTTTTTCATTATGTCAAATAAAGAACAACCAGGCATACAGTAGTTCATAATTGAGTGTCCTGGATATTTATTTGTCAACAAATGGCCTAGATCCTTTCCAATTTCATCACAAAATAATACTATTTCTGTATTTACATTATTTTTAGGCAAACAGTTAGTAATTTCTAATGGCAAACAGGCACTAGACTGCGGTATGGTGGCATCACATATTGTCAATGAATGGTCCGGCGTGGGTTCAACAGATGGTGGTTGACACTGATCACATTTGTTGGTTTGTGAGCTCACCAGCTCATTCATTGCCAATACATATTCCCTCATTTGGTTTTCAGAGGCTGTATACTTGATGGTCATAGAACTAAGTTTCTCCTGTAGTAGGTCAAGTTCATACTGCAAGTCTTCTGTGTCAGTTTGGTGTTTCCTATTACTTTTTTCTAAGTTATATGAATACATATCTAATTGTTTAAGTAGATGCAATCTTTCTCTATTAAGTTTTACATTTTTTATGAAGAACCTTTGTTTTTTGACCATTTTCTTGGTTTTAACTATGTATTTGTTAATTTTAATGTACTTTTTTATTTTATTTTTACTAGTAACTACCCTCAATGATTTAATTGATTTTGAATCATCATGACCTGTTAAATCTATTGTGTAAGAGGGGTTTATTGCAGTAACCATTGATGGGGCAACAGGCACCAATTCATTGAATAGACTTTGATTCAACGAGGCAGTGATGTTTAAATTTGTAGTTTCTAGTTGTTCAATCTGACTTTGAGCCTCATGTAGCTGCTGTTGTAATAAAAAAATGTGACTAAGAGCTTGTTCATACTCATTGCTACACTGGCTGAACCCGTCCACAACAACTTGGAGCCTGTCCCGGGCTGCTATGGCATCAGTGTGTTGAGTATATAACTGAGCCATTTCCGTTTTCAGTTTGCTATTCCTGTCAAGGACACTAAGGAACTCTATTTCGTTCTCATCCTTTTCCCTAATCAGTTGGTCACAGAGCTCCTTAGACGCTTTTAATTCGCTCAAAGCCTGACTGAGTTTGGACTCTTCTAGGCGAGCCCGCGCGCTGCGAGTCATAATCATGATTAAAGAGAGAGAAAAGAGGTTGGAAAAGAGTAGTTGATTGAGTAACAGATGATTAGTTGAACGGAAAATGAAATTTAGATAGTAAAGAAAGAAGTTCTGTCACCAAACTAATTAAGGTTATGTTTACGTTTTATAGGTCACCGACATCAACTTGTAACTTGCAACTTGTGATCCAATGAATCTTAGGCAAAATATTAGAACGCAAGCAATTCAATATCAAGTAAAATATATAGTATTGTACCTGATACCGCGACGAAAAAAATACAACATTCACTAATCGCTTGAGCCGGTAACTGTCAACGAAACACAATGAAAATTTTTACACTTATTTTGCACTTGGTGCCCAAAATTTAACACAATACACTTAATTACGTATTAAACTAGTTAATAGATTGGAAATAGGCCTTATTATGAAGGAAAATTAATATTTAAAATTAAAATTGTTAGGACAAATTCAAATCAGCTGTTAGCTGTAGTGTTGCCACAGGAGGAAAAAAAAGTAGTGTGGTGTTCACTAATTAGGGGTTGGGGTTTATAATAATACACTCAAATTATCAGTAAGCACAGAGCTCCACATGGATACGTCCTGTCACCGATGTGGGTGACAGCTTAATAATTAATAAGTAGGTAGACGCAGGCACGTATTGCTCTGTCGTTTATTATAGGATACCACATCTCTTCCTTTTTATAATAATAATTATTTTGCAAGTGTAATTACATTAAAGATATTTATTGAGACAAGACAAAAGATATTTATTTCAACTGGGCCACCAAGCGGCACTTTTGAATGTCACAATTTAAATTTACATGGAATAAAAGTTGATTCTACCGTGTATTCGGAAAGTAGCTTGTTATGGAGAAGAATGCACAAGAAACTCCATACTTACTCTTTTAAAAAATTGATTCTACCGTGCATTCGGAAAGTAGCTTGTTATGGAGAAGAATGCCAAGAAACTCCATACTTACTCTTTTAAAAATAATGATTTTTACAATATTTAGGTACATGAGTACATACATTAATAAATTCACATATGTGAGGACAATGCACCCAGAATAGCACTACACACTATACTACGTAAAGTATTAAAAGTACTCACACAATATTTTGCATGTAGACAATAATTAAGTTTTAAGTAGGTCTAATAACCTACTTTTGATTATAGAAATACTCAGCATTTAGTATTTGCATTAAATACTAACATATTATATAATATGTTTTAATCAATACAGTGTTTTATTTAAAGTCTTACGAATCATCACTTCTTGATCGATAACCTTCCGGCCTATGTGGCCTACAGGTTTTTTTTTTTTTTTTATGAATGAGAATTATGTCTGATGATCAAATCATATAGATTTTAAGAGAACTACGTTGAGTCTGAGGTGGTCTTCATTCACAAATTATCAGTCTGCTTTTTGTATTGACTGGTGACTGACTCGTACAAAAATGCCTGTTTTTCTGAAGCCATTAGTGAAAGACATTATGCCTCGTTTGATACAGCATGTATTGAATAACTAATAACAGTATTATCTGCCGTTGTTTGATGTTATTTGAATATCTAATTAATGACATAAATTATCTGCCGTTGTTAGATGTTATAATTTTACGATTTACGGCTTTTGAAATATATTTCATAACACTATTATTGTGTTTTATCTAGAAGTTTCACAATTTCGACCTTGTGTAAAATATTTAGATTTTACATTAGTAGTCCTTATGGATTTAAACATATTTCATATTTAAATACTCTGAACTCATGATTAAACTAGGTCTTTGTTTTTATTTGGCCAAAGAACAAGTTTAAGAGTTCGTTTCTCTTTTTTTTTCTTTTTTGTACAAAGACTAATATCGTCTCGTTATATTTTTTTCTTTCTCTGACAGTACACTGTCTATCTTTAGTTTCCACATGAGTGAAATTAATTGTTTTTGTTTGTCGAACTGAACCAGTACAGTCACTAAAGTAACAGAACTGGTGTCAGCGACTACTTGGGTGCAATACAAACTTTTGTGTCATTGTAGCCAAGGGTAGGCAATAAAGAGACACAATATTTTAGTTTCAAAACTATAGATCGATTTTATAGTTGTGAAATTAAGGATCCACTTGCCAACAAAATTGATCCAGAAAACTGGATTACTTTGATACTTGCCAAGTACTTGAGCGTTTGTGTTTAACAGTCGATTTCACCAACCGGTTAAATTATTATAAACGCATCACAATTAAACGTCAGTCAAGTGATGCAAATTTTGGATTCGATCAATCGCAGTAGCAGACGCGTGCGTTTGACATTTCCCTTTTTCTTTCATCGTTTTTATTACATTTGTTGTTTATAAGTTTTAGCACTCCTTCGCCAAGCAATATATGCATATAATATGCATGAACAAAAGCATTTTTGATTTTTACTTTATAGAAAAATATTGCAGTCTGGAAGTTAGGAGTGATAATCATGTGTGGTTTTCTTAGCAACACTACCTTAGTATTATATATTATCTACGGCTATATGCATGTCCAAATTATAAGAATATCATTATCAGGCTTTAAAACTTGGGGAAACCCTAGATTATGGTTTTATTTACGGGTTCCATGTCTTTAGCTCGTATTGTGTTTTTACCTTTGATGCCAGGCATTGGGACTTAACTATGAGGTTGTCAAATTGTTTTGAAAATAGAGATCTCTAGATTTAATTTTGCGAAATTGAACATTTGTTTATTTTCAGTGGCATTCAGACCAAGTGTTTGTTTTAGTACATTAACGAAAATGGTAGCTTTCATCCACAAGATTCGTTGACCAAATTGATTGAATTGTTTTGAAAATAGAAATCTCTAGATAAACCTTTTCGAATTTGGAAATTTGTTATTTTTTTTAGTGGAATTCAGACCAAAACCTTTTGTAGTAGGTACATTAGGGTCAATGGCAGCTTTTACCCAAATTATTAGTTTTTTCCACTAATCATTTAGAGCCAGTTTTACTGTCTTAACTGTTCATCCAATAAGCTTTGCACATGCAAATTTGTAATCAATTGTTGCATCGTCATTGACTTGAAAAATATAGTCTAGAAAAGTGGACCTTTTAAGCTTCTCATTTAAGCTTTTATTATCTTGCTATTTGACAAGAGGTTGAGTCTCTAAAGTGGACATTTTTAGCTTATTTTTTTTTTTTTTTTTTAGCTTTTTGTAACTTGTCATTTGACTAGAGGTTGATTCTCTAAAGTGGACATTTATAGTTTTTTATTTAAGCTTTTATTATCTTGTCATTTGACAGGATTTTGAGTTAAAAAAAATGGACCTTTTTAGCTTCTTTTTTGAGATGTTGCTCTGTTTACGTTGGAATGTTTAAATAAACAAACTCTAGCTAGCAAGCCGCACAAAAGTCCCTCAAGTACCTGTTAAGTGCCAGACTGCCAGTTAACTCGAGTCCCAGTCTATCACCTCAGGAAACGGTTCTTTATTTTTTTCTTATTTGAATATATAGACAGTACAAAATGCATTCGATTTGATTCTTATTTAGCCTTAACAAATTTCATGATACTTTTTTTTATTTTAACAACAAGTTTATACCTAATTTGGCATCACATTGCTTCCAATTTATCGAAGTGGAACTTTTTCATTTTTATCATTCAATAAAATAACTGAATGAATGAATTTACGATTCATCGCTGAAACATCTTGTTTTGACCCAATAATTCGTTTCGATTAATTGGCATCAATTAACGGTTCACCGTTCAAATATTTTGTTTTAGATCCAATAATATCTTTCGATATGATTGACATCATTTTTTTTTTTTTTTTTTTTTTTTTTTACTTAAGATCCAATAATATCTTTCGATATGATTGACATCATTTATTTCGGCCTTTCACTTTAGATCCAATAATATCTTTCGATATGATTGACATCATTTATTTCGACCTTTCACTTTAGATCCAATAATATCTTTCGATATGATTGACATAATTTTTTTTTTTTTTTTTTTTCACTTTAGATTCTATAATATCTTTCGATATGATTGACATCATTTATTTTGGCCTTTCACTTTAGATCCAATAATATCTTTCGATATGATTGACATCATTTATTTCGACCTTTCACTTTAGATCCAATAATATCTTTCGATATGATTGACATCTTTTTTTTTTTTTTTTTTTCACTTTAGATCCAATAATATCTTTCGATATGATTGGCAATTGATGTGTTGTTATCGTTTTTTTAACGTAACGAGACCGTTGATCATTGGTCAACCTTTGACAAAACTATCTATTATGGCAACTATCTCTAAATGTTAAATGTGTTACCCTACGAATAACACGTTTACCAAACGATTTTTATAGTATTCGATGAACTTCCCTCAGTACATTACCAAGCTTAGGACTGGCTGGATTCCACGTCCTGCTATTAACATTGCATTTATGTGATTGCTAGTACATATCGAGATAGTAAATCGAAATTAGAAACAATTGTGTCGCAGGTTACAATCGCAACGTATGCGACAAAGTCAAGGTTCAAAACGAAGTTTTACATAATAATAATATCGTCCTAAGTTACTTAGGAATAAGCTTCATTATCGCATTGTCAAATTCAGCTTATCATCCATCCTAAAGAATATAGCTCTCTTACTCGCACGCATCAAAACGCTCTATCTGGCTTATTCTCTTCAACCAGCTACGTTGACAAATTCAAGTGGGTGTGTTATAGTTTGCGGGGATTTATAGCGTTGTGACACAGCTTTGGTTTCGTTTCATAAGTAACGAGTGATGTTTGAGAAATATATCGTTTTGAAATTTAGACAGTTTAGAAAATAGATAGTTTTGCTTTGCTTGAATAACTGTTGAACTTGAATAAGTGATTATTGTTTTGTGCGATGGATCGTTTCATAACTATATACGTTGGTAACGCTCCATCGCTTTATTAGCAAACGGATTTGGTCAACCGGATTAAACCGGGTTTGAGTTTTTTATTGCTGTCGAAATGTAGTTTTTATTTGAATTTCATAACCACATTTCGGTACACAGTTTTGTTTATTTACACAAGTCAAGTAATGATTTCAATGATTTATGTAGCACATCCCTCAGCTTATCGCCGATGCGGATCGCTCATGAATAGGCAAATAATTATAAAAATAACATTCTGCTAAATTTCACATTTCCATTACTTACTACCCTCATTATCTTTTATTTTTTCCAAAACACATGCAATAAAATAATACTTTTGTTGCTGACCAATTTCCGTAAGTGGGACATTATTTGATATAGTCACTCTACTCACTGCGCTTTTACTCGTCGCCAATTTGGTGTTCACTAATTAGGGGTTGGGGTTTATAATAATACACTCAAATTATCAGTAAGCACAGAGCTCCACATGGATATGTCCTGTCACCGATGTGGGTGACAGCTTAATAATTAATAAGTAGGTAGACGCAGGCACGTATTGCTCTGTCGTTTATTATAGGATACCACAAGTAGTATTACTAAGTGAGCGACGGACTGCGAGTGACGAGATATCAACAGAACAGCAACTTACAAACATTAATTTGAGTTACTTAAAATACAAAATGAGAAGCTTAATAATATTTGAGCGATCTAATATTTCTGTCAATATTTTACAAAATAAAAGTTTGTCGACGGAGAATTTATTCCGAACTTAAATACCTCCTAGTCTACACGTGGCCATATTTCTGTGTATCCTACCAAGATTATCTTCTACGATATTTACCCAAACATTTATCTTTCCAACGTACAATATACACGTGGCATCTTTTCCTATACAATCTACTAGCTATTACCACCGGCTTTGCTCGCGTGAATGTCGAAATTATACCCCGGTAATTTAGTACCGGAAAAAATGTATGCTATGCTAATCCAGGTCTCGTATTCCAAATGTCATACAAATCCTTTCAGCTTTTGAGGCGTGATGGATTAACAAACATGAAAAAATACAGACTTTCACATTTATAATACTAGGTGGCGTCTGCTATCGGCTTCGCTCGCGTCAGTGTCAGAAATTATGCCAAAGGAACATATTCCTGAGATAAAAACCTATGTCCTAGTCCAGCTCCAGAACATGGTACATTTACCGCCAAATTTCATCCAAAATGGTTCAGCCGTAAAGACGTGACACGGACACGGTATAAAACCGGCCAAGTGCAAGTCGGACTCGGGCACGAAGGGTTCCGTACCATTATCGCAAAACAATGTAAAAAAAATCACTTTTGTTGGGAGTCCCACTTAAATATTTATTTTATTCTGTTTTTAGTATTTGTTGTTATAGCAGCTACAGAAATACACCATCTGTGAAATTTTCAACTGTTTAGCTATCACGGTTCATGAGATACAGCCTGGTGACAGACAGACGACGGACAGTGGAGTCTTAGTAATAGGGTCCCGTTTTTACCCTTTGGTTACGGAACCCTAAAAGTACAGACAGACAGTGTTGGTATCACTTTTATAATATTACTATCTCCTGTCCGTGGCTTCCGCGCAGAAGTGTTTTACGAGTATGTATCGCAAGGAACATAGTCAATGACATTATACTGAGATGAACACTATCGTATGTCCTAATTTAGGTTCAGATCTATCCATATCTAGTGTTACAAACAAACTAACATTTGCATTTATAATATTGATTAAAATTAGTATGGATAATAAGAAGGATTTACAAAGGCAAAAATATTCTGTACTTATTTATTCAAGCAAACGAAAAATAATGTAATATCATACCTCCCTGGGGTAATAGTGACGTACGTCTTGACTAATAATAATTCTTTAGGCAAATATTACGTCAGTTTATGACGAAGGAGAAATTAAAGAAAAAAGAAAGTTGTTTGTCTTTCTGTGGTGTTGGTAATATATTGCTTTGAGATGGATTAGTATGGCTTTTGGGAAGTTGTTAGTATGAGTTAGTATAGTATAGTAAGTATGTAAGGATCGTAGCAGGTGGCGTTCTGTAGTTTCTGCCTACCCCCATGGGAAAAAGGCGTGAGTTTATGTATGTATGTATATTTATGCAAATTGACGTTAACAATTGTAAGCTGTGTGTTATTTATGGACCCTTAAATTCTCTTGATTATTAATATCATCATCAACATAAAAAAAAAATAAGTCTGTAGAAACGTCATTTTTGTACTTCGAAAATTTTTACAAAAAAATAGCCAAGGTGGTAAAAGATAACCAGCTGAACCCATTTCCAACATTTTTGTAATTTTTGTCTGTTTGTCAGTTTATCTGTTTGGTATTGCACGCATCACGTAAAATTTACGAAACCAATCTAGATTCCATATTCAATACATGGCGTTTTGCATTTGACGTCATTTTCTAAATGCCAGATTCAAAATGTTGCATTGATTTTACATTTGTATGTAATGTGTTAAATTGTATCGTTGTATGTAATCTCCAATTGTGTTTTCTAAAATGCTTTTTTTTTATAATCTATAGGCTCGCTCTTGACCACAATCTCACCTGATAGTAAGCGATGATGTGGTCGACGGTGAAACACGCTTGCCTAGAAATAACCTATTCACTCGACTTAAAGGCCCCTAGATTGTAGCTATCGGGAAACACAGACTCCGGCAGGGAATTCCACTCCTTAGCTGTACGCATAATAAAAGTGTCCCCAAAACGTTTTATGCGTTTGGGTGGGATGTCTACCATGTATCGATGGCGCATCGCCGTACGTCTGGTAGTCCGATGATGAAACGGGCTAGGTGGAATTATATCGTGCAATTCCATCGCACACTCCCCGAAATGTAACCGATAAAAAACCGTCAGGTAATTAATTTAACATTTGTGATCTAACATTTGTCAGACTATAAAGTTATATATGTATACAGGCCAAGAAACATTTACTTAGTTCAAGCTAGCAGCCAAAGAAATTGTTCGTTTTAATTTCATACATTCTTATTCCCAATAAAAAAAGCTGTTTTTACTTTTTTTTTTAATAATTATTTTTACATTAATTGGTAAAATTACGATCTGTTTAACTTAAATTTAAACATCATTGACTCTTTCATATTCACAGATTAAGCTTATAAAAATAAAACAAAATGGGCTTTTGAGTGACATTTTAAGCTCAATGGCCTTCTTTTAACATTACCCAAATGCCTTTGAATGCTCTTATCTCATTAAGTGGCCACAGAGCAGAGAACACCATATCGCGAAAATATACGCCAACTCTTATAATATCTGTGACTGTCCAATGAGGGCTACCGCGTTTGGGTTTGCCGCTAGGGGCACTATAGTGTAGAATGAGGTCTTTAAAATGTCAGATTTCATAGTGTTTTGGCTTTTAGCGCGAGATTTTATTTTGGAAAATGTTATCCTCCATCCTCTTTTTTCGAAAAAAACGGAAGCCCGCATTGTGCTGGCACAAAATTCGTCTGTCATAATAATAAATAATACCAGCCTGTTACTGTCTCACTGCAGAGCAAAGGATTCTTCTCAAATAGAGAAGGGACGAGCATTAATCACCACGCGAACTCAAGACGGATAGGAGATTTCAAACTTATATTTATTTTAATCCAGCTTTCTTCACGATATTTATCATCACCGATGTGAGCAATGTATAGGAAAAACTTAAAAAGTACATATCAATTTTAAAAAACACAAAAATACTTGCCCTGAATGGAACCCAAGACCTCAAGCATGGGAGATGAGATCTTAGCCAGATGCGACCCAGCACATATTAGCAGGCGAGTAAAGACGAGGCGGCCTCAAATTATAATAAAAAGCTAGGCCAAGAGAGAGAGATGACCGGTCAAAATTGATGTGATCGTAAAATTCTATGAGTACACAGTAACACAGTAAGTGTTACCGTTTACTCATATAATTTTACACACGCTTTCTTTGTATTGAAAGTGTTGACAATACCTCCTCTAACAGTGGCCGCCGAGGCACCTCGGTGCTCTGTGGGTGGCTATTACCAAAATTAGCCGGGTCTGTCCGTGGTCCCGTTGTCGTGATGTTTGCTCAGCGGCTGCGAGCCTCAATTAGCGCTACTCAAATATGGCCGCCACTCCTTGCTTTTAACGGACGCGATTTGGGGTGAAGCTGAAGCGATTTTGGATGAGGCACGGATTGGCAAGGAAAAGTCATCAGTTTTTGTTTTATTCATTGGTCATTTGATGTTAACCAACTACAAGATTCATCAAATAAAGGACAATATATATACATACGTTTTCAGTTGTCCTACATAAATCCATCATCATGACAAATGATCTGGCAGATAACGTGAGCGAAAGAGAATCAACTGATAAGACACAGATTAACGAACAAAAGGAGAACATTTCTTGTTCAGCTTTTGGGTCTATTAACATAAACCCAAATTGGCAGACAATCACACACGAAACTTACTGAAATACCATGATGATTGAATATAATGAAAAAAACACATTTATATTTAAAGGCTTTCCATCCCTCACGTAATGCTTCCTTCTCCCAACATGATCTGATCTTTCTCGTGGCCACGATAATAATTTGTGTTATCTAATTTCCTCGATCAAATATTTGTAGATAACCGAATTGTGGGAGTAGCTGGTACCCAATTTACTTTTTTACTTATTTCCTGTTCTTTCGCAAGATAATATCAATTAGCTTATTTATCGCAATGAGCTTAACAAGTGATCAGAGTTTGCCACTTAATTTCACCACCTTTTTCAACATAATGATTAAAAGAATATACTCTGGTGTCCCTAGAAAAGTACCAAAGCAATGAATGTATAAAACGGTTCCACCCTCTTGGATATCGCAAGAAGTTAATAAGAAAAGTAAAGTGAAGTAGTAAGAAACACATAATAATTTCTGCTTTCATTCATATGAAGCAAGAGATAGACACAAACAAGAGCAATAGGTCGGTTACAACTGGAATAAGTCTAGCTGCCGAGCAACACGGTTTGAAGTTGACATTGACATGAAAGGGTCCCAAATTGTGTGTTGCTATCCGCTACTGCTTATGAACGTGCCAATAGTCTTACCAAGTCGGATGCTCTTGTTTGCAAGCTCTAGTGACATTCTGATATAAAGTTACATTTTAATCACCCGGCCGTGTTACTGACGTCAAGCTGTTTTTAGGAATCGTGATTTGACAGTTCTTAACGGTAACTTTCGCGTTTGCGTTGGAAACACGAAACTTTGCGTACCTAACGATGTTATCAATATTTATGAAGATTCATCTTAGTTAATGGGAATGTGAGTATAAGATTGTTTCCTTGGCATAATGTGGAGGTACGTATGATGTTACAGTGTAACTAAGATATAGATATATCTAATTATGTTTTGGGGCGACCTAAAATAACATAGCATAAAATGATGTTGCGAGCTAAATAAAATCAGGATTCAATAATTAAATGTTACCGTCTAGTAGGCCATAAATAAATAATTTTAATGAAGAAAATTTATCATAAAATTAAAGTAAATATTTAAATCAATTTTTGCAGGAGATGGTAGTATGTCAGTATTCTGGGCGCTTTAATCATTGACCAATTTTATGATGCCAATTTTTTTCATGTCCCAGTAGTTCTTCCCCTCACCTCTTTATATACGTGCCTGTAAGTGCATAATTATAATAATCAGTGTGTAAAGAAAAAGTAAAGGGTTAAATACAGTTTGTTACAAACCTTGGGTTAATCTGTATCCAAACAGATACTATTGAGCTTGTTATACAAAGATCTTCCTTCACAACGCGAGCTGCAATAATGTTGCTAATAATTAAAAAGACACTTGACTTTGCCCTCTTCAGACGAAATAATTGATACGAAATTTTGTGATTGTAAACGTCGGCGAGCTTTCACGTGGTAATTTTAGAAATGGACACTTCCCACGCTAAATTCCTTAATTGCCTGTTTTTATACTGCACATTTCTTGGGTTCTTACCGGGTCTATGAATAGCGGCAATATAGATATTCTGTCGGCCTTTTTCAATGTTATAAAATGTTATTTAAAATCAATGCTTAATGTTTCGGGCCCGACTAATTCCGACCGTAATTAAAATTTGTATGAAAGGACCACATGCCGCGAAGCGGCGTGAGAAAATAAGACGAACTCCGTCCCTTGTAATGTATCTACCTGGTTGGGCCGGACACAATGTACCGTAAGCATTGTCTCTTAGCTTTCTTGTAACTTAGAAATTTACACGTGCGTATTTAAAGTAGGATTGACGTAGGTGCCATGTGAGTAAAGCTATCTTCACTTGTAATGTGTATAAGAACTAGAGAAAAGGTAGATAGTTAGTTAGGATTGTCTCGCAGTTTTCTTCTTTGTTACAAAAATAAATGAACACGTTATGTCCACGTGTTTGACCACGTGTGTAAAATGACACATGTATGTGCCATGTGAATTTTAGAGTAGTAGTAGTAGTATAATAAAACTTGAAATATACATAAGATTTAGAGAAAAGGTAGCTAATTAGATAAGATTATGTATATTGTCACAGTTTAATACTTGGAGTAAGGAGGAATCTAGATTAAGATTTTGTGTTGACCTTTGTACACCTTTTATATTTTTCCTATGTAGAATTAAGTATGTAGATTAAGGAAATGTATAACTTGTACACGTTGCTGGACTACGAGCACCTGAGGGACCTGACACCAGAAGAGGTGTGCTACGAACTGGCGCGCCCCGGGCTTCTAGTGGGTACAGACCACTGGGAGTGCATAGTGTCCCGCGAGCTCCGAATCGGCGGCCCTAACCAACCGGCAGCATCAAGAACGCAACTAGGATGGGTGGTGCACGGAACCGCACCACGCAAGACCATCGTTAAAGAAGGGAACGTGCTGCATGTGTACGAGCCCGACCGAACAAAGGGTGCATGCAGCCAGGAACTCCACGACCTAGTCGAAGGCCACTTCAGGATCGACGCGCTCGGCATACAAGGCAAGCCGAGAGTCAAGGCGAGCGATCAACGGGCTATCGACATAGTCGAGAGGACAATCAGGAAGATTGACACCGGGTACGAGGTTGGGCTGCCATGGCGACGAGACGAAGTCACTTTGCCGCGTAGCTACAATCAAGCGTTCCGCCGGCTGAAGAAGATCGAGCAGAAGATGGACGCCGACCCACAGTTCGCGGCCGAGTACTCCAAGCAGGTTAACAACCTATTGGACAAGGGGTACGCAACGCCATGCGACGGGTCGGAGCGAGCGAGTGCCATCTGTTGGTATCTGCCACATTTCGCCGTGCAGAACCCGAACAAGCCCGGCAAACATAGGCTAGTGTTCGACGCAGCAGCAAAGAGCAACGGCGTCTGCCTAAACGACGAACTGGTGGAGGGACCCGACCTACTGCTGTCGCTACCAGGAATTTGGTTTAGGTTCCGAGAAAAGGCGGTAGCGATTACAGCAGACGTGCAGGAGATGTTCCTGAGGATCAGGATAAGGCCGGAGGACCAACCAGCGCAACAGTTCCTGTGGAGAGGTGACGACCGACAAGAGCTTCCGAGGAAATACAAGATGACCAGTATAATATTCGGCGCCGCGAGCTCCCCGTACATGGCCCATTACGTACGCAACTACAACGCAGACGTACATGGGCAGGAGTACCCGCGGGCGCTGGAGGCCATCAAAGGAAGTCACTATATGGACGATTTGGTGGCCAGCTATGAAGAAGCCGAAGAAGCACGGAGAGCAGTCGAGGAAACGAGGGCAGTGCACGCGCACGCAGGGTTCACGCTGCGAGGTTGGAGCTCCAGCGACGAGACGGTGCTATGCGACGTGCCCACCGAGCTACACGCCACCTCTCCTACACAATTGGGAGGTGAGCAGCCTGAAAGCAAGATCCTGGGGCTGCATTGGGACGCGGAGCGCGATGAGCTGGGGTTCAACACATCCATGAACCGAGTCCCGGCTGAAGTAAGAACGAGAACGCGCGCCCCGACTAAGCGTGAAGCCCTCAGCGCCGTGATGTCCATATACGACCCGCTTGGGTTGCTGAGCCATTACACAATACGATCGAAGATCATACTGCAGAGCTTGGGGCGCCTTCAGACGACGTGGGATGAGCAAATCCCCGAGGAAGAGAACGAGCTCTTCGCCTCCTGGCTCGCTCGCCTGACAGAACTCGCTCAGCTGCGACTACCGCGCTGTTACGTGACGCAAAAGTATGAACGCGTCGACTTACACGTACTTTGCGATGCCAGCGAGCAAGCCTACGCAGCCGTGGCCTATTGGCGAATAAGAAACGTCGATGGGAGCCTGAACGTCGTGTTGGTGGCCGCCAAAGCTAAGGTGGCGCCTCGTCGGGCGCAAACTATACCACGCCTGGAGCTACAAGCCGCAGTGATCGGGGCAAGACTCGCCGAGACGATAAGGAGGGAGCACCGCGTCGATATCGGCCAGACGACCTACTGGACCGATTCATCTACCGTGGTGCACTGGATCCATAACGACGTACGACGCTACACGCCATTCGTCGCGCATCGGCTGGGAGAGATCGCAGAGTTGACCCAGAAAGAAGAGTGGCGTTGGCTGCCTACTGCGTGCAACGTAGCGGATGACGCCACTCGACTCGTCGACACGCCCATCTGCGCCACGGATAGATGGTTTCGGGGGCCGGACTTCTTGCTCCTGCCAGAAGAGCAGTGGCCCACGACGTCGACGGATGAACCAGAGAACGAGGAAGTCCTTCACACGAGTGAAGAAACTGAGCGAGACAGCTGGCTACCGAACCCGGCCCGCTTCTCAAAGTATGAGGTATTGGTGAGAGCCACCGCTCAAGCGATCGCTTTCACTGATATCTGCCGACGAAGAGCAATAAGGATGGAGTATCGTCATATCCAGCGCGCCGAGGCTGAACTGATCAAACAGGCACAAGAGGACAGCTTCGGGGAAGATATGAAGAAGATCCGGTCCGCTCGCCCGCTCACGAGGGCGAGTCGATTGTACAGGCTGGATCCAGTGCTGGATGACGGTGTCTTAAGGGTGAGGGGCCGGATCGAGGCCTCTCCCGCACCGACCGAGATGAAGCGGCCTATTATACTCGACGGCCGCCATCAGCTGACTAAGCTCCTCGTGTTGCGGGAGCACTGCGCTGCGGGCCACGCCAATAGGGAGCGTGTGACGAACTACCTACGACAGCGGTACTGGGTCATTCACTTGCGACCCACGGTACGCGCTGTCGAGAGGAGCTGCGCCTTCTGCAAGACGAGGCGGGCGATGCCGCAAACACCAGCTACAGGAGACCTGTCACAAGCCCGCCTTGACCCTTTTCACCGCCCGTTCACTAACTGTGGGGTGGACTATTTCGGGCCAATAATGGTCAAGGTAGGACGCCGCCGAGAGAAGAGGTGGGGCGCACTCTTTACGTGCCTCACTTCCCGCGCCGTGCACATCGAGCTTGTCGCTTCACTCTCCACCGACTCAGCAATCATGGCGCTGAGACGAATGGCCGCGCGCAGTGGCTGGCCGAGGGTGATGTACTCCGACAACGCGACTAATTTCCGCGAAGCCGACCAGGAGCTACGCCACGCCTACGCCGAGTGGATGCCTGCCCTGCGAGATGAGGGGCTACTGCATCGCTTGGAGTGGCGCTTCATCCCTACCGGCGCGCCCAACCAAGGCGGTGCGTGGGAACGTATGGTGCGCTCCGTGAAGACGGCGCTCAGCGTGACCCTGCGAGAGAAGGCGCCGGCGGAAGAAGTACTGAGGACTCTGCTCACTGAGGCTGAGTTCTCAATCAATGCGCGACCGCTGACACACCTCAGTGTGGATCCCAGCGACCCCGAGGCCCTAACCCCCAACCACTTCTTGTTGGGGTCGTCCAAGGGGCTGCCGACGACAGGACCCTGCGAAGAGGATGACCGGAGGACTTGGCGAGCTAGTCAGGCGCTCGCTGACCACTTCTGGCGACGATGGCTACGCGAGTACTGTGAAGGGGTAGACAGGGAGAGCTACTTAAATGAAACTCAGGAATCACTGTTCTACTTATATTTCAGCAGCAAGGTGCCTGCCCTCAGGCACCTTCTATCGAACTAATACATCAATGCTCAGAGGAGCCTTTATATACCCGGAAAAAGTCTAGCGATGACAACTTCATTTATTTTATATTCGAAATTCAGTTCCCTTTCAAGACGTTATTTGTTGCCAGTCTTAATATAGGCAAGTAGGTTGCCTTCTCAAATGGTAAGTCCTTACATGAGCTACGCCCCTACGAATAGACGCACAGAATCATATGAAGTGCTTCTATTCTAAGTCTTGAAAGGTTACATGAAACCTACCTTATCCTAACCCGAACATTTTCCTAACAGAGGAATCAAAGAACAATTGAGGTACGACCCTTAAAAGGGGAAGGCTTAATCATGACAAACGAGTTATCGGATACTTCGATATGTGCTTTTAACTTCAGCTGACGTGCACATAAGCACTAACAAATCAACGCCGTCATGCTTGAACCTCCTTGGCCAAAACCTCTGAAAAAGGTACAAGGCGTCCTCCCAACACTAATAAGAATGATGCGTCAACTCACATCGACCCGGATGGGGTTTAAATTCAAAAATTCAGATATGATACAATATTTCGATCTCGTGCGTTTATCAGGCCAGAGAAGGAAAGGCTGGATCGCATCGAATTTAAATTCTACTCATCAAACTTACACCAGGGCATAATATCATAAATATATTTACTTTTTTAAATAACAGTCATCAACTGGACCGATGATGTCAACTCGACATCCTTTGCAAAGGCTATGCCCCGTTAGCAAAGTCGGATTCAGTTACAACTATTCCTCATCTATTGTATTTTATCACTAGGAGGGCCTGGTGGAAGTTTCGCACCTACAAACTTGCTCATTATATAAATAGTCGTTTCTTCGATGCATAGTTAATGTTGCCAGCCTCTTCTTCGCCCAGCAGCATACAACCCATCAGCACATCAACAGCTCATGCAACGGAAAGAAATAATTTTATTATATCTATCGATACTATTTGAAAATTTCGACAAGAAAACTATCGATACATTTTTCCTACTTTCCCATCCCTATTAACTTCATTAAGTCAAATTTGATAGTTGTCATCCACATTTTTTTTTTTTTTTTTTTATTGACAACAGGCCTTATCCTATATGGAAACCTTAATAACCATAATCTATATGTATCTATCCTATTCTAACATTAAAAGGTTTTAATCTATTTACATGTATTCTAGGCTTAACTCTCATATTTGCCAACTTTATATCTATAATGGACCTTATCTCTAAATAACTATTCCTATCTATGGTCCGGCCTAACTAATCTGTGGCTAATACGGCGCATAGAGTATTATTTAATTATTATGGTGTGAACACTGCTTTATTATGTTGTTTATAGCACTATGTCAACCAATTCTTTTAATGAAAACTATGCTTTACTTTTGACAAGGTTTTGACACTGTCCTTTTTTGTATTATCTGTGGGACTATGTGTCAAACCATTTTTTTAAATGACATCTATGCTTTCATAGCATTTATTTGCCTTAGGGGCTTAAAAGACTTTTCTAATAATATTTGACCGTTGTAGACTTAGTCCTTATGGATTTGTATTTGGACTTTGTCTGCAATTTCATAAGCTAATCCTATTCAGTAAATATAGACAAGACAGGGGATTATTTAATTTCATCAAAACATATACAGATAAAACATTCAAATAATTGCTTCTTTCGATGCCCAGTGCGCATCGCAAATTCCTTTTAGGTTGGACCGTATTCGTTTGCACGACATGAAAAGAAAACATTAATTAATAAAGCACAAAATACAACAATCATAAATCAGTTTACATAATAAATTATTTACAAAACTCTATTATACCTAAACTTCTTTCTAAAAAACTTCCAAAACTTGCATTTTACGAGATCAAATTGTTTTATGTGATCACAATGCAAACATCTTTGAACAATATTGCATCTAAGGCAAATATTATGGGGATTCCTCCTTGCCACAATTCTAGTAATATTATTTATACCAAACATAGCACTCCAAGCAGTTTTATCATAAATTCTTAAGTATTTAATTCGGTTCATAACCTTTTTATTGATCGCCTTCTTTAAATTTATGTTGGCGCAATAAGAAACCTTACTAAAGACTCCTTTAATTTTCCTACGGATCGCTTTTGGTTTAGTTCGAGAAAAACTTTTCCTAATGGCTGTCAATTTATTTCTTTTCAAAATGACATTTATTAAATTTCGTTTTATGTCAGATTGAGAAAATTCAATATTATTTTCAATATTATGTTTGAAATCAATGGGATTTTGGTGTATGTTAACAACAAGATCATTTTGGTGTTCAGATGGAACAACAACTAGTTGTTCTAACGAAATCTCATCATTGGTCTCTGCAAAATAAATGGAATTAGTTGAGACAATTGGACTGGACCGATACATTACAATACTCTCGTCCGCGCACTCGCTGTTGGAGAGGGACTCCAACTCGTCGTCACCGCCGTCGTCGTGCTCGCCCAGGAACACAGCTTCTGCCTCCAACTTGACATCGACGAGGCCGTCATCGCCGCTGGTCTGGTCAACATCCGCCGTCGTCGTGCTCGCCCAGGAACACAGCTTCTGCCTCCAACTTGACATCGACGAGGCCGTCATCGCCGCTGGTCTGGTCAACATCGTCCTCGAAGATGCAGCTCTCTTCGTCGGTGTGATCGCCATCGCCATCAACTGCGTCGCCTTCTCCGTCAACGTGGTCAACGCTTTTCTCACTGCACTGAATATTGTTTTGTGTTTGTTCGTCCTTAATCACCATACTAGAAAATAAATGTGCATTAACATCTTCACACAATACATCAGGTTGTTTTTTATCTGCTTTTATTTCAGCGATAATTATGCGCTGTTCGCAATATCGACATCTGCGATGAAATATCGAGAATTCACTCCTCAAGCGATCGCATAATACTGCAAAGTCCATATCATATTTAAAAATCATATGGTAGAAGTGATATGCAGCCCCACGTAAAAAAGCTCCTAAGATCAGGCTATAGTCACTCTTTCTCCATTCGTTCATTTCAGCCACTGACTCGAATTCGGTCAAGAATTCCTCCAAGCAGTATCTGTCCGTGCCTGAATAATAATGATCCATCATGCTTTCCATAAGTTCATTTAAACTAAATAATAAAACCACTTAGCTTTTTCATATATTTCATCCGCTGTTTATTTCCGTTCACAGCTTCGTGCGCTGTATCGCCACACACACGCGAAATGTCTTTAAAATACTTATAAGTATACTGTTACGCCGTATACACGCGAAATATATTTTATAATTTTTCTTTATTTTGGGATTTCGTACACTGTTTTCGCCGTGCACACGCGAATTTTTATAATTTTTATTTATATTGGGATTTCGTATCCGGCATGCTCCACCAATATGTGAGGGGGTAGACAGGGAGAGCTACTTAAATGAAACTCAGGAATCACTGTTCTACTTATATTTCAGCAGCAAGGTGCCTGCCCTCAGGCACCTTCTATCGAACTAATACATCAATGCTCAGAGGAGCCTTTATATACCCGGAAAAAGTCTAGCGATGACAACTTCATTTATTTTATATTCGAAATTCAGTTCCCTTTCAAGACGTTATTTGTTGCCAGTCACGTTGTGCCATAGATAATATAAAAAAGGCACAGCTTAAACAGAAATATGTTTATGATTATAAGCCCTGGTGTAAGTTCTATGAATAGAATTTAAATTCGATGCGATCCAGCCTTTCCTTCTCTGGCCTGATAAACGCACGAGATCGAAATATTGTATCATATCTGAATTTTTGAATTTAAACCCCATCCGGGTCGATGTGAGTTGACGCATCATTCTTATTAGTGTTGGGAGGACGCCTTGTACCTTTTTCAGAGGTTTTGGCCAAGGAGGTTCAAGCATGACTGCGTTGATTTGTTAGTGCGTATGTGCACGTCAGCTGAAGTTAAAAGCACATATCGGAGTATCCGGTAACTCGTTTGTCATGATTAAGCCTTCCCCTTTTAAGGGTCGTACCTCAATTGTACTTTGATTCCTCTGTTAGGTAAATGTTCGGGTTAGGATAAGGTAGGATTCATATATCCTTTCAAGACTTAGAATAGAAGCACCTCATATGATTCTGTGCGCCTATTCGTAGGGGCGTAGCTCATGTAAGGACTTACCATTTGAGAAGGCAACCTACTTGCCTATTAAAACACTGGCAATATTTATTACTTGAAAGATGTATGAATTTCGAACAGAATAGCTGTAGATGTTTTTTGTTAATTTTCAATGTGTCAGAATTGGATTGAAGCCGCCCAAAGGCAGGCGTATTGTAATATCTTACTAAATATATATAATATAAAGTTATTTTCCATGTTTAACTGCTGATCACCCTATCTACCCCCTTACATATTTTCGCTGCCACGGAACACATGGCCGATGGGAATCGTCGAGCGCACGCATCGTGGACCGGATGGCGGCATCAGAGTCGTCGAGGTGCGCACCAGGACCGGCACCTTTCGACGCCCCGTGAGCAAGCTCGTCGTCGTGTCAACGAAGGAGGCTACGCGAGCTGCGCCGGGGGGAGAACTGTAAACGTCGGCGAGCTTTCACGTGGTAATTTTAGAAATGGACACTTCCCACGCTAAATTCCTTAATTGCCTGTTTTTATACCTGCACATTTCTTGGGTTCTTACCGGGTCTATGAATAGCGGCAATATAGATATTCTGTCGGCCTTTTTCAATGTTATAAAATGTTATTTAAAATCAATGCTTAATGTTTCGGGCCCGACTAATTCCGACCGTAATTAAAATTTGTATGAAAGGACCACATGCCGCGAAGCGGCGTGAGAAAATAAGACGAACTCCGTCCCTTGTAATGTATCTACCTGGTTGGGCCGGACACAATGTACCGTAAGCATTGTCTCTTAGCTTTCTTGTAACTTAGAAATTAACACGTGCGTATTTAAAGTAGGATTGACGTAGGTGCCATGTGAGTAAAGCTTTCTTCACTTGTAATGTGTATAAGAACTAGAGAAAAGGTAGATAGTTAGTTAGGATTGTCTCGCAGTTTTCTTCTTTGTTACAAAAATAAATGAACACGTTATGTCCACGTGTTTGACCACGTGTGTAAAATGACACATGTATGTGCCATGTGAATTTTAGAGTAGTAGTAGTAGTAGTATAATAAAACTTGAAATATACATAAGATTTAGAGAAAAGGTAGCTAATTAGATAAGATTATGTATATTGTCATAGTTTAATACTTGGAGTAAGGAGGAATCTAGATTAAGATTTTTGTGTTGACCTTTGTACACCTTTTATATTTTTCCTATGTAGAATTAAGTATGTAGATTAAGGAAATGTATAACTTGTGTATATTTAAGTAAGATAAGTTTTATAAAATCGGCATTTCTGTGGTGCCATGCTTGAATACAGTTGCAAAGTAGGGGCGCCATTGTTCTCGCCGAGCGGTTTTTGTATAAAAGCCGGCCCGCTTGTAGGCAGAGACACAGTCGGTCTTCCACTCTACAAGGAGTAACAAGTAAGGAATAAATTGAAGATACGAATCACGATAGTATTTTCATTTCCTCATCGAGTCTCCAACCGAACACCAATACAGTCCACTTCAGTGATAAAATTAAACATAGAACACGAGGCATTAGATCTTCTCGTTATTAATTAAACATTACAAAGGGCAGCATCTCTCAAGAAACTCAATCACGACGGCACTACTACTAGGGATCCAGTCAAATACAAATTCAATTACAAGTTCTTTTAATGTAGGTACTAGGAAGGTATTTAGTTAGGTTAAACTCCAATGTTCGCTAACTTTCTGTAAAATTGGTATGAAACTAGCATTTATTTAATTGAGAATTTCAGGGAATTTGTAGAAAATCTGATCAAACCTACTAGTTTTGCCTTCTTAACTTTTTAAATATCAGCCACAAAGTATGTTAGCGGCGGCGCACCGCAAATTTATGTATCAGCTAAGCAAAGTATAAGAAACATAAGATACGTTCCTTTTCTGTTTACTACTAATAGATGGTGAAAAAAAACGATCGAAATCTTTCAAAATCAAACGCGAATGTTTATCAGGATGGATGGATGTTAGTTATTCTTTCGTGTAAAAAATTCTAAACAGATTTATACATAAGAATAACACATAGGCTATAATTTACAAAGATACTTATTAGGGGAAGTAATAATTCCCTGTAGGCGGCAGCTATCTCCTATACAAAACCAACATAGGTATAACCACAAAAAGTACACAAATTTCTCTGTTCTGGGTTAAAAATGTCTGGAAAGTGGTATCAACTCGTAACTACATAACACAATTCTCTGGAAGTCTCCCGTGGACCGTTGAGTCGAAATGACAAGCATGTACTGCCGCGGGAGCGAACCACTTTATTGGTAACAACTTGCAACATTTGCTATATGGTCCGTTTTTAATATAACTGTATGAGAACAGCACCAATAATTACTGAGGTAATAAAGTACGCACTACATATATTCAATGCCAATTTTGTGAAGTTTGTCATCTCTCTCAAAAGGGTTCTTATCATTACTTTTGGTATTGCTACTCAATAATAGAGATGTTTCCTTGGTAGAAAAATATAATAATTATATTTAGTCCGTCAGTGAGATTATCAAATAATATTGGACCAGTAATTTTTGCTTTATCACATAGATACAAATTGACAAAGATAAAACGTATCAAAGTTCAGGAGTGGGGGCTTGTGACGTCACTTTGTCAGTATAAAGGTGTAGCACACCGTGACGTCACACGATATTTTAACGCACTGTATTGTCGTAATGTTTTGCTTGGCAAAAGAAAAATACATGTCAAATATCTTTAGGTTATCTAACTGGCGGACTAAATAGATATTTTTGTCAACTACCCTATTCTCGATTTTATTGAGATCTGTTGATTTTGAACTGCTCAACGCTACTACTGTTGACGATGAGGTCCTGGTTTCGATTCTCGGGTTAGGCTAGGTGTTATATAAAAAATATTTTTCTAGAATTTGACAGTAGCAAACCCGGATTTTGGACTTCTGCTTTTTTCGCCCCCTATAACATAGAAATTAAAACATAACTGATGAAAGGTGGGTGACTATAGGTGCACCTCTACCTAACCCTATTTTGACTGTTAATTTTATAGATTTTATATAATTTTACTTTATTTTTTGATTCTTAGATTAATTTTTGATTTTAATTGCAAGTAATTTTAATTTCATTCGTATTTTTTTGAGTTTTATAATTTGTTTTGATATGCATGTTAATTTTGATTGTGGTTTTAATTTTGATGATTTTGATTTTGCTTTTGTTTTTAAGATGACATTAATTTTCCTTTAGATTTTAATTTGATTTGTATAACTATTATTTTATGGGGCATGCGGTGCTAAGCTTTAAGAAATTGTATACTTTATACCTGTACGTAGTATAGTGTGTGGTGGTAATGGAAGAATTATTAAGTAAACTTTTCAGGGATAATAAATTAGTTTTTGTTTGTGGTGACTTAAATATAGATCTGTTAGTAAATTCACATGAAAAATTTAAGCTCATATCATTGTTTAAATCATTTAACTTAAAATATTTATTTAATGAACCGACAAGAATAACAGCAACTTCAGCTTCGTGCTTTGATAATGTTTTCACTAATTGTAAAGTAAAAAATTCGTTTTTAATTAGTGGCGTTAGGTCAGACCATACTGGTCAACTAGTATCTTTTGAGTCTGATAAAAATAAAATAACCTAGCTAAATCAATTCGATTAAGACAACTTGCAAAAAAAAAAATCTTTTAATAATAATGTTTTTAGCAACCTATGTAACGCCAGTTTTGATTCAAAAGACCCCAATATAAATTATGGCACGTTGTTTTCTACAGTTTGCCAAGAATTCAATAAAACGTGTCCTGTAAAAACAGTTAAAGTCAACAATTACAAATCAAGATTTAGTGAATGGGCCACTGTGGGCATAAGAAAAAGCCGAGATATCTTATATAATTTATATTACGAAAAATCTTTGACTTCCGATCAAGTTTTCCACCCTTATGTTAGAAACTATTCCAAAATATTCAAAAGAGTCTGCGCTCAAGCAAAATCTCAAATAATAATTAACAAAATTGGTGTTTCAAATAATAAAATTAAAACTGTGTGGCAAGTAATTAATAGAGAAACCGGAAAGACACAACTACGCGATCAGAATGAGTTGATTTTGAAAATAACTAATCAAACCATTTCTGATAAGCACCTTAAAAAGCTATATTTATATTTTAGTTATTGCTTAGCAACTTAAACCGCGCAGAATATACGAAGGTGTCGAATTGTGTAAAAACAACTCATTACCCTTGATAAGAGCCCTTCTTGTCAACCCTAGTTCCTGGTGTGTTAATTACCAATTAGACTTATTTGTCGTTTCTAGTTTAAGGAAATTTATTCTTTATTTACATAGATATTATCTACGCAGTGTATAAAATACTTAATAAACTATAACTAAACGCACACACAATTTATCCTTAGCTTTAATATTCCACGGGCTCTCACCAGGAGTGGACGTATATTCTACATCTAGTTTGTTTCAACAACGTTGTCTACGAGGGGTACAAAATGTGTAAAACGCATTGTATACTGATGCTGGTAGCGCTCTACGTGAAGTCGACGCAATCCTCGTCGTGGGGTAAGTCGTCTTTTTTCTCATTTTCAAAGATACAAATAAATACAGGGTGGCATCCCTATATGTTGCCAGATTGTAGCAAACACCGTAAGCTTATAATAAATCGCGTGAGATCGTAAACTTTTTGTCCTCAATTGAGCTCCGATATAGTATAAATTATTATCGAACTCGGGTGGGGTTTATTGTATTTGAAATTGGATGGTATTTAAAAGTACTTCAATTTATTCCCATTTCATTTACCAAATTTTGCCTGTGTTCCACCAAATATACTGAATGTGCACCAAAATATGTTCATATAAGTCGACGTAGCCCCGCTGCGCGGGGCTCCTATTTCTGTCTGCAGGATCAAAAGTAACCTAACACGAACTAGATGACGGGAGCTGAATTCGCTCGCTTTGCTCGCTCACTTCAGCTCCCGTCATCTCGTTCGAACCTAACCTGTCCGTGTCGGGGTGCCCTAAGTTCCCGAGCTCGCTTCGCTCGCTCTTGGACTGATTCTTTGACCATAATTTATTCGTAGATCAACTAATATTTGGTGCACGAACAGTATTTTAGATGTACCTTTAGATTTTTGGTGAACACAAAAATATTATCCTTTGAAATTGAAATTATCTGATCACAATATATTGAGATTTTATAACCTCGATCAGTTTAAGTTGTTTGTTTATTTATTATACTAGCTGTTCCCCGCGGCTTCGCTCTCGTGGACCACCCCAGAGGGCCCGTTTTTCGGGATTTCAAAATAGCCTATATCACTCAGGAATAATGTAGCTTTCTATTGGTGAATCGGTACAGTAGTTTCGAAGCCTATTCGGTAAAAACAAACCAAAAATCTTTCCTCTTTATAATATTGGTATAGATAAACTTTATTGTATTTGTGTTCTAATAATCTATATTGTTGTCTGTACTAAACTAATTGTTGTAAATACTTCATCTGTGAAAATTTCAACTGTCTAGCTACCACGGTTCATGAGTTACAGCCTGGTGACAGACATACAGATAGACAGACGGACCGCGTTTTTACCCTTTGGGTACGGAACCCTAAAAAACTGTAACCTCAAATACATATATGTGACCCGTGCCATAATAACAAACCGATTGACACCTTATTCATAAAAATCGGAAAAATAGAGTATCCGTACAAAATTCTCATAAGTTGATCAAATGTAAGTAAACCTACATTTTTTTTTGGGAATTGTCTATGACTTCCTTGAGAAAAGTTGTTAATTTTATGGGCAGAAGAAGGTTTTTATACTTATGACCTTTTCGTTATACCCTGTGGATTCTAACAAATCTTCATGTTTTACGTCCGTAAATCGCAAAATTGAGAGAGCGAGAGAGCAGTTCTTCATTTTATTACTCTGACTTCCGTAGTTAACGTTATTTTTCACTTTTTGGTGTTTTGTTTTGGATGTCAGTTTATTTTGTTATGTAAAAGCTTTTGTTTTTAGTTTTGGTACACCATCACTAAAAACAATTCTGTACAACTTACCTTCTATCATTATTTTTTTTTACCCGACTGCCGAAGGAGGGTAATGTGTTTATCAGTCTAAGTATGTATGTATGTATGTATGTATGTATGTATGTATGTATGTATGTATGTTTGTTCCTATGTGGCGTTCCAAAGACCAAACGCGTTGGCCGATTTTGATGATTCATACGTCAATCGATTCGTCTTAATCCTGCGAGTGTCATAGGCTACATTTAAATTGGTTAATAGAAAAATGACGGATTTTGGGCGCCATATTGTAGGGGCCCAAATTTTTTTTTTCTTCCAAACCCATCGTGTGGGGTATCAAAATAAAGGGTTTTAAGAGGTGATTTCAAAAATATATAACACTTATATGTTTAAATGTATCTAATTCGAAAAAACTTAACTAATAAGTTATAAATAAAAAAAGTTAAATCAAAGAATCAAAAAACCCGACTGCTTCAAAAGCGAACTAAAAAGTCGTAAACAAGGAAAAAATCATGCTGTGCAGGAGGAGGATACATCTGGTTTTGGTCAGCCAGCTCGCGCGTATGTATCCTCCGACTGCACAGCATGATTTTTTCCTTGTTTACGACTTTTTAGTTCGCTTTTGAAGCAGTCGGGTTTTTTTGATTTTTTGATTTAACTTTTTTTTTTAAAACGTTGCCCCACACTAGGAATTTCTTCCTGCATGGTGGGTGCTTTTACAAACATATAAACTCAGATACACAAACACCCACCGCGCGGGAATCGAACCCGTGACACGCA
This sequence comes from Orthosia gothica, assembly GCA_949775005.1. Taxonomy (NCBI): domain Eukaryota; kingdom Metazoa; phylum Arthropoda; class Insecta; order Lepidoptera; family Noctuidae; genus Orthosia; species Orthosia gothica. The sequence continues at coordinate 11,651,117 of OX459064.1, forward strand.
GTGCAGCAGTTAATCACCCAACCACTGCGTCAACCGTGCCGTGCGTACCTTACTCTACAACTTGCTTAAACATTAAACAACAACAAATTATTCTAACAACCATAATAACTATATTTAAACATTCGTGCTATTTGTCGTTAAGGAGTTCCGTTGTGTGATTCATATCTTGAAAGCAGCTGAACTCATTTTGATGAATATTGCACTATTCCCTAAACTGAAAGACGGTTTTAATACATCATCTGCCTAGCCTTTTCCCAACTATGTTGGGGTCGGCTTCCAGTCTAACCGGATTTAGCTGAGTACCAGTGTTTTACATGGAGCGACTGCCTATCTGACCTCCACAACCCAGTAACTGGGTAACACGGTACCCCTTGGCTAGACTGGTGTCAGATCTCAAGCGTCTGACTATTCGTAACGACTGTCAAAGATCTTCAAATGACAGCCGGGACCAACGGCTTAACGTGCTTGCCGAGGCACGGAGGAAACTCGGTATGTTGAAATGGTCACCCATCCACGGACCGACCTCGTCAAGCGTTGCTTAACCTTAAAGATCGACCCGTGCGGCTGTTATTATTTAGCCACGAGCTCCTGAAAGACGGTTTTAATACGATAAACAAAAAAAACATGAAAATTAACCATTTTAATAATATTTCGGCTAGATTCTCCAACATTGACCTTTTCGGCTTTTACTCTCTTTATGTACCTATTGTTGTTTTGGATCAAATTTTATGTATTTGCCCTCTCTTCCCCTTTATGGAAGCAGCCACATCTCTTAGAAAAGATTACGAAGTTATTCGATGCACTCTGACACCCATCTTAAATGTGGCCTTGGATGACCCAGCCTGGATACAAGCTACACTACCCATTCTCTTCGGCGGGCTTGGCATTCGCAATATTTATAGTACTAGCTGACCCCCGCGGCTTAGCTACGGTCATCAGGCTACCTACTTAAATACCACCTACCTACCCGCCCTACCTTAGTTTTCTCAGCGCACGCCAAATAATGAATTTTATAGGCAACATTTTGCTACTTTGGGTTACATTATTGCAATTTCCATAAGGATCTCTAATTGTTTTTGGAAAATAAATTACAGCCTATGTTACTCCGGATTAATGTGGCTTTCTATCGGCAAAAGAATTTTGAAATCGGTCCAGTAGTTTTTAAGTTCGTTACATACAAAAATACAAATAATTCCTCTTTATAAAATTAGTGTAGATAAGCCTACCGACGTTACTGGCGTTTCGGTCCACAGCACTGAAACGTTATCCACGAAAATGTAATCCTTATCACTGGTTATCTGTTAAGTGCCGTGTTCGGCCGACGCATGTTACCTCGAAAGTGGCTTGCCCGAATATGGCGTTTCCTGAGAATCTTCTCAAAGACAGTGTGACGAGCCGCTCTGCAGGTTGGTACGGAATAAACTTTAAGGTACGTCCACGAATACTGCTAAACGTGCCTGTCTGCTGGATGTAGGTGAGTGGGCGTCGGGCCTCTAACTACAGGCACTGCGGATACCCAATTAAGAACTCTATACCGTTTAAATTTGGATTAAGATTGAACTGTATTTGTTGCCGGGAGAGGGCACTGGCTCCTGTAACACAGGTTAATCATCTAGCACAGGAGTCAGTGACTTCACTGAATTGTATTATGTTTCTCATGTAAATAAACATATTATTATTTCTTTTATTTATCTTTTTTCTTATTATATTACATTTCTAAATATTTAAAAAAGAAAACTTAGAAACATTTAAAAATATAAAAAAATAGAGGCCAACCGGTATCGGGAACAGGGTCCAAGCTACCGGTGGTTAGGGCTCCAGAGACAGGAACCTCCTCACAATGCGAGCCGTATCGAGGAGTACTGCCTCCTGTATCAGACCCTTGATCCAACCGCCCAATGACAGCCTCGACAGATGGTCGTCGAGGCTCTTGGCCATCAGGCCGTTGGCCGTAACGACAATCGGCACAATGATCGCCGAGTCCACATTCCACATGTCGACAACCTCGTGTGCTAAGTCGAGATACTTGATTTGTTTCTCTTTCTCAGCTTTCACGAGGTTCTCGTCATGCGGGATCGTGACATCGATTATCATTGTGCGGCGCGTTATTATTATTATTAATGTAAATAAATACCATTTTCATATATAAAAACTGAAATCCGATTTCTAGTTTCTGAAAATTTGTGGATAAACATACAAATATACATACAGTTATGAAATTTAACCAACCTGTTTGGAAGCCTAGATATCATAACAATATTACACACAAACTTATCTCGTGTAAAAATACAGCAAGTGTCTTTTTCCAAAATCAGCGGGTCCGATTCCTGGCAAAGAATATTTAAATTTCAAAAATGCAATATTTATTTATTATATACTTTATTGTACACCAAGATAAAAACAAAAACACATAATTATGGAAACCTTAAAATAAAACAAACATACAAAAGGCGGCCTTATCGCGTTCTGCGATCTCTTCCAGGCAACCCAGAATGGAGAGAGATAGCCTGAACACGACATGGGGTTGCACTTGGTGCAAGTTTAAATAAAATAATAAGTTACAAACAGTGCTTACATACTAAATATAAAATACTAAAATAGATACATAAATACATATAAATAAACAGGCAAGAAAACGATACAGCTCCAACAAGAATAAGATCACAGTGACAGGTAGTGCTCCTTTACCAGTCTTTTAAAGATCGGTAGTGATTGCGCGCGTTTTATAGTTACAGGCAATGCATTCCATAGACGAGTGGCCTGGACCGTAAAAGATTTATCCAGGAAGAAAAAACTCTTTAAAAAAAAAGGATAAATCTTTTAAATAGTTCCAGGAACATTAAAGAACATTTACCACTGCCAGCCCATCCTTACTTTTTACCAAGATGTCTGTAGAGTTAATTCTTCTAGAGTTTGATTGAGGACTTTTCACCCACTGTTAAAAATTAAGTTTGGTTGCCAAGCCTCATAAACTCATAATTATTCATTATGAGTATGAGGCTTGGCAACCAGTTTTCATGAAATGAGTTTCGTGGGATATTTATCAGTTTGTTATTGCCGTAGTATTAACTAACTAGAATTTAAACGTAAGCCCATAGCTTATCTCTTGTCTACAGTAAATTTTTCACAATAATTGGCAATACTAATTGGTTGCCATAATCAGGAAAAAAAAAATATCGTGTTTCGTTCAAAACAGGAAAATAGGAGACCCTCTGAAGAAACAAAGCAAAATCAAGTACCCTAATTTATTTACCGTTAACAATATGAGGTATCCAAATACTTGTAATTAAAACTGATGGAAAAGAGTGTCAGTGGAGTTTCTTGCACATTCTTCTCCATAGAAACCTTTTTGGACTAGATTCATCTTTTGATGGACAATTCAAAAGTACCTATATACGGTATATTAAGTGCTCATTTATATTGTTCAAATGTATATTTCTGGTTCATTATTTTTTTATTGTTTCATTTTGGTGTGTGGTAGATATCAATAGACTCACCCTCTATTACATGTCTCTTAAACATAACTGACAATATGTGAGTGTACTAATAGGTACACCTCTGCTCAACTCTTCGGGGAATACAAGCGTGATGTTGCGTTATGTTTTAAATATTCTTTGTATTAATGTTTCAGACTTCGCCACGGTCTCAGAATTATACCTCGAATTTTATTTGCACGGAACAAATACGCACTCAGAAGTTATTTCCACGGGTAGAACCGGTAAAATGACTTACGACCCAGTAGGCAACAGATTGATCTTTTCCGATAAAGGGTACATTGGCAATTTTATTCTTAGTTATGATCTGACAACCAAGAAAACAGAAGCGTTAGTACCAAGGTTGTACGACACTCATAGGATCGAAGGTATAGCCTTCGATCCAGTCGAAAACATTCTCTTTTATTATATAGATTCTACCAGTACTATATACTGGTCTTCATTGAAATCTGGATTCCATAATGCATACGGAAACATTTTAACCGAGACGTCTTTTGATAGTACCTCAACTATCGCCATAGATAGCTGTAGAGGGTAAGTTGCTTACGATAGTTTTGTCGAACAACAAAACTTACACAACAACAAATTTTATTCTTGAGCTTTGTACAAATTGAATGTGGTTTACAACTTACAGGTTTATTTACTGGACGATGATCTACGGACCCAACAATTTATCATCTGCAATACAGAGGTCTAGATTTGATGGCTCTGAGAAAGAAGTTGTAATAGGTACAGATCTTCAAATGCCAGAATGTTTGGTCATTGACCACCAGACCCAGAAACTGTACTGGACTGATGGTACTCGAGCATCTATTGACCTGCCTGCCAAAAATAGACATTTTACTATCGAAAGTGCGGATTTGGACGGAAAAAACAGAAGAGTGGTATACCGCGAAACAAAACAACACCAACCGAAGTCACTAGCCGTTTCAGAAGATTCCATCTACTGGTCACACCACTTGCAGCCAAACGCGTGGCAATTACCAAAAGATCCATCGACACAAGCAAAACCTAAAGAAATTCCAACTAGTAGACCAGGGGATGACATAGTCACCAACTATAAAATTGAGCAACAACTTCAGGGAGTTCACAATTGCGAAAGACTAAAGAGTGTGCTTCCCAATAACTCATCGACAGAAGAAAACGACTCTCTTGATGTAATTAATGACATAAGCCTACGCGATGTCACAGTTTGTCAAAACTTTTGTTTCCAAGGAGAATGTAGTGCCAATGACGAGGGACAACCACAATGCAGGTAAAACATTTTATCACTCTTAAATTTCTCTTTTTATTTGAGTTACCTAGGTTATATCATTCGTTTTTATCCTTGCAGATGTAATGGCGATTATTCTGGAGTAAGATGTGAAGTTAACGTATGCCAGGGATATTGTTTAAACGACGGCGTTTGTTCTTTGACTGAGAAAAAACAACCAGTATGTCAGTGCCGAGAAGATTATGAAGGCGAAAGATGCGAAGAGTCTCCTTGTCTAAAATTTGTACAATGAACATAATCAGTAAAGCAGCGCTGACCAGTGTTCCCAAAATCCCGATCGTCACACGCGCACATCGTGTTGACTCCCATAGATACATGCATACATATATACATACATAAATAGACTGATACACACATTACCCTCCTACGGCAGTCGGGTATAAATGTGAGTGTACTAATAGGTACACCTCTGCTCAACTCTTCAGGCAATACAAGCGTGATGTTACGTTATGTTTTAAATATTCTTTATATTAATATTTCAGACTAAGTGTCTCAGCTAGAATAGTTTTTGTACAACATCAGATACCGATTTACATGGTAATTTACTGAATAAGTTTAGAAGAGCAGTCTCGGAGGTACGGCAGTGCGCAAATACTTCAACTTAAGCTAATTACAAACATATTTATACCCTACTTCTTTTTCTCTTTTTTTGCTGTCTGTTTTTTATTTTGCATGTTTTTATTTTTAAGATGTTTTTTTAAAGTTTAGATTAATCTATACCAATATTATAAAGAGGAAAGATTTTTTTGTTTGTTTGTTTGTTTGTACCGAATAGGCTCCGAAACAACTGGACCGATTTTAAAAATTCTATCACCAATAAAAAGATACATTACTGCTGAGTGACATAGGCTATTTTTTAATCCCGAAAACGGGTCATATGGGGTAGCCCACGCGAGCGAAGCCGCGGGGAACAGCTAGTATTTGATATTTTGTTATTTCTTTAAATAATTCAGTGTTTCTGACCATATGGTGTAAGCTGCGTATACCTGTAATAGGCACACATACCAGCCTTTATTTTTTCTTTGTTTACTACAAACTGTTTTGTATGTGATGCTGTTGGTGTACCTTATAATAAATAAATAAAGTTACTTAATACATTTTTTATTTAACTCGCATATCATTGAAAAAATGTTGGTTAACAAAGATAATTAATTCAATTAAAATAGTTTAATGATATCAGTTTTTAGGAGTTTCGCTTTAGTTTCTTAGTTTATAGTTTCTATTTTTGCTGAATAAAGGTCATGCTTAAGTTAATAAGTTGTTTTATTAGGGTTCCGTAACTCTAAAGGAAAAAACGCAACCTTTATAGGATCACATTTTTGTCCGTTTGTCTGTCAAGACCCTTTATCTCGGGAACGCGTGGAGGTATAAATTTGAAATTAATATCTTATACTCAAATTTGCAACCCCTTGCAACGGTAAATAAATTAAACTTCTAGATTAACACAATCAAGAGATACAGACGTTAATGACGTATATTTTACACTCGCAATAATATTAACATCTACATGGTACTTCCCGTTGAACTAGAATGATTAAATTTGGCAAGAAGCCATGTCCTAAAGTACTAGTAAAGGGAAAAATCCTAAAACCGTGATTTTGTACCAACCTCAAAAAAAAAAGATTATTGACTTATTTGCAGTAGGTAAAATGACCGCGACTTATGGGGACAGTCGATGTACGGGAACTAGAGTTTTGCAACGTTAAAGTTAATTTTGTCCCTTAATTCTGTTTATCATAACGTAAAGGCAATGTTCGGTGCCCTCATAGTTTAAGAACAACACCAGTAAAGTTTTTTGTTATTACTTTTTTTTAAACATTGCCTAACACTTGGAATTTCTTCCTTTAACGTGGACCGTGCGTTAACAAAGATATAAACTCACATACACAAACACCCAGAGCAGAAACAACTATATGTAGGTCATACAAATATTTGTTCATCACTGCGCCAACTGTGCGCCCTAACCGGCTAAGAGCGAGTCGAACTCGCGCACCAGGGTGGTTCCGTACAAACAGCTACATTTGTTTCACTATTTAAGTAACATAACTGAAATTCATAACAATGAAAGCACCAAACATCGTTCTAGTGAAAAGAAACTGGATCAAGAGACAAAATGAACTTTGTCATTGGAAAACTGTTGTCCCCATACATCGACATAAGTCACGGTCAGTTTACCAACTGCAAATAAATTATTAATTTTATTTCGGTGCAAATTTACGGATTTCGGCTTTTTCCTTTACTTGGGCTGTAAGACTATGTTTCTTGTCAAATTTCATGATTCAAGCTCAACGGGCAGTACCCTATAGGTATTATTTCCCTTGCGAGTCTCTAATACATAAAAAAAATAGAATGTCCTACTGTGAAAGTACAGTTATACCGAAAAATTACTTTAAATTTTTCGTCTTGGCTAATTATATAATTTATTTTAAAATAAGCTTGAACAAAAAGAAGTATCAAAGCATTATTGCATAATGGCGGGTCAACCATCTGATGATGGTATCAAAAATATTTCAGGTCTGATGAAGGGTTTAATGGAACAGAAAACTCTAATGTAGGCTCACACTTGAGGGTGAAGGTGACGCCGCCTGGAGAAGTTCGCAACCTAGGTTGTGCAGTTTCGTGTCCTCGTCGCAGCTGTCTGTGCTGCGAATAATGACTCGCTTCCGGTCGGGTTCCAGTCCATGGCTGGAAGTAACAACACGTAGGATGCAGTCGCCCTGCGAGGAAGTGATGGTTGCAAAGGAGGCGGCAGAAAGGGAGCGAGAGGATACAATCTTCCTCCCCATCCTTAGTAGACGCACCGCGCACCGAAAATCGTATCGACATGATGGCCGGCTGCTACTAGGTGTGACCCGCGGTTGACAAACTTGAAGAGTTTGGTGCCACAACTGAACAAGCCGTGTTCTGCACTTACCTTACGAGAGGAATTTCGACCGTTTACGGCCACAGAGGGTGACGTGGTCCGCATCAGATCATGTGGGCCAATACCTGGCCAGGAAAGTGTGATGAATTGCGCAAGCACTCCAACGCCCAGGTCAAAGGTATGAGTCTGATAGTCCTCGCCGCCCACCCCAGGGCGGTTGGACGTCCAAAGAATTTCTATACTTGGACGGATTTATAACTTAAACTTGAAATTAAACGTAAAAAAAATCAGCCAAGTGCGAGCCGGACTCCCGCACGAAGGGTTCCATAACATTATCGCAAACAACGGCAAACAAATCAAGTTTGTTGTATGGTAATCGGAATGCCCGCCTTAAACATTTATTTTATTCTGTTTTTAGTTCCTATTTGTTTTGTTATAGCGGCAACAGAAATACATCATCATCATAAAAAAAAACACTCAATTAGCATTAGTATTGGCATAAATATTAACCTTAATAAACAGTAAAGGTTTTCATCATTAGTTTTCAAAACTACTCCTAAAAGATGATTTAGGTGGTATTAAAGATTTTTGAAGAATTTTACTATACAGTGCTTCTTTTTATGATGTCTTCTTAGTGCTCCCTGCACTAAGAATGGATTTTTGGCAATTCAACCTATATCGGGGTGAAACTAAAAATTCCTCTGTTGGACAAAAACGGATCACGCGAACGAAGTCGCGGGCAAAGTGCTAATAAAACATAACTGGTGAACTGTGAGTGTATTTTAGGTGCACTTCTACCTAACCCTCTCATACTAAAATATGTTGTTTTTCCTGTATAGTTTATTATAACCTACCGAACTGGCTATCGACCTATTGACTGGATACCTAAGGTACTAACAGGAAAAAAACATGTATTAATTTTAACATTAGGTAACTGATATCACTTAGTTATTAGTTCTTGTTGACATTGAGTCAGTTAGCTCTGCTTGTTGACAGGTATATAAGCTGCAACAATTATTTTACCTTAAATTAGTTTTCAAAACAACTTCATTAAGTAAATACGTACGTAACGATCTTCACAATGTGGCCGAATCTAGCTGTTGTGCTTTTTTTGCTCAGTTTAGTAGGATTGTCGAGTTCTTCGATTATTAAAGATAGTTTCAGCGAAGATAGTTTCAGCTACTTAGTTGGAACAGTTAGGTGTCCCCGAAACATGCCTAATTTTACAAATGGTAAATGTGCGCCGACTACGACTACACTAAGCCCGTGAGTACTAATTCCGTAGGTACCTTTAGATCACTGTCTTAAGGCTGCGTTAGTCGACGCCGACGGCTCGAACTCATTCGTGGGCATGTCGGCTGTCACAGGAAACTAATGATCGTAAGAAGGTCTTTGTTTAATTTAAATAACATCTAGATCAATAATGGTCACTTTTGAATGGTGCCATTAAAATACTGAATATTCTTTTTCTGTTTTTTAGTTGTTTTGCCTCCTACTTCAGGCAAGCGATATAAAAACTTTTTGTATATCTTTTCAGTTTTTTAATAATTTCCTGTAATTGAATTTGTACGAATTTTGTTTTAAACATTTCACTGTCCGAACGTATATACCATTGAGTATAGTATTAACCCTACAACTATATGGTTATACATTACCGACTAGCGGAGCCTTAAGTTGCATACTCATAATATAGTAATTCCAACAATTACCTATTTTAAAGTTGATAAAAATTGCACATCATCTAATGTTCGTAAAAAAATGTAGCTACCATTTTTTTTTTCTTTTTCAGCGAAATGATGAAGATCTTTTTCGACTATGACATAAATGAAGAAACGACGATTAAGGAGTAAGACATCACGCTACCTTTTAATGACATCACATTCATTATAGTTTCAAAGAACTATAGGATAAACCATTGTTTCATAATTTTGCTAAAATGTATAAGAATAAGAATAGATTGCATACTGATATTAGATTTACTTAATACTTTGTATCCGATGCATTTTTTTTTATAAAATATTAATTCACATGGAAGACGTATAGTTTTTTATTTCCTGTATTATTTATGCGTATTCCGTTTTATGTCTGGTCGGTTGTGTTAGATATACAGAGGTGCAAATAAAAAGTTGCACATGCATGTTTGATCTCTAAAAGGCATACGACCGAGGGCCTCGTGAGGTTTTGTGATGGGCCCATAAGAAGAAAGGTGTCCCTGGGAAGTATATAAAGTTGATCCGAGCGATGTACAGTCGATGTACTGTATCGACTCAATATCTATCTAGTCCGATCTACAGTGGGCCCTACTTGTAGCTTCAATGTGGCAGTCGGCTTGCACCAAGGGTCGGCCCTCAGCACTTACCTCTTCCTTATGATAATGGACGCTCTGACGTCGGACATACTGGAAGAGGCACACTGGTGTATTCTGTTTGCCGATGTAAATGTGCTAGTTGCCGGGAATTGGCCTAGAGGTCCAGAGAAAATTGGAGGTGTGGTGGCACAGACTGGAGAGTGTTGGCCTGAAATTAAGCAGAACCAAAACTGATTACCTGTTCTGCAATTTGCCGGATCCAGCTCCGTGCCCATTCATCTGTTGCTAGAACGCCCATACCAATTCGCTCCGACTTTCAGTACTAGGGTCGCTTGTCCAAGGCGATGGTGAGGTAGACCGTAAAGCACCGGAACAACTTGCGACCCACGGATGCGCCTCAAGTTAAAGGGCAAAATCTACAAGTCCTAGATTATACCTTTCATACTGTATGGATCAGAATGTTGGACTGTGAAAACGATGGAAGGAAAGAGATTGCATTGAGCAGAGATGAGTTGTGTTAGATGTACGCCAGTGGCAGAAAAGTTGAAAGGAAACCGTCTTTCCTGTTATGGTCATGTGATTAGGAAGGATGAAACTACAATTATCATGTATTTTGAATTTGAAATAAACTGAATGCACCGATAGTGGACAGGTAAAAAAGGTGCATTTTATCTTAAGTTTAGTTTTAATACCACATTAATTTAAGGGCTCTTTCAATTTTGACGTTTGGTGATGGACTGCTGTGGCACCGCAGCGTTGCGGGTGTCGTAGTTACAGAAGGGTTATCTGCGTCTTACCATTGTTACCACCAAACAATGAGTTCGAACCGTCGAATAGCAAAACCTTAAGACAGTGAGCTAAAAGGTATGAAATTAGTACTCGCGGGCTCTGATTGGTAGTAGTCGGTGAACATTCTTAATTTAGGAATATCATCAAGTTACCGAAATACTCGTTACATACTTGCCCTGAGCGAACTGATGGTCAGCCACGATAGTCCTACAAAACTGATCAACAACAGCACAACAGATAGTTTCAGCCACATTGTAAAGCACGTACTAGATCATTGTAGTATAAAAACTGAACTTAAGATACCTAAAATAGTTGCACCTTTCATACCCGTCCATTACCGGTGCATTGAGTCAACAAGAACTGTAAATAAAGTGATTTATATAAACTAAAATTAAAATAAATAATGTTTTTTCCTGTTATGTGCTTCGTCACTGGATAGGTTATAAATAAACTATACAGGAAAAAGATCTTTTAATATCCTGAGTTCATTTTGATGTTTATTCTCCTGGGTTATCTTAGTAACTGGTTTGTCTGTAAGAGATTGCCTGGTACATCCGAAACTCTAAACACTGGTAACTCAGCTGAATCCGGTTAGACTGGAAGCCGACCCCAACATAGCCAGCAAAGGCTAGGGTAGGATATATATTAGTAGATAACGCGGCCAATTTTGTACGACATATTTTTATTTAACCTCGTATTAGCAACTAATTCTGAGTTACGTTCTTGGCGCAAGAGTAAGAGTAAGAGTTCAATAATCTGTAAAATCTTATTAATTTTGAACTTTTTGACAGTCGTTAGCTTATGCACCTTGCCTAGAGTTTATTTCCTAGTTTAAATAGTTTTATAAGTTTATTTTAAAATGATGATGATGTCATCTAGCAGATTTCGGCCACAGCGATAGCATTCCTTGGTTGCTCATTGTTGTTGTATTGTTGTTGTTGGAGCGGAGAGCGTTGACGGTTAGAGCGATCATGCTGGCTCGGTTTGCACGATGCTCATTTTCGGTGAAAATAACGCTCTTTCGAGCCTACTGTACGTCATTTTACACGAGCAGCCTGTGGGTCAGATATACGCAAATATCGTACAACGCTCTCCGTGTTCTGTGCAATAATGTGTTTAGGATACTCGTGGAGTTGCCTCGCTTCTGTAGTGCATCGGGGATGTTTGTGGATGCGCATGTGGATTGTTTCTACACAACCGTGCGCAAAAGGTGCGCAAGGTGTGGGGCAGCTCCAACAGTATCCTAAATATGATATCAAGTCACCTAGACTGTGTTTTCGTGGGTCACTGTTGTGCCATCTCGCATGGTTTGTCGCAACGGTGATCAACTGTTATTTGTTGTTTTGTTTTTGTAGTGTCAGTTTGTTAATATCTGTGTTACTAACATAGTTCTAAGTTTGACTATCAATCTTTCGAGTCATGGATACTCGAATAAAGAGAAATTATATTCTATTCTATGGGTAGTTTATGGTGGTTAACCAGTTATGTTTAACTGCAAACAATTATATAAAAATAAATTAGATTTTTATTTTACTTTACCGTAAGCTCGCGTTTGATTACTATCTCCCCTGTAAGCGATGATGTGGTTGACGGTGAAGGACGCTTGCCTAGAAGTAACCTATTCACCCTTGACTAAAATACCCCAAGGTTATAGCTCTCAGGAAACAAAGACTCTGTCAGGGAATGCCAGATTAATGTGAAATTTCACAGATGGAAAAACCTAACAAAACTTTGCTCGACTCGGGCATCGAACCAAGGACCACTTAATCAGCAGTAGCGCGTGCCAACCACTACACCAACGAAAGTGTAAATATTTTAATTTAAATATATTTGACTTATTTTGTCTTTGATCAGCCAGTATCTACACCTCTGAAGAGTGTATCTTTAGAAATTCAAATAAATAGCGTAAAGCGCTGTCCACACATTTCAGGGTTCCCGTCCCTGACGGAAAACGGCAGCGACGGAAACAAACTTCGTATTAATCGTATGTAACCGAATACGATTTGTACGAAGATGTTCACACATCTCCGTATCAAGGGGATCCGGATAGTTCATTCAAATTGTATGTAACCGATTTTCCGTGTTCCGTCAGGGACGGGAACCCAAATATGTGTAGACAGCGCTTGATAGTATTTTTACAATAATACTAAGTGCTCGAGCTTTTTGCATCTCGTACGGGATCAAAAAAGTAAACAGAACGTCTTGTTTTTTATGTGATATTGACATTTAATTCCAATATACATCAGACACAAAATTAATGTATAGGTAATCTAAGATTTCTGTGAAAATATTCTTCTAATGATTCTTAAACACAATAAAAAAATATATAACTATAAATTAAGGCTTGTGCACACACATCAATTATCTATAATCTTTACTACAATAGGGATGGTTCTTGGGAAAAAAATGAATGATTCTATTTTTAGTAAATCAGCTATATTATCAAAAAATATTAGACATGTCATGTATTATTTGCTTTATCAAATCAATAAAATATGATGAAGTTATAGCGCACTAAAGTTCAAGAGATTCAAGATGAAGTTCAAGGTTGTGACTTCACTTCTGCATAAAAATTGTACGTACGACGATTGGACGATTTGTACGTAGATGACGTCACGGGAAATTTCAAAGCACAATAGAAAAGACAAGTAGTGAAAGACAATAGAAAAATACATATATCCGTGACATAATATAAAAAAATAAAATAAATTTATTCATTAACTTAGGACTAGATACATTGCACAGTTAAGTGAGACAAGTATTGAAGGTCTTAATCAAGTTAGTGGGTGCAGTACTGTCTTTCTACGTACTGTGACTGTTCCTAAATGACCCTAGGCTAATGAAAATTTAGTTTTTCCTAAAATGTCCTAGATTTGGTGCTAAAGTCGGCTCTGATGATAACAGAGGCGCAGCGCCCCGCCGTTCCGCGCTGCACAATGAATTTCGTCTCCTGGCTTGGTCAATTCTCTTCCGACAAGTGAATTCCAAATTATGTTTTGTTTGTTTTGGAATTCACAATTATAAAATTATAACTTGGAAGTGGTTTAGAAGGATAAAATATAACTAAAGGGATATAAACTAAATTGTTACAATTAACTAAAGCTTGTGTGAGAAACTCTTTACACTAATGTATAGAGTATTTAAATCCAAGACCGAATAATGGTCGCGGATAATGAATATACATTCAAGGATTAATACAAATAACTAAATTAGTAGAGAATTTAACTCAGGAAGTAACTGGAGTTGATAATATCAACTCACCTACAGACAGCCCCCAAAAGCGCCCATCCCGCCATCATTTCGTAGTGTAATAGCTGGTAAGAAGAAATGATGAAAACAAACTTCCAGCACACATTTCTGTCTGATAGCCTTAAGGGCTAAAGAAGTAAAACAATAGTGAAGTATGAAGTTAATAAGACAAAGGGATTGCAAAGTGCATTATTTACCTAACGAAAGGGAGTTGGTAGGATCGCTACGCTTGCATTGATAAATACGTTTATTTGAATTAAGTTTATTGGCATTAGTCTAGATTCCCACCCATACCGTACCGTAGACTCAGTCTATAGCAGAATTCAATGCGAAAGATACTTGCCGTACGTCGGAGCGGATTTATTCGTCGCTTCTCATCTCCTTAAACTGCCCATTGCGTAGATTTTGGGGCCGTCAGGGACGGCAGCCATCCAATATCGTGTCTCGCTAAATAGTGAAGATTTAGTCTGGCCAACAACGGCATGGTGTGATTTTAACGAGACACGTTCCCTAAGCGTCATTAGACGGTGTAATTTGGGGTTCTTTGTGGAGCCTACCGGCTGAAACCTACCCCCCTCCCTAGATTATGAGCGACAGCAAGTATTTCGCGAAGTGTTCTGAGCTAGACCTTCTTAGGAAACAGTATATTTTAACAACTAACATTTGGTTCTCCTACGTGCTCAATCAAAAGCGGCCATATTTAGCCTATTTTATACAGAAATGAGTATTAGCGGTTCCGCCTTCCATGTATGTAATGTCAGTTAACTCTCAATAAAGGTCCTTAATCAAGTGAGTCATTGTGTAGTGTATAAATTATGAATTAGGGCATGTAACGTGTGACGAAAGGCTTCGCCGTTTCCCTAAACCAAATGTTAGCCACAAATATCTGCCAAAGGGTGGAATTAGGAAGTAAATACAAGGGTTCGCCACGCTAGAATAAATAGTACATTAGTCAATTATCCCTACCTATGTAATACAAAGATTGAAAACTTACCCCATTCATACTGGTACTCACTCACACCATATTAACGCGAATAGACTAAATTATAACTAACTTAATAATTAAACTCGTTAACCCGATACGTTACAACGACGCGACTTTTCCTATTCGCTCCAAGCCTCCCTATCAGTCCCTTACGTATCCCGTACGTATTCGACCAGTACGGACTTCTTTCGATCTCTCCAAAACAGTCCGTCCTCTCTGCCCGCCTAAAGTTCCGTGTCCCTACCTCTCGCCTCTACAAGCCCGTCTCCAACCTTCTTTCATCCGCAAACCATCTGCTTTCCTTCAGTTCGGTTTTTGTGCAACGCTTAATTGCTTTGGGGCTGGTTCGTGTTAGAAATCAGATATTCCAAGACTCTTTAGAATATTACTTTTGTCTTGACAGCCCTTACTTCAAAAGGCAATTTATGAGCATCTTTAAAAGGTTGGGTTTTGTTTAATCTTGTTAAACGTTCGTGTTCCATAGTTTATGACATAGCCTATCAAACCCAAAGGTCCACGTCTCAATGTGTTCAACACATCTGGCCGGTTTTTAAATATTAAAATATAGAGATAAGTGACGTGTAGTCACAGTACCTATAGATAGGAGTTGAAGTCACTTGTGTTTAGAAAAAATAGACATGGCGGTGTCACGACGTGTCGTGTCTGGTACACTTACAGTCAAGGGTCAAAAGTGCAGTCATACTCTCCCAAAACTCAAATGGCTAGTTTTTGTAGAAGAAGTTAAATTATCCACAACTGATTTAATATTTTGTATAGAAATTAAAGTATAGATTATTCCTACTAACCGCGAAAAGTTGAAATTCTGCTGCCTACAAAAAAAACATGCCTTCTCTGTTTTGGTAGAGTGTGACTGCATTTTTGAATCTTATAGTACCTTAACGCTTTCTAACAGGGCCTAGACAAAATACTTTCCGCAACATGCTACGGAACTAAACGTGAGCGGTGACACTGCAATTTGCGGCAAGAAGCTATTAACCGCCGCTTCCTACGCGTCGCTTATGCGTTCGAGTCAAAACACTTACGTGTCCTTGCCGTAGGTAATGGCACTGCCGTACATTTTGATGTTAGCGTGTGGCGTTAACGCTACAGAAAAGTTTTTTGTCTATGCCTGCTGATCATGACGTCACATAGATGATAAACATAGAACTCTTGATGAAGTCACATTCTATCGGCGACAGGGATTATCGAGATGCCTAAATGTTTGGGATTAACCACGTGACCTTTCGATAAGGCTTCTCAAACCCTGTGTGGGTTTGAGATGCGGTTTTTGATTCTTCGACAATCGTTATTGCTGAAGGAATCTAATTATGTATTGAGGCTCTCTCTTATAATCTTATAGGAAGTCGACTGCAGACGTCACTTTTCATAAACCGTGAAATTCTGATCAACATTGAATTTTACTTACTCAATAACAACTTACATTGTACACCTATTGAACGTTTTACAAGTAAATAATTAAACAAAAAGCCGGCCCTTATTAGTGATATTCTTCAGAGAGGCTAGGTGCACAGTACTCATAACCGAATTGCATATATGATTAGATGTATGAACGTAGGTGAAGAAAAAGTTGTTTCTGAGGATCATACGTAGCAAGTGGCGTTCTGTAGTTTCTGCTAACCCACAAGGAAAAAAGGTGTGAGTTATGTATGTATCTATGTAAAAAGTTTATAACAATACAATATTCGATTAAAGACTCACACAATCACATAGTTACATGAACATTGATAAAAAAACAAAAAAATATTACAATGTCAACACAATAATAGCGATATTGGTATTTTATATCTAAGCCCGTTTACTGATGGCGCGACGCGATTCAATTTAGATCATACCGATAAAAGAGTTTACTACATAAACGCAATACGATGTAATTTGACCGATTTGCGCTCGAAATGTTCATGTGAAATACGTGCGCGATATCGCCCATAGTCGCAATCTAAATTGCGTCGCACCATCAGGAAAGGGCCTAAATAATATCAACAGAGAAGTCAATAATTAATATCTATCTGTTACTTGTCAATTTCATGACATATCATTCTGTTTATTTTAACTTTTTAACCTAAAAAGTAACTTTTGAAAGTGCTTGAGATACTGTCAAATGTTCCTGTTATATTCAAAATGTATGAATGAATGTATTCTTCTCTCATCCGACGATTAATTGATTATCTTGCAAGAATTTTTGTATCTTGAATAAATTCTAGTTTATCTTTTTCCCTTGTTAAATGTCATTCATTTTACTAGGAGGCATAATTCTATGACCACGAATGTAATCAACGTAATCATCTTAATAATCAAAGTAAAGTAAAGTATGTTGAAACTTACTTGTAAAGTATGCTGAAAAATAAGCAAAAATCATTTAGTAATAACTTGGGGTTAAGGGTAGTTAAAACAGTTTCCACGACTGATTTTCATAAAATCGATTCATTTCAATTTATTATGAGAATTATTTTTTCATTGATAGGCTCGTTCTGGACCACTTTCTTACCTGATGGTAAGCGATGATGTGGTATTTCATTAGGTATTTCTTTGTTTTGTGATTTACCTATTTGTATAATTGTAACTTTTAATAGTGAGAATAGAACTTTTTTTTATTTTAATTTAAAAAAAAATGGGTCTAAACGTGTTTTATCGTGATTGGAATGGAATGGAATTTAGCAACTTTCCATATCTTCATTAATGAATCACATGACATCACACTAACCTAACATGTAGGAGATGAAGGGCGCTTAGTAAGCTCGCTTTGCTCGCTTACTTTAGCTGTCGTCATACCCTTCGTAACTAACCTATCCATATCAGGGTGCCATAAGTTTCCGAGCTCGCTTCGCTCGCTCTTGGATTTATAAACTATTTGAAAATAGAGCAAGTGTTCAATACTAAGTGGGCATCACCGCTTACAAATAATGTTTATGCTGTTTTTTTACGGCTGAAATAAACATTTTAAGCTAACAAAATAACTTTATGGCAGATTTTTCATGCGGACCGAATATTTAAAAATATAAATAAAGAAAATTAGTATAAGATAAAGAATAAGATAACATTAGAACAAGACGTTAGGTACTCACTTGCCAGGCGGTGGTACCGTCCTCGGCGCACATTTGTTATTTGAGATTCACGGCATGTTATAGGGGCACTTACGGTAAAGATGGTTGGGTCTACCTATATTTAATATGTTTTATTTATATATTTGTATTATACTTACACATACTTTGACCCACCTTAAGTATTTATTTTTCTATTTTGTTTGTTATTTATATATTCATCTATTTTATTTATTTTTTTATTATACAAGTCTCGTTTCCGTAAGTGTGTCCGTGGCATCAACAGTGGGCCCTATCAGAATATCAGCGCAGCGTTATTACCTTTTTTGGTTATCGCTGCACATGCTGAGATAGGAGCCTTTTTGGTCTCGCACGGGGTATTTATTTTATTATTGTTTAATTTTATGCTTATTTCTCGTGTCTCCTGTGCGGGTCACAAATAAATATTTTTCTTTCTTTTTTTCTTTCTTTCTTTCACTTATCGTCTACTTGTAAGTCAACAATTGATGGTGCAGACCACACGAGCCCTACACAACTATTCAACAACAGGGCAACAGTTAACCGCCACCACATTTCAAAGAAAGTATCTACTTTGGCAAAGATGTAAAAAAAAAAAAAGATTGATACGCACATTTTATAACCGTCCATTTTCGGTGCATTGAGTCATACTACCAAGAGTTAAGAACAAAGTAATACTTTTTTTTTTTATCGTTAATAGGCTTGCGCTTGACCACTATCTCACCTGATGATAAGCGATGATGTGGTCGACGGTGAAGCACGCTTGCCTAGAAAAAAACTATTCACTCTTGACTTAAAGACCCCAAGATTGTAGCTATCGGGAAACACAGACCCCGGCAGGGAATACAGTTGTGCAAATTTGGTCTATAACACGTAACGTTAGGGTAGGTATGCGTTTGATTATTGTTTTGTCACTATTTTTTTTGATGGACTTGTTAATTTCAACAATATTTGTTAAGTCGATTTTATCTAGTGGTAGGTTCATCAGTGAACCTGTGTCAACATGGTTGCGAGTTCAAAACCTATCTTTGCGTTTTGCATTTGTCGATGAATTCTTTGGTAATTGTCACGCATTTCCCTGAAACAAGTGCGACCAGTAGATGGAATCTTCTAAAACAGCTAGTGACATTGGTTGGTCTAGACCAGTTTCACGATAATACTCTTTTATTTTTCCGTTCTAATCTGCACTTTCGATAGTAAAATGTTTATTTTTGTCAGGCAGGTGATCATTTGCTTGAGTACCATCAGTCCAGTACAGTTTCTGTCTGTCTGGTAATCACCGACTAAACATTCTGGCATTTAAAGACTAGTACCTATTACAACTTCTTTCTCAGAGCCATCAAATCGAGCCCTCTCTATTAAAGACGGTAATTCATTAGTGACTTCGTCTATGCTCGTTCAATCAATATACCTATAATTTGTAAACCACAATCAATGTATACAAAGTTCAATTATAAAATTTTTGTTGTTCTTCAAAACTTTCCCAAGCAACTTACCCTCTACAGCTATCTATGGCGGTAGTTGAGGTACCCTGATCAGACCTCTCGATTAGGACGTTTCCGTATGCTTCGTTTTCAAATCTAGATTTCAATTAAAACCATTATTTATCAGTGTCATATAATATGTTCCAAAAGAGATTATTTTCGACCGGATCGTAGGTTATACCTTCAACCCATACATTGTCTTGTAACCTTGGTATTAAAGCTTCAGTTTTCTTGATTGTCATGTCATAAGTAAAGATAAAATTTTTAGTGTTCCCGTCATCGAAAAAGAACAATCTGTTGCCTACTGGGTCGTATAGTCATTTTACCGATTGCACCCGTGGTAATGTTTTCTGAGTTTTTGTTCCGTTCAAATAACATTCGAGGTAATCGAGCTGACCCGGCCAACTACAGACCCATCTTTGTAACGTCCATACTCTGTAAGAGTATGGAGCGTGTACTTAACACGAAGCTCCTGGCATACCTAGAAACTAACGATATCCTTAGTGACCGCCAATACGGCTTCCGCCGAAATCGGTCTACTGGGGATCTTCTAGCGTATGCCATTTACATCTGGAGTGAGGCCATCGAGAGGCACGGGGAAGCGCTTGCCGTCTCCCTCGACATCTCGAAGGCTTTTGATAGGGTCTGGCACGAAAGCCTTATTGGTAAGCTTCCTTCATTCGGTTTGCCCGGTGGTCTGTGTGATTGGATTGCAGACTTCCTGAGAGATCGGTCCATTCGAGTGGTTATCGATGGCTGCTCGTCAAACCAATTGGATATCAATGCCGGGGTCCCTCAGGGGTCGGTACTCTCAGCAACTTCATTCTTGCTGCATATTAACGATCTGCTTAAACCCGGCACCTTTGGGTATGCAGACGACAGCACTGTTGCTGAGAGATACTTGTCCAACGCTCGTGCTACCGGGCCTCAGATCCGGTCTCTCCGGGAGGCCATGGTGGAGCGCTTGAACCTGTCCTTGCAGGCAGTCTCCGAATGGGGCGATGCCAATCTGGTCAGGTTTAATGCTGCTAAAACCCAGGCGTGTCTTTTTTCCGCTAAAAAGAGCCAATTTTACCCAGATCCAACTTGCCATGCCAATAACTGACCAGCTGAGCTTCTTGGCGTTACGTTGACATCTACTCTCAATTTTGGCCCTTACATTGAGGCAAAGGCTCAGCTGGCTACCAAAAAGCTGGGGATCCTTGCAAAGGTGAGAAGGTACTTCACGCCAGAACAGCTCCTCAACTTGTATCAAGCGCAAGTTCGATCATGCATGGAGTACTGTTCTCATCTCTGGGACGGATCAGCCAAATACCAGCTTGACGCACTAGAGTCGATCGAAAAGCGAGCCAAGAGGCTCATCGGCGATGAGGCGCTGGTCAAGTCAAACGCCAGAGTCTTGAACATCGTCGCCGAGTTGCCAGCCTGTCGGTTTTTTATCGGTTACATTTCGGGGAGTGTGCGATGGAATTGCACGATATAATTCCACCTAGCCCGTTTCATCATCGGACTACCAGACGTACGGCGATGCGCCATCGATACATGGTAGACATCCCACCCATACGCACAAAACGTTTTGGGAACACTTTTATTATACGTACAGCTAAGGAGTGGAATTCCCTGCCGGAGTCTGTGTTTCCCGATAGCTACAATCTAGGGGTCTTTAAGTCAAGAGTGAATAGGTTATTTCTAGGCAAGCGTGTTTCACCGTCGACCAAATCATCGCTTACCATCAGGTGAGATTGTGGTCAAGCGCGAGCCTATAAGTTATAAAAAAAAAAAAAAACTTCTGAGGCCGTGAGCCACAAAAAACCACAAACTGTCGGGTTTTTTGATTTATTAATTAAGTTTTTTTAATTAAAACTTTTTAGTTATGATTTTTATTTTTGAATTTGGTACATTTAAATATATAAGTGTAATATATATTTGAAAACACTTCTTAAACCCTTTATTTTGATACCTCACACGATGGGTTTGGAAGAAAAAAAAACTGAGCCCCACAGTGTGGCGCCCAAAAGCCGCCATTTTTCTTTTTTTCCTATTTTAATGTAGCCAGTGACACTCGCAAGGTTAAGACGAATCGATTGACGTAAGGATCATCAAAATCAGTCAACGCATTTGGTCTCTAGAACGCACGTAGGAACAAACATACATACATAATAATATGTATATAAGGAGGGACGTCTTTCGGCAGTCGGGTAAAAAGGTTACCAACTTAGTATAAACGAGGTTGCGTTCCTACTTGCCAACACAATAAATCTGCCTAGTCACCTAATAATGTTGGGATACGCGACTAGTGAGCAGTGGTGGCCCAGTAAAAAATTCGAAGACAATTGATATTGAAGAAACCACGCAGGGTCCGCGTGGAAGATCATGTCTATTCCCTCTGACAGAGAGGAGTCCTGTGTTCCAGTAGTGAGGACAGTATAGATGACTATACTTATACTAAGCGTCTAGTCTGACCAGATGAAGCTGATACCAGTATCTTACATGGAGCGACTGGGCAGCACATTACTCCTTGGGAAGACTGGTGTCATGATGTTCTTACTTCTGACTACCTATACTAACTTTCAAAGAACTACAGATGACGGCGGACACCAAACAGCTAACGTGCTTACCAAGGAGGAAGTCTGTAAAGGTACGGTATGTTAACGATGGTCACCCATCCACGGACCGACCTTGGCCAGCGTTGCTTAACCTTGAAGATCGACCCATCTGCTTGTTATAATATAGCCACGTGATTGACTACCCGTCAGTGAACAGAACTAAGGTAATTAATGATATTTACATCTCTCATGTTCGGTAAGTAGTTCTAGGTTCAAATGGGGCTTGTAGGTGACTAATTAGCGCTCTAGGGTAATAATGTAGCTAGAAAAGCCCTAGGGTGGTAAGTAATTTAAAAAAAAACACTTCTTTCTTTCAAAAAGTTCGCGCATCATACTGGCAATAGACATCATGCATTCAGCCCATTGACCAAAGAGGTCGCTTTGCTATTCAGCCTTGTCTTCGAGTGAGTATAATAGTCATTAATTTTAAATATCGAACGGCGAAGTTCAATTTCGTTCTAGAAGAAAAAAAAAAATTAAATGTTTTATTCTTGTAATGCCGGTTTTTTTCTACTTACCTCACAATCGAGATGTAAAGAAGAATAGTTAGCTCGGGTGTCAGCACCAATTGCACCCTCGAACTATAGGCGCCCTGGCTGCGCTCGTGCGCCTTAATATCTCGGGCTGCAATTGATGCCTTACAGCCCTTGGCTACTAATCTACTATTGTGACCAGCCGCACAATGGCGCTAAACACAAGTCTCGACTGTCATAACCATAGACAGAATCATCACAGTCTGACAATTTCTAAGAGTCAACGGTGAGAGACCTTCCGATTCAAAATCAAAATCAAATCAAAATCAAAATTTATTTATTCAATTAGGCCATTAAGCGGCACTTTCGAACGTCAAAAAAAAAAAATTGAATCTAATACTAACCTCCAGTTTCCCAGCCCAAAATCATCGGCGAATCAATGCGACAAACTGCCAAGCAAGCGCCATCCGCTGCGATTGGCTGTTGAAAATTCATTCAACCAATCACAGCAGACAACGCGCGCCCGACAACCCGCCACACCAAACCCCCGACAATTCCGAGCTGGGAAACCGGGGGCAATTGATTCTACCGTCCATTCGGAAATGTAGCTTGTTGTGGAGAAGAATGGACAAGAAACTCCACACATACTCTTTTACAAAAAAAATGTGTTTTACATGTATTTGGTTACAATATCTTGTTGGAAAAAAAAAAAAAAAATACATACATGTGAGAACGATGTAAAAAAAAAAAAAAACAAAAAAAAAGTAACGCACTTAAAAGCTTCTACAGTAAAACAAACAATTAAAAATACAATAATTAGGTAATTAAAAACAGGCGGAGGCAGCTAAGTTATGACCAATCCCAACTGATGGCGCCCGTTCACGAACATGACACATGGATCGGCACCACTCAGCTCAACCATCATGAAGGGAACCGAATGATCCAACACATGTGCCACCATCAGAGTGACATTAGAGAGAGCATGACACACTATCAACTGCCAGGGCACACTGAAGTCAACGTACGACACAAAGGTATAGCAAATGGTAGATTTACAGTTGGTACATAGTACTCACATATGTGCTCTGCAGTTATATAATATAAAAATAAATTGAGTTTATACAACAATACTTCAGAACTTTTCTGCTTATAACTTGTTATTGTGCCCTAGTGACTGTGGAGCTGGACCAGCGCAGAGCCAAGCATTTTTATCAGCGATGTAATCCCCCAACCTATAATATGCCTGCCTGCATAGTGTGCGTTTTATAAAAGTTTTGAATTTCGCCTCATTCAGTTCTAGAATGTGAGGCGGTATTTTATTGTAACATTTTATACAGTACCCCATAAAAGATGAAGCTACTTTAGCCAGCCTGAAACCTGGTTGAATTAATTGGTCCCTATTTCTAGTAACATAACTATGTCTATCGCTGTTTTTACTAAAAAGATGTAAATTCTTTCTCACGTACATGATGTTTTCGTAAATATATTGACAAGGTACCGTCATGATGTTAATTTCCTTAAACAGTTCCCTTAGAGAATCGCGCCGGTGAAGATTGTATATCGCTCTGATGGCTCGTTTTTGCAGAATAAAAATTGACTGAATGTCTGCAGCCCTTCCCCATAGTAATATACCGTAAGACATTATGCTATGAAAGTAACTAAAATAGACCAGCCTCGCGGTATCTACATCAGTAAATTGACGAATTTTTCTAACAGCATAAGCTGCCGAACTTAACCGCCCCGCAAGTGATATTATATGAGGACCCCATTATAACCTTGAGTCTAGCGTGATCCCCAGGAAAACCGTTTTGTCGACGAATTCTAGCTTCTCGTTGTTTAATATAATGTGACAATCATAACTTTTGACATTCGGTAAGGCAAATTTTACACACTTAGTTTTTTTAGCATTTAAAACTAAATTATTAGCAGTGAACCAATTCAGAACTTGCTGCAATGCATTATTTACGTCGAAAACGTTACTCGTACGTCTATTTATCTTAAAAATCAAAGAAGTGTCGTCAGCAAATAACACCATGTTTAGTTTATTTTTCAATAGATGGGGTAAATCATTAATGTATACTAAAAATAAGAAAGGACCCAAAATTGAGCCTTGGGGTACCCCCATTTTCACGTTCAACCCCGACGAATTGAATTGACACCGTTTATTTGGACTAATTGCTGTCTATCATTCAAATAGGATTTTACTAAACTTAATGCTAAAAGGCCTATCCCGTAATGCTCAAGTTTCAAAAGCAATGTTTCATGATCAACGCAATCAAACGCCTTCGATAGGTCACAGAAAATACCTATGGCATCTTGCCCCTCCTCCCACGCATCAAAGATGTGTTTTAATAAGGTGACACCAGCGTCGGTTGTACAACGTCCTTTGGTGAAACCATACTGTTTCTCGTGTAGGATTTTATTCGTATTAAAATGAATGAGCATTTGATATTTTACTTTTGTTTAGTGTTTAAGTATGTACAAATTTTACGCATTTGATTTAGCATTATCTTTTCAAATACCTTGCTGAAAACCGGCAGCACGGACACTGGTCTATAATTATTTGTGTCTTTACTGTCCCCGGATTTAAAAAGTGGTATAACCTTACTATGTTTCATTAGATCCGGAAAGACTCCTTGATCTACACACAAATTAAAAATCAAAGCTAAGTACGGCGCTATAGTCTGAATAATGGAGGTACAAACTTTGATGGACATGCCCCATAGATCTTCGGTCAGTTTTACCTTTATTTGCTTAAAAGCCTTTATTACTGTTATTGGGTTTATATGTGAAAAGTGAAATTCAGTCGGGCAGGCTGAAACGTTAGCGTGTAATAAACCAGAAGCGAGCGATTCGATTTATAATCACACCAGTTAGATAATTTTGCTAAGTGAAATTGCAAGAAGTACGTTCACATGGACGCAATGCGATGCAGTTCAACTGATTAGCAGTTGAAATATTCTTAGGCAATACGTGCGCGATATTGCCTGTCGACGCACATTATTACTATTACTGCGTTGCCAATCTCAAGATTCTGGAGTCCCGGTCCTTTGATATACGTGGGAGGGGCCGAAGCAAACTCGTAGAGGCCTTGTTTGGAATGTATCAGGAAATGTAACACCAACCAACGATTATCCCTGTATGCACTACGCAAGTGCACCCAAGGGCAAGCACCGGTTGGTGCAGGACTATCGCAAAATATGGAGAAAAATGTATTGGGCTATGGGTTTGTTAGGTTGAGTGAACTATTATTATTTACTGTTACTTATTGCGTCACGCCAACAGAAAAGTGCCTGACTCTCACTGACTTGCTATTTTATATGGTAAGTTTGGCAATGCCATCTCTAGCAGTGACTGTCGAGACGCCGCGATGCTTTGTGGACCACAGGGTGTTTTTTGATCCCATGACATGGTTTATCAATTCTAATCACTCGTAATACAGTTTTGGAGATAGATTTATGTGGTACAGTGGTCATTTAAGCACCCGTTCAGTTTTCTAAATAACTAAAAGTATCATCTCGCCAGTATTTTTGATTGAGGTTGGTAGAGGTTCATCTGTAAACCCACAGTGCATGAAAGGATTAGGAATTTAGAAGCTAGCCTACTGCTTGGAGTGCCTGGGCTCAAAAGCTCTTTAAAAATTCTTACTGGAGAAACAAAAGAACACTTCGCCAAATCTTTTGCAAAATATCTAAAGCAGGAACCTCAGTTTTTCTTCTGAATAAACTAAAATTTAAATAGTTACTGTAATAGATAAATCCAGACTCAAAAACCTTTATTGAACCTGGGGATTATACTTAAGAAGCCCAATTTTCTTCTAAATAGTCTAAAATTAAAGTACTACCGTAGATAAACAAAATAATTAAATAACATGTGGTTTAACATAATTTAAAGTGAATAAAGTCCTCCATACCGCGTCACCTCAGGCCCGCAGGCTCACACTCTGAATTATGAAATTGTAATTACGCCTCAAATAATAATTAAAAGTTGACTCTTTGTAATGAGTCACGTACATATTTTCTGTAGCTTTCAGGCGAATGTTTACGTAAAAGTAGGTACTATTGTACAGTCCCAAGGAAGCATGTGACAATTACCCAAAATTTGAAAATAGTTTTGTCATAAAGAACTTACCTACATCCTACTTAATATTATTAATGAGAAAGTTTGTATGGAGGGATGGCTGGATGTTTTTACTCAATCATGCCAGAACGGCAAAACAGATCCTGATGAAATTTGCCACAGAGTGTATGTGATCCTTTGGGATAATAAACCTCCTTCCACGCGTTCAAAACTGCGGGTCGAAGCTAGTACAAAAATAAACCAAAACTTTTTCCTAACTTTTTATAGAACCCTAGTTTCTGCCAGCGGCTTCGCTCGCGTGAATGTAGAAAATTATCGCAAGGGAAAACGTTTCGGGGATAAAAAGGATCCTATGTGCTATTCCTGACTATAATCTAACTCTGTGCCAATTTTGCGTCCAGCCGTTTGAGCGTGAAGAAGTAACGAACATACAAACACACACTCACAAACTTTCGCCTTAATAATATTATAAGTGTGATGTGATAAATTGTGATTTACTCAATGGAAACTTGATTTCAATCACAAAAAAGCTTATTTTGCGTAAGTGTATCGAAGATTTATAAGCGATACAGTTATCAAAAGAGTTTTAAGCAAAAATTAAAATGCATTCAGATAAATGCATAGTTTAATAAATTTGCTGTCACATTTTTTAACGTAGAACACAACTTACGATGCTACATAAATACCTATTAAGAATGATCCAAACGAAACGAAATAAAGCAGTCACAGTTATTGTCTGAAAACATTATTTTGTTGACAGTACATTTAAGCGTAACCGACGCGCCGCGCCGCTTACTTACTTTGTGGTGTAACTCCTCTGTTACTCTCAGTCTCTCTGTACCTTATATTGTTTCTGTTAATGTTTTTAATTTGTAAGTGAAGTTACAATTTCGTTACATATTAAGGTGGCATTGCAACTTTTATGATAAAATTTAAAAGTTTTACTACAAGAGAATATAAATCTCCTATCGATATAAACATACTAAATTGGATTGAGCTAGAATGTCGCAGTGACAATTTAATCTGATAATGTTGCAGTTTCTATTATTAGAAACAGCTGGGCTTACCTAAGTTTCGTGTGGTTTTCGTCAAAGATAAGGTAGCCCATGCGAGCGATTCAAATATTTAGTTTTGAGCCGACCACACGAAAGGGAATACTAGCTGCAAGAGACCTACACTTTTTAGCTGACAATACAAACCTAGCTGTTATAGCGGTTTGAGAAACCTCTTCATCCTTGTGTCTATTATAAAAAGTGGACTGTATTTGAAGGGTTCTGGTAATAGTGCGTTGAAATAAGCGGGAAAATATTCACGGATCAATTCGGGCGATCTAGTATGGGAATGAGGGAAGTAGTACGCCTTACCTTGTGGTGGTCGATGCTAGCCCACGTGTGGCGGCGAGCTGGTGTTCTTCAACTCCAAAATGGCGACGACGACTTTCTGGTCATTCAGGATCCACACACTTCACACAATTGTTTTATATCCGCGAGGCGGGTTAATAGACACGGTTCACAAGGTTCTCTGCAATCTAACTAATTAGATGCATCAGTCTCCAGCCATGTGATGGCTTGGAAAGCTGGCGGTTGAGACACGAGGCCCGTTTACGAGGAAGTTTCGGTTCGTTCTGGCGACCCGTCATCAAGGCGTACATAAAAAAAAAAAAAAAAACTTTTTTTTATTTCATTATCACATTACACTTACAATCATTCTTACGCAAGGGTCTCCTTTTAAGTATATCAAATACCTGTGCTAGGAGGCCCCGCTCTTCATAACTTACAAAGTGAAAATGAACAAGGCTTGTAACAAACGAGAAAGAAAAAATAACTTAAAATAACTAAAAAAAAAAAAAAAAAAACTTAAAATAAAATCAAAATCAATACAAAACTATGTTGTGTGCGTGTGTGTACTGTGTGTTCCGTGTGTGTGTGTATGTGTGTGTGTATATGTGTGTGTATGTGTGTGTGTCTTGTGTGTGTGATGTCCAACGGTTGCTAACAATTCAATACGGTTGGACTCCAACCTCATTGAAGTGCCTGCAAGAGTGTTTCTATGTCGTAGAGGGAAAAGGAATGAGGAAGGAATGAGATAATTAGGATATCGATCGCCCGCGAAATCTTAAATGCGTTTGTCTATGTATTCGGTCATTGATTTATGACATTTACAAGAGATGGCGCTACCACTAGCAATAATTAAACCACAGTTATAAACAACTCGGCGCAGAGAGTAAACAGATGTTTAAATTCAAATTATAAAGAAAAACAAACCTGAGCGAAAGCACAAAGTTAATAAAAGTAAACTATTGTGAACTATGCAATGAATTGTAAAATTCAGATAGAAAACTATTTGCTTTCAATTTCGAGATAATGTTTATTTTAAAATAATATTGAAGTTCTGTCTAGGATAGTGTTATCAATCCCTACATTTAATCAATTTAAAGCAATGTTGTTGATTTTTTTCTTCCTCGTAGCAAAGTAATAACTGCCGCACGGGTCTATCTTCAAGGTTAAATAACACTTGCCGAGGTCGGTCCGTGGATAGTTGGAGGTCCATTACAAACCAAGACTTATTTGAGTCAAGGAAAGCAAATTAAGCTCTTGGTTCCGGCCGGCAATAAAGTTGTTATCTTTGACAGTTGTTACGGGAAGACAGAAAATCTGACATCAGTCATGGCAAGAGGTGTAGTGTTACCCAGTAACTGGGTTGTGAAGGACCGAGTGAGCGCAAACCGCTTCTTCGTATCAGCTTGAACAAAAATGCTTTCAAATGTCTGTCCAGAGGTCCAGCTGTTCTCATCTACAGGTCGCATTTCTCAACCGATTCTTTTATTTAATGCTATTCTTTTACATGCAACAAATAATTTAGACGCCCGAGAATTTAATATCGGCAAATACGGACAACAATCACTGTACGTATCGAATTCCCAGACAACAAAGTGTGTTGCAATATCCACATGGTCGCATTACAAATGGCGCGTCACATCCGTTGAGAGACAACATGGCTACTATCTAGCTTCTGGTTTCGCTTCAACGCTACTCTTTGAGGGATTTACACGAGTGATCGACGTGTAAAATAGTTTTTTTACAATGCATGTCCTCGAAAAGAGCGGTTTTCCAAGCATCCAAACTGTGCGGAAAGTGTCACTTTTTTTCACTAGTGCTTATTACTTTCCTGTATTTTTTTATTTTTAACTCCAACGTCAGCCCGACGCATAGAGTTTTTATTATTTGAGAAAAGTTTAAAAAATTAGTTATGTACAGATTATCATTCATATAAAAGGTAGAATAAAACTAATACTTCATTTTAGGCGTTTTTAATTACTCTAGATTTTGATTTTGATCAATAAATTAATTTTAAATATTCATTAAATATGTTTGGCAGAACGATAAAAATATAAATTTTATTGCGTTACGATATGACAGCTATTTGCACATGCGCAGTAAATATGCCCGAGGAACTATTAGTTAATCTGTGGATATGCTGAACGCGCTTGAATAAGCCCGCCATTTTATTAATTTAATTTGATTAATTTATTTATTTCCTCGCACAATGCATAGTAAAATGTTGTATGATACACGTACGTAAGATGATTTCCGACTCGTGTCGATTTATCCACTCACTCGCTTCGCTCGCTCGTGAATAAAAATGCCACTCATCGGAAATCACCTACCTTCCGCACTTGTAGCATAAATAACTATTTCAATCCTGTAACTGGCTGGTAATAACGGATAAGGGGATAAAAAAAGGTTTGTGTTAGAAAGCATTTTGTTGGAGATGAAAAAAAAGTGTGTTTTTGAAATAATGAGCCCTAGTATTTGCCAGTGGCTTCGCCCGCGTGGAATTCGAGAATTGTCTCACAGATACGTACTACTGGTAGAAAAGTATTATATGACCTAATGCAGTCCATGGTCTACCCATGTTCAAAACATCCAATTACGTTCAACCGTTGAGGCGTGATTGATTAACATCCAAACATACAGACTTTCACATTTACAATATTAGTAGGATAGGATCATAAAATTTTAATATGGTCAGCCACAAAAACGTAGTGGAAAAAAAAGGATTTTCCGAAAATTTACCGAACGAGAATGTTGTGGTCACGACCGGATACATTATTTATTTAAATCGCCATTATTCACGGAAGTTCAAAATAATATTAAATACCTCGTCTCATTGGTCTTGAGGTCTCAAGCACTACTGCTGAGCATGAGGTCAGGGGTTCGACTTCCGGGTAGGGCAAAGTGATTTTGGACCATACACCTGGAATGGCCCAGTAACAGCCAGAACCCGCTTGATAGCGATTAACTCACCCTCTATTTCAACAGACGTAAACATTACTGCCAAAATATGAGAATAAGTACTATAGGAACATTTATCCTTAATCCTTACAGGAATATAAGAGTGATATTAAATTTGTAACAAAATACTATACCTAATATTTTATGAAAATATTGCAATTAGCGCAGAATTCGCCCGAGTAAACGGATCACTAAATCTAATAAACCCTTGGGGAAAGATAAACTACCAGCAAGTTTATCTAATAAAAGGAAGGTATACTAATAAAATAATTAAGGTAAATGATTTAGGGATCGATTCTAGATTCAGGGAAATAGTGGATCGTTTAAGTTACAAGATTAATTGCTAGAAGGCAATCAAGGAGAACTTGAGAACTTTATCTTGAAAAAGAAACTTTAATTTTGCGAAATTAATACTTACTATAATAATAAAAGGTCTTTTGAAACTACGTAACAGGTACTAATGCAATCCTACCCCTCTGTACTACTGTGTATAAGTGTGAAAACCTGGATGTTTGTTAATGAAACTATCACGACTCAACGGTTGAACGGATTGAAATGATACTTGGCACACGGGTAGGCCATATCTTAGGAGATAGTTTTTTTTTTTTTTAAACGTTGCTCCACACTAGGAATCTCTTCCTGTATCGTGGATGTGTTTACAAACATATAAACTCACATACACAACACCCAGAGCCGGAAAAACTATCTGTAGATCATACAAATATTTGTTCCATGCGGGAATTGAACCCACGACACGCAGCTCAGCAGTCAATCGCTCAACCACTGCGCCAACCGTCTGCCCAGTATACTTCAGTTGTACGTTTTCTTGGGATTATTGCCGAGATTAACGCAAGAGAAGCCGCTAACAGAAGAAAGTAATAAATAATCGTTTTATCCCATCATTCCAAACTCATCGTTGTTCTGTCTGAAAAAAAAATTGTGCTTTCAACTCGAGAACTACTTAACTTATTCCTTGTTATGAGTTGCTCTGGCTAAGACATAGACATACCCTCTTACTAATAAACACGGAATAAAGTTATACCAGGTATAACAAAGGTATACCCATACATTTTCATAGGTTTATACCTGGTATAACTTTATTCTGCGTTTATTTGTTAGAGGGATAGTGTTTATGCAGAAACCGTAGTGATAATTTGTAAAAGTTCAAATGTTTGACCACATGCTCGATAGATGGCGTTGGCGTCAAATTAGTTCTCGCTATGGTTTCGTTACCGCGATTTAGTTGTGCTCGTGTAAATTTTAGTAAATATATACCAGCTTAGATCAGGATACAATTTGGTTTTATTTCAATTTCAAACCCTATTAGTGTTTACACAAGTGTTCTAGTTCAACATTACCAGCTCGGTAATAAACATTGGTCCATCGACCCTGGATCAGACTAGTAGTGTTCAAAGTTGCTATATGTCAATAACTTGCTTAGTGCTATAAGCTTTATATTTTAAGCGCGTTATTTTACAAGCTTTATTATAACGCGCTTTTTTATAACGCACGGGCGCGGGGCGGACACGAATAAAGCAAGCGCGGTGACTGTTAACTCGCAGCTCTAGCTCTAGCTCCTAGCGTTGGACTCGTTGGACAGACAGCATGCTTTAAAATATTACATCGTTTTTATGAATTTATTAATTAAAGGCCTCCGAATTGTTATATCCGAATATCTCGAAAACGGTGTGTCCTAGGCAAAAAATAACCAAAATTTTGCCCCTCCCTTTGTTACCCCCATGCTAGCAGCATCCCAACATGAATACTATACTACCATTTTGGAAATATAGATCGTTTTATACAAAATAAAATAAAATTTGGAGGCCCATAATTCGGAAACGGTGTGTCATAGGACCATGTGTCTCAGAACTTAAATAGCTTCTATGGGCAAGATTAATAAGTGAGCGAAAAAAAAATGGCCAAAATGTGATA
This sequence comes from Orthosia gothica, assembly GCA_949775005.1. Lineage (NCBI taxonomy): Eukaryota > Metazoa > Arthropoda > Insecta > Lepidoptera > Noctuidae > Orthosia > Orthosia gothica. The sequence goes on from OX459064.1 coordinate 11,684,025, forward strand.
AAAAAAAATCTTCGAAAATTTGACTAAGTTCAAAAAAAAAATATTTTGGTTTTCTTTGCTAACCATAGTGCCCCTAAGCGTATACTCCAACTCCATAATCTCCGCCCCTAAGACGACCCACTGACCCATTAAATCACAAAAACAAAACATTAAACAATCTCTCAATCAATCGTCCTCCAATATTATTACGTCTCCTATCACTGTTTACACTAAAAAGCACGAAGTAAAATAGCGTAGGTATAATACGTAAAGCGCGCGCCGCCGTCGCGTCGCCGCGCCCGCCCGGCGCCCCCTGCTTCTTGCTTTATTTTAGAATTTTCGTTGCGCGCGATTCGGGCGATACTGCGTTATAACGAATTAAGCAAATAGCGCCAAGTGAGTGTCACGATAGCGTTTGCTTTATGCTATGTATAATAAGCACGCTACTTTAAGTTGCTTTACGTTATATTAAGCACCACTAGATCAGACCCAGAAAGTCTGAAGTTTTGAAGTAAGCGGTACCAGCTTTGTTTGGACCGCATCCCAGTGTACTCGCAGTGGATCGCTGCAACAGGAGTACCGGGAATTTTAGTTCAACGTGACGCGACAGAGGGCGCCACCAGCAGTTCAACAGAACATCTCAGGCGGCAGCTTCGTTCAGCAAGGTGAACGAAATCGACGTCAATAATCGGCAGTTGAAGTTCCAAGTGACGCCAAAGGGGGCGCCACCAGTGATACACTACGAAACCTGCTTTGAAGTGTGAGTGAAGTACAAACGTGAGTGTGTGAAGTGAAGTGCAAATGTGAGTGAAATACAGTAGCAGAGAGTGATTACATTGATTAACAAGACTTTGCCAAGCAATTTTGAACTTTATTTTAAAGAAGATTTTTACTTGAACATTTAGATAATTATTTTAACTTAGCTTTTAAATTGTGTATTTAGTTTAAGGACTTAGAATAGTTTTATAAAAACGACGGAACGAGGAATCTATGCCCGATTTCTGCCAGCGTTGTTTTAAAACACTTGTAAAATTTTTCGCTTTTATTGAGACTTAGAAAAAATCTGTACGTATTGGTCAAAACCAAACTTGTAAGTTTTAAGTCTCAATTTAGATTTTCTCTTTATTAGGTTTGTTGAATTTTACTTAGTTTATTAAATTGTAATTTTATTAAATCAATTTAACACTTAGTATTTGAATATTTTTGTTGTTGTTCATGATGGAAGGTCAAATTAATATATTGAAAGACCTCCAAAATGTTATACAAAAGGCTTTTACTAATTTTAAAAAGAGTCTTAAAGATCGATTGACAGTAGAATATATCGAGACAAGGCTTGAATTATTAGAGAATGATTGGTCTTCATTTAAGGAAACCAAATCTCAACTTTATGGTCGGTTTAAGATGGAAGACATAGGTCAAAAGGTGGTCGATATATACAATTCCACCGAAGATACATATATATCATGTAAATGTCTGATGAAAGCAACGTTTAATAAGATTAATCCTAAAGAACCGTTACCACAAAATAGTGGATCTAACAATAATAATTCTTCTAAGTCATCCAACTCTTTTGTAAAGTTGCCCAAGATCACAATTCCCAATTTTTCAGGCAAGTACAGTGAATGGACAGCCTTTCACGACCTTTTTAAGTCGCTTGTACATAATAACGTGCAAAAGCTGCACTATCTTAAAAGCCATCTTACTGGTGAAGCCGAACAATTGATTAGGTATACACCAATCACAGATGCCAGCTACAGTGAATGTTGGTCTCAGTTGGAAAAGCGTTATGCTAATAAAAGGTATCTAGTCAATTGTATTTTGAAAAGGTTGTTCAGCCAAATGCGATTAAATGTTGAATCAGCTGCCGCATTAAAGGAGCTGTTAGATACCACAAATGACTGCCTTAATGCGCTTACAAATTTAAATATCAATGTGAGTACATGGGACGTTATCATCATCCATATCGTAACATTCAAATTAGATAATGAAACGCGAAAACAATGGGAGTTAAGCAGTTCTAACGATTTAAGCAACGAGTTGCCCACCTTTAAGGACCTTAAAATATTTATTGAAAGTCGTTTTCGCGCATTAGAATGTATAGAGCCGAGAAAGGCCTTGGCTCACCAGGCCGGTAATAGTTCACAGGTTCATAGTTCGAAAGCGATGTTAGCCACAAATCCGTCAAATATGCGTTGCGAATACTGCTCGGAAGTCCACAAGCTGTGTTTCTGCAAGCAATTTGCAAAACAGCCCACAGAAAGTAGACGTGAATTCGTAGCAAAAAATAAGATCTGTTTTAATTGTTTGGGCAGCAATCATAGAGTATACGACTGTAAAAAACAGACCGTCTGTAAAGTCTGCAACAAGCGCCATCATTCATTGCTGCACCCGAATGGAGAACCTAACGGAGAGAACGAAAGCCCAGATGACACCGTAAACTCGGCTACAGATAATACAAGTTCTTCAACTAGTGATAATCCGATAGTCGCATGTTTGTCTACGGGCAAGGTCCTCTAAACCCAGACAGGTTTTATTAGCCACAGCGTTAATAAAAGCCGAGTCCAAGACGGGTGAATTCCAAACAGTTCGAGCATTATTAGACCAAGGTACCAAAGCTTGTTTTATTACGGAGGCCACAGTTCAACTTCTTAGACTGAAGAAAATTCCAGTCAGAGGTCTCGTTTCAGGCTTAGGTGACGATAGATCAACCATTGCGAAGCACATGGTGAATCTGACAATTGAGTCAACAATTGATCTCAATTTTCAACTCAAAATAAACGCCTACGTTTTGAGTAAGATCACGTCATACTTGCCAGAGAGAAGTGTAAAAACATAACAATAATAAAATATAAAAACCCTGTGCTCCTATCTCAGCATGTGCACGACATGACATTTAAAAGAAAATATTCTGATGGTATTCTGATAAGGCCCACTGCTGATGCCACGAACACATTCACAGTAACGGAAAAATCAAAAACCAAAAATCTGCAGTTTTTTACCGTGGGGTCTCAGTATAAGAGTGTAATACCTACAAAGGCCTAATTTGATCCCAGAAAAATACATGGTTCCTGTTGGATAAGTTATGGGAGCGAAACGGTGAGCAGAAGTCGGTACACAATTGTCAGGGTCATACCACTAATCACGTCTTTTATATTTTTATAGTCTTTAGAACCTTTAACCGGTTGTATGCCGTAATTACCGAAATAATTAAAAAGCCATTGTGTCTCGTGTGAATCCACGTTTCTCACTCAAGGGGTTAATAATAATCCGCAGTCACCGAGTAAAGTAAAGGGCACTCAGTTTGAGCACTGTTAAATCTGGTTGCGCTACTTTATCAATACCATAAAGCCATCTGAAAAACGTTCAACCGATTGGAATAATAAATCAGACTTTTGAATCTTAAATTCAATCACAAACAATGATATTCAAATAAAGCAATAATTGCTCAGTCTGCCCAACCCGAAACGAACTGTCAGTTTGATCAAACGCCTGCCTCTCTGTGGTCGGTGGCTTTTGGGATGACAGCGGATTTCGAAAGTGTTATTACACTTTCGAAATACACTGTCATCCCAAAAGAAAGTCACAATCTTTTAAAAGCTGTGTTTAGGGTTCCGTAGCCAAATGGCAAAATACGGAACCCTTATAGATTCGTCATGTCTGTCTGTCTGTTTGTCTGTCTGTCCGTCCGTATGTCACAGCCGCTTTTTTCCGAAACTATAAGAACTATGCTGTTGAAACTATGCTGGTAAGTAGATGTATTCTGTGAACCGCAATAAGATTTTCAAACAATAATAAAAAATAAAATAAATTGGGGGTTCCCATACTTGAAACTGAAACTAAAAAAAAAAATATCATACGTGTGGGGTATCTATGAATAGGTCTTCAAAAAATATATTGAGGTTTCTACTATCATTTTTTTCTATACTGAATAGTTTGCGCGAGAGACACTTCCAAAGTGGTAAAATGTGTGCCCCTCCTCCTGTAACTTCTAAAATAATAGAATGATAAAACTAAAAAAAAAATATTATGTACATTACCATAGAAACTTCCAACAAAAATTGGTTTGAACGAGATCTAGTAAGAAGTTTTTTTTTAATACGTCATAAATCGTAAACCGCAATTTACCAAGTACGGAACCCTTCGTGCGCGAGTCCGACTCGCACTTGGCCGGTTTTTTTATAATATCAATAATTCACTATGTAAGTGTCCCTTCTCTCTCAGGTTTAAAAAAAAGTAGTCATAGTCGTAGTGTCATTATAGTAAGCATGTTTTCATACAAATTTTAAAACCCTTCATTTAGCGCATGGTTAGGTACAGGCTGATTTTTATGCATAGTTTTAAATGGACCCAACTAAAATCGCGAAAAAAACCAATGACACTACACAAGAATCAATGTATGGAACAAATATTTTCTTTTTCCTATTTCCTGAGTGTGCTAAATAATAATTTATATTCGCTATGTATAAAAGCCTTCCCTAAGTCATTCCAGGAACAATTCTCCCGCACCTTCTCGAAACAGCTCTCGCGGTACAGTTCCAAGTCATGTCGCCACCTCTTTCTCCGGACTCGGTGGCGCCGTCGTATATGGACAGTAACATAACATCACAATAATATCCACTGAAGAGTTAAGCAGAGGTGTACCTGTACATTATTTATTTTTTTCAAACGATAAAGCTTCATCCGGCGTAATAACAGACAGAATAGAAAAACAATTAAACAGACGCCTTATAAATAAGGTCTCACGCCGCCTAAGGGTGAATGCGTTGAGTGAAGTAACAACATAAAGTCACTTGTGTGTTTTCTCTATAGACTGGCCGAGTCGTCCGTGCTCAATTTGTACTAAAATATATAAGACTTGCGTGGTTTCTCAATGGCATAAGATGAGCCTCAAGAAAACTGAACCGAATTAATAAAAGTCTTAATCGCCAAATAGAAAGAAAAATATTTATTTGTGACCCGCACAGGAGACACGAGAAATAAGCAAAATCAAAAAGTTAAACAATTAAAAGACCACTACAAATACCTGACTAAGGTAGTTACTCAAATGACCGATTCATCTTATCCACATTCATGTACACCGATAAATTTTTGTGTACATGGAAAGTTATCGATTTGTAAAGATAAAATAAATAAATAATAAAATATGTAGGACGCCTTACGCCATTTCAGTTTTAGTCACAGTATTCAGTCCTTTATGCTCGATTTAACAATCTCAGCACTCGTCACCCTTGTAAAAGCTATCTGCGGTCAACCGCGATCCTTTTTGCATTTATTTCAAAAAGGCTCTAATGGAAGAAGGTTTTAATCCTGAGTGACTAGTGGTTTTTGCACTTATGTAAACATTTTCAGTGAATGCTTTTAGACAGATGAAATTACAGTTTGTTAAACTTAGTTGCTCAGAGACTTTAGACAAGTAATATTCTACCAACGAGAACATTGGCACAGCGATTAGAACAAAGGCAAAAAAATATGGGAATGTCTTTAAATCAGTAGTGACGAGGTTACTTCTAGACAAGCGTGTTTCGCCGTCGTTTACCATCAGATGAGATAGTGGTCAAGCGCGAGTCTAACATATATAAAAAAAAAAATGTCAAGCGCTATCAAAATGACACGTGATCAAACCCTTACATTTTGCCATTTCAACCATTCGCCATCGCTAACATCGAATGACACTTGTCTACTCAGGTCTAAGTAACTAATTTGATCAAATAGAACAGGTAATATAGGCATGCATTTCGAGATCCATCGAAGCATTAGTAGTACAAGCCAATTAATTGATCAACCACTAAATTAGGAGAGGCATGTCAAGGCAGACTGTGTATATCAGACAAGACTAACCTAACTACTAACCTTTAAGCGGATAATAAAACAACTGTTTAGGAATTTGTACGTCCATTTAAGTGGAAAACGGCGGTAGCATTTACTTTTGCACTAACAACAAATTTATAAATCGGAGATGGATTTGTATCCTAATAAATAATGATTTGTGGTCTGCGCCCGCCTTATTGCACATTAATCCTATCGCACAACACGCGCGGTTGCAGTCTAAACGTCGAATGAAGTTTGTCAGTAACTTGCTTAGCGCACCTTGACATTTGACAGCCCATCGACAATCTAGATCAATAACGAACCTCTGTACAAAGAGAATAATCGACTAACAGCCGACAGTTCCTTCTAAACTCAATAGATGGCGTTACGCCCCAACAGAGGATTTGTACTACTCTAACTACTATATGGCGCCACTTGTATGTAAACAAACCATACCGCTCTGACATACATGAACTCATACCTGTATCTCCGAAGGGGTAAGTCAAACATAGGAACATGAACTTCATTTCTGATATAAAAATTGACAATTAATCCTTGACCCTGGTCAATACCAGCGTCCGTAATTTCCGCTTATTGTTCATACAACTCCGTTTTTCGGGCGTTCGTATAAATATTCGCAGTAGCATGTCTTTTCTATGGGTGATTTATTTATTGCGGAGTACGGTATCCAGACTGCACTGCTCTACATCGAGGATTTCTTCTGCAAATAACTTTTTTGGTAGTGTTGTCAAGCCATAATAATTTTAATTTGGACCACTGGAGTGCTTTGAAACACTAGATTGACGAGGCATTCAGAAGTTAAGTGTGATATTATGCGACCGTATATCCACAAATTTGAAAAGTCTCTCAGTACTACAAGCCTGTAGTTTCTGTTGTGGAGACCCTAAACTAACACATGAAAACATAATTCAAAAATCAAATAACCCGACTGCTTCAAAAGCGAACTAAAAACTCGTAAACAAGGAAAAAATCATGCTGTGCAGTCGGAGGATACATATTCGCGGGCTGGCTGAACAAAATCTGGTGTATCCTCCGCCTGCACAGCATGATTTTTTCCTTGTTTACGACTTTTTAGTTCGCTTTTGAAGCAGTCGGGTTTTTTGTTTTTTGAATTAAGTTTTTTTATTTATAACTTTTTAGTTCGTTTTTTTTCGAATTAGATACATGTAAACATATAAGTGTTATATATTTTTGGAATCACCTCTTAAAACCCTTTATTTTGATACCCCACACGATGGGTTTAGAAGAAAAAAAAAATTGGGTCCCCACAATATGGCACCCAAAATCCGCCAGTTTTCATTATCCAATTTTAATGTAGCCTATGACACTCGCAGGGTTAAGACGCATCGATTGACGTATGAATTATCAAAATCGGCCAAAGCGTTTGGTCTCTGGAACGCCATATAGGAACAAACATACATACATACATACTTACATACATACATACATAGACTGATAAACACATTACCCTCCTTCGGCAGTCGGGTAATTAAAATGCAGGCACATTCACATACAGCCTTCATTAATACTTTGTAAAGTAACTTACTAAAGTGGAAAGACAAACGGAGACTGATCCTTGTCAAGATCTTTGTATTCTAGACCTCATTGATTGGCAAGAAGATACGGTGTAAGGCGACAAAGGCCGATGATTGCCGATGTTTTCCGAAGATACCCTTTGTGTGAAACTTTCGTCCCTCGATCGGGACGAACAACGCTGCGTTACCTATGCGATGCCGGATAACATAATCCTGTCCTCAGCTGACGCCAGTGAACATACTGTGATGACGTCAATTTGATTATTAAACGGCTCTCTTGAGCATAAAAAACATAATTTAGCTAGCCTTAATTACCATACGCACAGATTTATTACAAAAAGAAAACCCCTCTTGTTTCGAAAACTAATGAACATTATTGAATTTAAATTTAGGACTTTTTTGTACACAATTGAACAAGGAATAAACTTGCTATGACCACAAATTGCAGTAAAATCTAAACTTTATGAGAATTAAGCAAACAAACTATTTTTTGGGCCCTTAGTTTTTTTTGCTGTGATGGGATTTTTGTGGACTTTTCAGGCTTCTGGTGAAATTATTTAACTAGAATTTTTTGCGCAGGTTGTCCTCTAGTTATAGTTATTTTCCTGGGCTATTGATAAAATCTCGAAAATTATTTCACTGACGAAAACAAAAGAAAGCAACACCATCATTGAGTGCCTTAGGCTATTCTCCGAAAAGAACACGACCTTCTTCTTTTCTTGTGAGGATGTGACCACATCTGATGTCAGCGTTACTTAAACCACCTCTGGGATTCCCACAGGAGTCTGAATTGACTATTTCAGACTTACATTAACTATATAAGTCCAAGTTTCTTCACGATTTTTTCCTTCATCGTTGCCTGTGATGTCCAAGATAAACTTAGAAGGTACATATTATGAATTTGAAAAAGTCACATTGGTATTTGCCCGGATTTGAATGTACAACCTCAAGCACAAGAGGCATTTATTTTCACTGTATTTATGTAGGCATTAATCCAATAAATTAAATTTTTATCAGGTATTTTCTCTCTTTGTTTCTCCCTTAAGGCGATCCATCAAAATTTTGGGATTTTCCTGATTTCGTTTTTCCTATTTTAAGATCGCGTTTTACGCAGTCGGGTTTTTAAATTCAGACTATTAATAATTTTGTTATCAAATTTGACAAGCTATTCAGATGGGAATGATTAGTATATGAGTGGAGTATTATAGTTCTTGCATTACAGCACGGTAAAAGCGGTCATTGACCCGCCTGCAGTCATTGTCATTCTTAATTTTTAAAACAGCTTTACTGCGGAATTGATATCCAATCCAACAGGTATCTGAGAAATGGCCGTGACCGCTTTTGCCATGCTAAAACGGTAAAACTATAGACACACATCTATCCTTGATTTATGCATCGTTTATTATCTTTCAGACCAATGACGATACATTGTGTCCTGCAACAATCGAAGACCTCGATTTGATCAAAATTTATCATGAATTGTTTGCTAATGCAGTTTAACATCCTTGCAACGCGACTGAAGTGCCCATTTTAACATTCTGTTGATACAAATGATAATAAACCTTAAGAGTTGGATATATAGTTCAATTATGTTTGTCGGGTAGTAATTAGGGTTGGTACTTTTACATAATAAATGGCTCTGCGTGATCGATTGCTGGCTGTGTGTCGATCATAAATCAAAGGAAACATGACTGTTTGCGTAAATGCGGTTACTTTATTTATTATTTATCTAGTGGTTGTGGTTTCTGAAGACTGTGACGATTATGGCGATGTTGTAAGTGGAAAATAAATTTCTTTATCTGTTTAAAAATGAGAACTCTTAGAAAACGCTTGTGTGACGACTTAGAAGCGTTTAAGGGAGGTTAGCCGGAGAAGGCTTTACACAGTAGTGGGACAATATAGGTCAATTTTACTAAAATCATAATTTGATTAGATAATTGTGTATGAGATTAGAGTACTCTTTATTGTACAGGCTGTACACCATCATCATCATCATTCATCATCATCCTGTCTTTTTCCGATTATACTTGGGGTCGGCGCAACACGTTTTCTTCTTCCATACCGTCCTGCCCCCGTCACGCCATCATGTGTTTCATTCCTCCTCGTCACATGACCATACCAGGACAAACGGTTTCCTTTCAACTGTTCTGTCACTGGTTCTCTAATATACCCATTTTCACTTTATCCTATATATGGCCTGAAACACAGGTTTGAAAGAACCTAAATCGGGCAGGTCCCTACCAAAAAATTTACATTCTTTTTTTTTTATAAGCTTGTAGTTGTAATAAAATATTTTAGAAATAGTTTACAAATAAGCTCTATTTATACAATTGTTTTAGAAATTAAATTACTGCACCTAATGTACACTTCTTTGAACGTACTTACTTTTTAATAAATTATTCTTATTCTTATCTATTTAAATCACTCCGCACATCCATCTCAACATTCTCATCTCTGCTATACGCAATCTCTTTTCATCCATTTTTTCACAGCCCAGCATTCTGATCCATACAGTACATACGGCCCAATCATGGACTTGTAAATTTTCCCATTTAACTTGAGGGGCATCCGTGGGTCGCAAGTTGATCCAGTGACCTGTCGCCATTTCATCCAACCCGAGTTGATCATCATAATCACACACATACACATATTGCAAAGAAATACTAGTTATTCTGTGAGAGGTTTATCCAAGGTAAGAAGAATTTATTTTTGTACCTTTACTTTTTAGGAAACAAGTTTTTATTATTTTGAGACCTATATTTAACCAACTTTAAGTCCATATGTTTGTTAATTTAATATTGTTGGGATGGCACATTATTCACAATATTACTCTTTTTGTAGTGTGTAGTGTAGATATGTATGTTTGTTCACGTATTTCTCAGAAACTAGAAATCAGATTGCATTCATTATTTTTTTAATTGGGTTAAGTATTCATTGTCCTCTAAGGGAGTATTATAATGTAATTTCATCAAAACTGTTCACCAGTTTTCAAGATAAGAAACTGAAAGCTGTTCTTAATTTTAATTTATTGAAAATTATATTCTACTTTTTAGTTTGGTTTTCTATTAAAGCGTGGTTTTAAGTATTTTTTAAAATGTTTTCTTTTTTTGGAAACATTGATTCCATCAATGAAAGGTTCACTATCATATAACCAAAGGCTGGTTCGTTATTCAACTAACCACACTAATATTATAAAGGCAAAGGCTTGTGTGTGTGTTTGTTAGTTCTTCACGCCAGAACGGCTGAACGGATTTGGATGAAATTTTGCACAGATATAGATTATAGTCACTTTTATACTTTTTTTTCAACTTTCTTCTTTCACGAAGGTGAAGCCGCTGGCAGAAGCTAGTCAATAATAAAGTTGAGCGCTTAATTATTATATTCCGCACCTTAAAAGCATCGTTATCAATTACGCACTCCCAACTTAACGGTTCATTAATTTGAATATCGAACAACAAAACTGTCAAACGAACCATACCAGCATGACTTCATTAATTTTACCACTATACAACTTTCACTATTGTTTTAAAAAATTTCGAATATTTAATACCCGTATTTAACAAAACTATTGAAGCGTTTCTAAGTTGAAACCAGCGTAACTTGACATGTGTTCCCTGTATGTGCTAAGTAATTGTCAAATAGAAAGTACGACTCTTTACATATTCAGGGTTCTTGTTAGTGTGGTTTTATTTTCGACATCTCATTTACCTGGTGCAGTTACTACGTGTCGAGGAAAGTTATAAAATATTTTTATTTGTATTTATTTAAAAAAGACAGGTATTAAAACAAGTTCGTCTCTCTCTGTGTCTCTCTTGTTACCAGACTTACTCATGTGGGAGTTCTTAAGTGAAGAATAAATACTCCATCTTTGATGATAGGTATCAGCGTATATCCTAAGGTAAGATAGTAGTCAAATACGAGCTTATAAAAAAATAAAATCTAAATCTGTTTTGTTTTATCAAAACAAAAAACACGAAAAACGACATTGAAAATTCTACCAAATCAAACAAACAAGCAAATAAAATCACTACCATTGTAACTCACATACCCCAATTACGCAATCACAACTGTCAATCTGACATTCTGACATTCCCACACGTAATGGAGCAGCACACCGACTGAGCTAACTCGGTCACAATGGCCGAGGCCGGCGCGAGCGCAGATACGACCATTTTACATAATTTCATAATACGCGATACCTCGTGCCAATTTTCTTCTATTTATTATTTTCATACATGACTTGACAGTTGTAGTGAGGCGACATGTAATAGAATAACCTCATTATTTTAAGTAGGATATAAAATGAGGATTATTTTAGTGTTGTTCATTAGTGGTGTGGTTGTTTTTGCCGGTGCGCAGGATTGCAAAGTTGACGGAAAAAAGGTTCGGTGCATTTTTCAGTGTATTTTAGCGGACTAACCCAGAAAAAGGGTAGTGTTTTTTTCAGTGAATTGTTTTCGGAGTGACTAGTTTTTCACGTTTCGATTTTTATCTCGGTGTTTTGGGAAAATATACAGGGTGTAACGGAAAGGTGCTATCAAATTTTAGGAACTTCTTTTGCCCATGTAAATGAACAACTTTCTCTTAGGAAATAATCATAGTTGGTAAATTATTACAGTGTTCAAGAATATTTAGAGGATAAGTCGTTATATAATACATTTTTTTATTACTAGAATACAATTTCAACCTTTATAAATTATCTAATACAGATTCATATTTTTATACTCTAATTCATAATTATTAATAGGCTGGTAATATATGCTTTGTTTTTTAGAAATATTTGTACGCCATATTATGGCAGGATATACTGGAACCAATATTGTAAGATCTATTTTACCATATTCTAACAAATAAACTTAATCGATTTGATTTGATAGCCGTTAGATATAATCTTGTATTACAATTTTACCTACTTAAACAAGCTGGTCATAAGAAATAGGTTTAAGGACCGTTTTCTCGTACAAGGTAAGTGAAAATTATTACATTGAGAAAACATAAGAACTATAGTGGTTGTGTAATTTTGAAGATCCAAACGGTGAAAAATCGTTTGAAAACAAACGTACGAACGAGAGATCGTGAGAAAATTATTAATACGCTTCTCATGCCTGCATTACAACTACATATGTTTCATATATTATATAGATGCAAATCAAACCTTGACACTCGTAAAATTTTGTTAACATTGATTGACAACCTACAAGTTAACAAAACGTAACACCAAATCTATCTGACGAGCCCTTTCCCTTTCTGTGTTGGGGTCGGTTTCCGTCTAACCAGATGTACCTGAGTACTAGTATAATACATGGAGCGATTGCCTATCTATCCTCCACAACTGCGAGTACCATGATACCTGATCTGATTGCCTGGTTTCTAGCAACCAAAAACGACTGTCAAAGATCTTCAAATGGCCTTCGGACCAACAGATTTACGTGCTTACACGGAGGCATCTCGGTTTGTTAGGAAGGTCAACCTTGGCAAACTTTGCTTAACCTAGAAGATAGATCCGTACGACTGTTATTAATTAGCCAAGAGCTCCACGTTACACTAAAAATATGCATAACATAATATCATCATCATCATTTCAGCCGAAAGACGTCCACTGCTGGACATAGGCCTTCCCCAATTGTCTCCACATTGACTGGTCCCATGCGTCTCGCATCCAGCGGATCCCCACAATCTTCAACAGGATATCAGTTCATCTAGTGGGAGCCCTTTAAATGCAACGTCTTCCGGTACGCGGTCGTTACTCCAGAACTTTTCGGCCTTATCGGCCACCTGTTCTGCGAGCAATGTGCCCTGTTCACTGTTACTTAAGGAACATAATATACTGACATTATCAGCCTTTTATCGTTCCTACTAAGAGGAGGTCTGCGGGTTGGGGAATTTCACATGTCTTGGAAATTTTGTTTCTAACATGCCAATACATACGACATAAATATATGTGTAGTTCAAATCTTGGTTTACGGTTTAAACATGAAAAACCGCTGATTATCTAATCATACCCACACGCACACGGTGACTAGATGCTAATCAGACTCTAACACAAAACGTTCTGTCCGCAGTGCGTCGACCACGAACAATGCTGCGGAGGATGCTGCTTCTATGGCGAGTGCATTGACAGTGAGTGCCACGGTTATGTAATACTTGGTGATAGACGAGGCCAAAAGACAACAGCAGAAATAATTGAGTTTTTCATTTGGATAGTGAATATAGAGCCATCGAATATTTAGTGGTTACCTTCGATAAACGATTGGATTAAGGATTGGCGGCGGATTCTTTTGCCCTGTATTTGACATAACCTTAGTTAAGACTGTGAAAAGTTAAGACAAAATTGTAAGGTTACACTGACGTTAATCACAACTTTCAGTCATTTTATAATCGATGTAAAAAGGTACTGTCTACTTAACTATAGGAACTTTGGTCAAAGTACTGCTTTTGTTTTTGTGGCAGTCAAAGCAGCAACAATCATCAGAGGATGCCCTAGATTTTTTTATTGGATTCAGATTTTATTTATGTGTCATCTAATATTAGTGGGAATAAGCCGACCCTCTTACACTTTTTTTTTGTAGTCTATTGGCTCGCGCTTGACCACTATTTCACCTGATGGTAAGCGATGATGTGGTCGACGGTGAAACATGCTTGCCAAGAAGTAACCTATTCACTCTTGACTTAAAGACACCTAGATTATAGCAATCGGGAAACACAGACTACGGCAGGGAATTCCACTCCTTAGCTATTCGCAAAATAAAGTTAAGTATTCCCGGAACGTTTAGTGTGTATGGGTGGGCTTTCCACTAAGTACCGATGGCGCATCGCTGTTCATCTGGTAGTCCGATGATGAAACGGTCAAGGCGAAATTAGGTCATGCAATTCCATCGCACACTCCTCGAAATGTAATTGATAAAAAACCGACAACCTGGCATCTCGGCGACGAAGTTTATCTGGAGCTTTGACTTGACCAGCGCCTCATTGCTTAAACATGAATGACAAAATTGGATAATACTAACAATTCTGCCTGACCCGTTAAGGAATACAGCTATGCTGTTATACTGTGTATTGTAATATTGTGTAGGAAATCTGTCATCCAAATATCTCACAAATATAGTGGAACTATGTTTCAAACTCCATCTAATGAGACGGTTACATAAGCAGGTCACATGGTTACATGAGCATGATATGTGTGATGGACTCACGAGAGACAAGCTGACAGGCTGGCATTATGGATTCAAGTTAAATAACGCCATTATCCTAACATTATGCATTATTTATTTATTTTTATTTACAGCAGTGTAATAATAACTATATATAGGTTAGAACTTAATAATAAAGGTAACAATTATACCACGGTAAAAATATATACAGTATTCTATCTCCATACAAACGGTCGGAACGCGAGTAATGCTTACGTGACTCGAGCTCAGCACACACTCGTTATACTACCAGTCGCGGACGCGCCGCTGTGACGATCGAACGGTGTGCTGGTTTTGTAAGTAAGCGTGCAATTTGATAATATTTTATTTAAATACGTAAAAGTACTTACCTACTTAATATGTCAGAGAGCAATTATAGCTTATATTGTGCTGTTTTTTGTTGCTTGAATTCTTCTATAACGCACCCGGAGATAACATTTTTTAAATTACCTGGAACCTCCGAAAGGCAAGACAATAAAAAATATACCTAGAAGAAAGAAAAGAAAGAAAGAAAGAAAAGGTGTTTATTTGTCACAAAACGACATACATACAATAATAAATACCCTTAAACAATAGTATTAGTAGTACTTAAATTACCTAACCTAATAATACGTAATTTGTTTCTTTTTTTAATAGGAAGGTATTTTGCTTTTTCCACCGAGTAAAATACCTGGATCATCATTCATCATCATTTCAGCCGAAAGACGTCCACTGCTTGACATAGGCCTCCCCCAGGCGTCGCCACATTGACCGATCCCGTGCGTCTCGCATCCAGCGCCTTCCCGCAACCTTAACCAGGTCATCGGTCCACCTAGTGGGAGGCCTTCCAACGTATCGTCTTCCAGTTCGCGGTCGCCACTCCAGAACTTTTCGGCCCCATCGGCCATCCGTTCTGCGAGCAATGTGCCCTGCCCACTCCCACTTAAGTTTGGCAATTCTTCGGGCTATGTCGGTAACTTGGTTCTCCTGCGGATATCATCATTTCTGACGTGATCACGCAAGGAAATTCCGAGCATAGCCCTCTCCATTGCCCTTTGGGTGACTTTAAGCTTTCTGATAAGGCCCATTGTGAGCGACCACGTCTCGGTCCCATAGGTGATCACTGGCAACACACACTGGTCATAGACTTTTGTCTTGAGACTCTGCGGTAAATTGGACGAGAAGATACCACGCAACTTCCCGAACGCCGCCCAGCCGAGTCGGATTCGACGGTTGACCTCTTTCTCGAAGTTGGACCTACCCAACTGGACCGTTTGTCCCAGGTAAACATAATCGTCTACAACTTCAAGTGTAGAGTCTCCGATCTTGATAGGAGTGGGTGTTACATGGGCGTTCACCATGACCTTGGTTTTGTCCATGTTCATTTTAAGACCCACTCTTTCGGAAGCTCTACTAAGGTCATCGAGCATTTTACTGAGGCTCTCCATGGTCTCAGCTATGATCACTATGTCGTCGGCAAACCGAAGGTGAGTCACGTACTCGCCATTAACGTTGATGCCAAGCCCCTTCCAGTCCAGAACCTTGAAAACGTCCTCCAGCGCAGCAGTGAACAGTTTCGGAGAAATTACGTCTCCCTGTCTTACGCCGCGCTGGAGAAGGATAGGTTTCGAGGTCTGATCCTGAAGACGGACTGACATGGTGGCGTTTTTGTACAGACACTTCAACACCTCAATGTACCGGTAGTCGATCTGGCACCGTTGGAGAGACTGTAGTACAGCCCAAGTCTCGATCGAATCGAAGGCTTTCTCTTAGTCCACAAACGCTAAACAGAGAGGCAAGTTATACTCTTCGGTCTTCTGTATAACCTGCCGCAGCGTATGTATGTGGTCTACGGTGCTAAAGCCTTTTCGGAATCCGGCTTGTTCGGGAGGCTGGAAATCGTCAAACCTGCGCGCGAGACGATTCGTGATGACTCTTGAAAACAACTTGTAAACATGGCTAAGAAGCGAGATGGGCCTATAGTTCTTCAGCCGGGCATTGTCGCCCTTCTTGAAGAAGAGTACCACCACACCCCTGCACCATGCCTGTGGCGTTTTGCCCTCGAGTATGACGGAATCAAAAAGCTTCTGAAGGGCCTTGAGGACCGGTTTTCCACCCGCCTTCAGGAGTTCAGCCGTGATTCCGTCATCACCCGGCGCCTTGTTGTTTTTAAGCTGTTTCAGAGCCATCCTAATCTCGTACAGACTGACGTCCGGGATATCTTCGGTATAGTGTCGGGTCAATCTAGCTCTTGGGTCGTTTGCTAGATTCGCAACGGGTTTACTGGTTGACGTGTACAACTGCCCATAGAAACTCTCGATCTCCCTCAGAAGCTCCGGTTTGGCGGATACAATCCTGCCATCATCGGTCTTCAGTTTCGTGAGCTGGCTCTGCCCAATAGACAGATCCCTTGAAAACACCTTGGAGCCTTTATTTCGCTCAATCGCGTCTTTAATACGCTCGGTATTAAAGCGGCGGAGGTCTCTTTTCAAGGATTTAGAGATCTGTCTATTGATCTGCCGGTATTTGCACGCCTCATCTGAAAACTGCAGGATCATCTCACGCCTCTCCTTCATAAGCTTGAGGGTATGATCAGAAAGCTTTTTGTTTCTATCTGTACGACGGGTCTTGAAAAACTTAGACCCGACCGTATGGATAGCTTCCACGAACCCGTCGCTGTATTCGTCCACGGAGCTCCCCAGGCACTCGAAACGATTCTGGAGTTCGAGCTGAAAGCTCTCGGGGTTTGGACCTGGACCTGTGCTGGACGGAGCGTGGACTTCATCAGTCGAGACCTTTCAAGCTTAATATTAATGTTCAATGTGCCTCTTACCATGCGGTGATCGCGCCCGGTTTTTACCGAATTGATCACAGAGACATCATTGAACATTTGCTTCTTGGTTGACATGATGAAGTCGATCTCATTTTTTGTTGCACCATCGGGGCTCTGGCAGGTCCACCTCCGGTGTTCACGCTTTTTGAAGAAGGAGTTCATCATATAGAGGCCCTCCTTCTCCATAAAACTGGCCAGTAGGTGACCCCGGTGGTTCCGTCGTCCAACTCCAAATTGCCCCACTTGCAGCTCATCCTCGTCTCGTTTGCCAAGTTTCGCGTTGAAGTCCCCCATGACAACGGTGAAGTGAGTTTTGAAACCATGCATGGCTCTGGAGATATCCTCATACATGGTCTCTACCTCGTTGTCGGGGTGTGCCGAGGTTGGGGCGTAGACCTGTATGACCTTCAGCGAATATCTAGAGGATATTCTGAGTATAAGGTACGCCACCCTGGTCGACACACTCTCGACCTTCACCACGTTGTTCACAAGGGACCTGTGGACGATAAACCCGACACCACCTTGGGACTGCCGGTCACCCTCTCGGAAATAGAGCAGGTTACCGGATTTGAGGATTATCGAGTCCTCCCCCTCTCTTCGGACTTCAGATAACCCTATAATGCTCCATCGCAACCTGCTCAATTCCTCTTCGAGCTCGGTGATCTTCTCGTCGGTCCGAAGTATGCGCGTGTTGTACGTTGCCAGGTCCAGTCGTCGGTGATTGTTGGGGTAGCCGGATCTCGTCCGGAGATTCTTAGCACCCTTTGCCATGCCGTAACCTCGACCGCTACCGTAGTCGAGGGTAGGCGGGCTGCCGGGCACTAGGGGCCATTTTTTATTTGTGCTATTCATAGGGGAGGTTTTGCCATAATCGCCACGATTGGCGATCGCAGTATGGTTGTTATAGGAGCACAGAGAACGCTGCTGCCAATTCTCTGGTTTGTCCCTTAGTCGCCTTTTACGACACCCACGGGAAGACATGGGATGGTGAAATTCTTAACGTCCGGCACCATACGGAACCTGTATCAATAAACCTACTAATACCTGGATCAATAAATATAAATGAGTGGATAGGGTGATAGTCACACACGAGTCACCTACCTACGCTCGGGCACAGGCTCGGTATTAATAAAAAACTAGTAGGTAGTTTCCCAGGCTAGGCTATCTACTTACTTATGTACTTAGCTACTTACATATATTATTTAATTAGAAAAAACATCATTATGAGATGTTTACTTATGAGATTAATAATTGGTAGGTACCTACCTAGTAAGATTTAAAATAAGTTCAAAAAAAAAAAAAAATTTCCTCAGATTAGAGAAAAGAATCTGAGATATTTACAATCACAAAACTAGAAAAAAATTAAACTCAAGTAGGTAGAGGCGGGCGGCCCTAACGCGTGTGTAGGGTCTTTACACCTTTTAATGATGGTAGTTTGATTAATACGCAAGAGTACGTAATAATAGAATTTAATTGAATGATAATGAGTGCACGCGATTTGAGTGATAATTGTGTACTAAAGTATAGACCGCGCGTAGCGAGTAAAGTGCTGACACAATGATGTCAAATTTGTGCGTGCTTTGCACTGTACATGCTCCGGGGCCCGAGAAGATGTGAATGAGATGAAGGATAATGATTTACAAGATGATAGTTAACAATTTTGCTTACAAACTTAAATAAACTAAGCTTAAGGTATTTCATTGAATTGAGTCCGAGCGGATGGCGAAGACCCTCTGCTCGTTGTGGCGATGGTAGGGCGACCCGCAGAGGTGGCAACGGGAGCTACATAGCTCACGCTAGACTCTGCCTGCTCCGTTGTGGCCTCTGCTCGCTCAGCTGTCGGAGGTGCGGGCGCTGGATGCGGCTGGCGCGCTCGTACGCGTTGCCATGTGGTGTACAAGATGATGCAAACCACGACGACTCCACCCAAGATGTAGATGGCGACGTAATGATGAATGTCATGGAATGTCACTTGATCTGCCAGTTCCTGATTGGATTTCATTTCTTTGAGTGCTTTTTCAATCGCCTTTATGTCTTCCCGTTGTTCGGTGATATCGTCTGTCTCATTCAGTGGAGCGATGAGAGGTATAGACAGATTAATTATGTGGTTTATTGGTGGAATTTCTATGTTCATGACATCGATCTTCGTTTTAATTGTGTTTGATAATGCTCTGTGTGCATAAATCGTAAACATTCTGTCTTTGATGACGCAGTTGTCTCCCAGTGTAATGACACCTGTTTTGCTGAGTTGCTCGATCGTAAAATCGTCATCGCATATGACTCGCACACTGCATTGTCCGCAACAAAAGTAAAGATATGAATTAATTAAGTTCAAGTCAATCCAGGTATCGCGACATTCTCTTGTTTCAGTTTGACATTGATTAGATGCTTGATGTTTCAGACATAAGTTGTTGTCTGACGTCATTTGATAGACTGGCCTTTTCAGTGGGCAAATGTACTCGTCGGTGTCGTAAGGAATACATCTTTGTAAGTCGCTTGTAGACACTGGTATGTAAGAGTCTTTATGTGTATTGATAGCCAGGTATTTTGCTACAGGCACTATATTGACCATGCTTGCGTTGACTTGTTGTGGAATCTGTATGAGGTTGTAAAGCTCATAATCTTCCCTGCTCACAAGAGGAATTCTTACTTCGAAAATCAGGAACTTTCTGGTAGCTCTTGCTTTCACTTTCAATAGGTGATAGATCTTCGCCAAGTCGGTCTGAATATTATTAATCGGTAAGGCTAAGTCCTTTGAGATTTGTCCGGTTATAACATTCAGTTCGTTTTTCAACTGTGCCGGCGTTAGCAAGTGAAAGTTGAACTTTTCATAGAAAATGTTAGCCACTGTGTCAACTAGTGTCTCCTGGATTTCTTTAAGATTGGTCATGATGTTATTGGCTATGAACGTTGATAATGTGAATTCCGCTTTGTTGTCAGTGTGTTGGATTTCTTCTTTCAGTTTGCTTATGGCCGTGTTGCAATTGGTAATGTGTTGGTTGATTATTTTGTGCTGCTTGTCCAGGGTATTTTCAATCCTTTTGATGACATTTAGTTCAGCCTCCACTACTGAAGTTTGGTTTTTCCACAGATTACTGAGATGTTTTTGATTGCTTCTGATTAAGGCAATATCCTTCTGATATTGTTCGGCGAAAGTTTCATCCAAAACTCCAAACAAACTATGTGCGATGTAGCCGATGCCGTTGATAAGCCCGCGACGTCGGCGAACTTGACCTTGCTGACCAAGTAAAACATTGTTGTAGTGTTCAAGTTCGTTGTACCCGTGAAGCAGTTGTAATCGGACTACGTTGCATTGTGGTATTTGATCCCTTGAACATATGTTGTCCAGATGAGTGATAAACTTGTCCAGAAGGTTAATTCCTTGCCAATACGGACCCATGTCGCAATAAACGACGAGTTTCCATTCTTCACGTTCCAATTTCATTTTTGCGAGTTTATCAAAAAATATGTTTTTATTTTCTGCAACTTTGGAAATTTTGTATTCGCACGTTCCTGAGCAAATAAACATCAGAAGTACGAGTGTCGTAATTATGAAGTTGCACAATTTTGATGAGGTTGGCTTGGAATATTTATTGTTTGTTGCTTGACCTTCTTTGTTTTCCTTTTCTGTATCGTGGCTTTGATTATTGTCGTTGATCGGCAAGACGGATAATTTCGTAATTGGTCTCTTGAGTGAACCATTTTTCGTCCGTAGGGTCACTACTCTGACGTATCCGTCTTTCCCTGGATGAAGTTCAATAACTCTGCCCATGGGCCATTTTCCCGGGGGTAGATTAATGTCGTGAATGATGACGATGTCATTGATCTTCAAATTCTGGTGAGGTTTGTGCCACTTACTGCGAGCTGATAGTTGGCACAGGTACTCAGCTCGCCATCTCTTCCACAGATCATCAAATATTTTTTGTGTGAGCTGCCATCTTGTTCGCAAGTCTCTCTCTGTCTCGATGATAGTTAGTGTCGGACCACTTGCCAAAAAGTGAGACGGTGTGAGACAGTCTAAATCCTCGGGATCTTCGCTGAGTGCGCACAATGGTCGGCTATTCAAACATGCTTCTATTTGAGCGAGTAACGTCGAATATTCTTCAAACGTCAACTTCTGATCTCCTATGACCCGCTTGAGATGGTACTTCAAACTCTTGACGGCGGCTTCCCAGAGGCCTCCGGCACTAGGCCAGGAAGGGGCATTAAAATGCCAGTTAATCTCCATACTGGTAATAGCCTCGAAAAAACTGTCATCCAAAGTGTTTTTGATATTCACGAACTCTTCGTTGAGTATTCTACTCGCTCCAACAAAGTTCGTGCCATTGTCACTATAGACATGGCCTGGGGTGCCTCTCCGAGCTGCCATCCTCCGCAAAGCTGCTAAGAACGATGATGAGGTCAGGTCCGATACTAGCTCGATGTGTACAGCCTTGGTGGCCATACAAACGAACACGGCGATGTACCCTTTTGTGGTTTTGATACCTCGGCCCTTGCTTGCTTTGACGTCGACAAACCCAGTAAAATCAACCCCTGTATGATAAAATGTGTTGGATTGCTGCGTGCAAAAGGAAGGTTGCCCATGAGTTGTTCGTGTTTGATTGGGTCGTGTTTTCGGCACTTGACGCAGTTTCGTAAGCGCTTCTTGACAGCTCGGTTTCCTCCCAGAATCCAATATTGTTGACGCAGCCATGCTTGAGTAACTCTCGCTCCCCCATGGAGTGTAATCTGATGTCCTTGTTCGATCAATAAGTCACTGAGGTGTGTGTTGTTGGGAACGATGAGAGGATGCTTCATGTTCTGACTCATTTTCGCGTTGTTCAATCTGCCACCGACTCTCAGTAGGCCGTCTTGATCCAAAAACGGGTTCAGCTTTAGCAATTTGCTCTTCGCGTCTATTTGCTTCTGATCTCGGAGACTAAATACCTCTTCCTTAAATACCGTCAGCTGTACTTGTTTGATAAACAGATGTTTAGCGATTTTTATTTCGCTGACAGTCAGATACTTCGGTTTGTGTTGATTGCGAGATATGGCGCGCAAAGTCCAAGCAAGAACACGCGCTGCTCGGTCGAAGTTGCTGAATCTGCTCAATAATTTTAAAATAATATCTTCATTTTGTTGGACTACATTACTTTTTATTGACTTCCTGATTTCTTCATATGTAATGTAAGTTGGTATGTCTTGATTGTGGTTTACTTTGAATGTTGATAGCCAGGTTGGTCCGTGCCACCAAAGAGGATGATGATGTAGTTGATTCGCTGATAATCCTCGGCTCGCGCAATCAGCTGGATTTTCGGCCGATTTCACATATCGCCAGCTTTTTGTTGGTATTATCTCCGTTATTTGTGCTACTCTGTTAGCCACGAATGGTTTCCAGCGATTCGGTTCACCATTGAGCCAACCTAGTACTGCTGTCGAATCGGACCAACCGTATATTCGTAGGTTATGGGTTGATAAACAGTTCTGGACAACTTTCATCAGTTTTGACAACAAGTGCGCAGCGCAAAGCTCCAATCTAGGCAGAGATACTGATTTGTTGACAGGCACGAGCTTTGATTTCCCTGCTACTATGACCACAGGGGATTGACACTCCGCCTTTTCCTGATTGATAATTCTGCCATAAATTACGCATGCATATGCCTTTTCTGATGAGTCACAAAACCCATGCAACTCTATGTTTGCATTTTTTGTAGTTTGAAGCCATCTTGGCACATTAATATGTTCGATTTGTGGTAACTCCTTTTTTATTTTAAGCCATTCTTCATTGATGTTTGTAGGTACTGCGTCATCCCATTGAAGATTCAACGACCAAACTTTTTGGAACAAAAGTTTCAGTTTGGTGGATACTGGAGACAGCCAGCCGAGCGGATCAAATATCTTTGAAATGTCAGATAATAATGATCTTTTGGTGGATGGTGTCAATGATGATGTGTCTATCTTAATCTGGAACTTGAATTGATCGTTGTGGTATTTATTCAAGATCTACTTACGTTTCATAACACTCCACAATCCATCTTCACATCTTTTGATATCGCATCAATTTGTGTAACTCATTTTTATATATATTCTTTGTATTATTACCTGTAAAGCATATTTTTAGTTATTTCTGATTGTTTCTTTATTTCTTTAACTTAATTTGTATTGCTTATTTGCAAAATTATGGAATTTTTTATACTCTGACATTTTCATCTGACATGATATGTCTGTCTATTTTATTTTCTTAAAGCCATAGACATACCATAGGTACCATGGACTATAATACCTAGACCTTTCCTTAAGCTAGTTGTACATTATTGTAAGGTCAGAGCAGACTGACCCGCCTTTGTAAAGCCGTTTTTATTTCTCTGGTCTTTTTGGCGATTTGAATTTGAAATTTAGAAGAAATGGAGATCGAATGAAAAACGGGCTTCAGTTCTTTTTAGTCTTGGAACTGGTCTGAACGCGGACAGTGGTGGATATACTGTGTACTAGAATACGAAGTGTATTTTTCTACTCTTGAACTCTTAAAAACGGTGAATTATCCGCTTATGTAAAAAACTATTATTATTTGAAGTGCAACAGTTTGGCGCCCAACTTTTAAATAATTGGGCGCAACGTTGTTTGTGCGCCCAATTATCTGAATCCACCCCATCACCCACACTTTACCTACTTTCTTACTACACTTTTCTTTAACGTGGGCTCGATTTTTCATATTCTCAAAATTCTAAAAACATACTTGCACAAGTACATAAGCTTACTTTTGGTTTCTCATTCAGGCCCTCATGTCATCATCATCTTTTGCTAGCACTTTTACTCCTTCACAATCAACTAACCTATTAGGCAATATTTTTATCCCTATTTATGTTTTCTCTTAGTTTATTTTTTCTCTAGAGCGGTCTGCACAACTCAGAAAGCCTTATGTGCAAAGAGCGGTCCCGTAACTCTTTAAAAATAAGCCAAATGCGTGGACTCTTCTTAAACTTCTTAAATCCCTTGAATCTTATTCTTAAAGAATGAGGTGTTATTTTAGAGCGGTTTGCATAACTCGGAAAGCCTTATATGCAAAGAGCGGTCCCGTAACTCTTTAAAAATAAGCCAAATGCGTGGAGTCTTCTTTAATATATTTTTTTCCCTCTTGTATCCTTCCCTCTTGTATCCTTCCCTCTTGTATCCTTCCCTCTTGTATCCTTCCCTCCCAAACCTAGTTCCCTCTCAACCTAGTTCCCTCTTATAAACTTGAAAGTTCCCTCTTATAGACTTAAGAGTTCCCTCTTATAGACAGTTCCCTCTTATAGACAGTTCCCTCTTATAGACTTGAGAGTTCCCTCTTATAGACTTGAGACTTCCCTCTTATAGACTTGAGTCCTCCTCCTCTTATAGACTTGAGTCCTCCTCCTCTTATAGACTTGAATCCTCCTCCTCTTTGAGTTCCTCTTGTTTAATTAAATAGTTTCTTAAAGGGTTTTCAAACAGGTGCGGGTTACGACACCTATTAAAAATAAATAAGCCTTCGTTATATCTTAATAAATATTTCCTTGTGGAGTATACGTCATTGAATGTGAACTATATCCCCTAACGTGTGATTGAATGAGAGTGTTTGACGAATGTATGAAAGATGTTGTGTGATAGAGCAAGGATTATATTTAAACCTCAAAATTTTCTTCTAGTTGAAAATTTTTCTGGGGTCATCGGGGAAATGTGGTATTTATTCAAGATCTACTTACGTTTCATAACACTCCACAATCCATCTTCACATCTTTTGATATCGCATCAATTTGTGTAACTCATTTTTATATATATTCTTTGTATTATTACCTGTAAAGCATATTTTTAGTTATTTCTGATTGTTTCTTTATTTCTTTAACTTAATTTGTATTGCTTATTTGCAAAATTATGGAATTTTTTATACTCTGACATTTTCATCTGACATGATATGTCTGTCTATTTTATTTTCTTAAAGCCATAGACATACCATAGGTACCATGGACTATAATACCTAGACCTTTCCTTAAGCTAGTTGTACATTATTGTAAGGTCAGAGCAGACTGACCCGCCTTTGTAAAGCCGTTTTTATTTCTCTGGTCTTTTTGGCGATTTGAATTTGAAATTTAGAAGAAATGGAGATCGAATGAAAAACGGGCTTCAGTTCTTTTTAGTCTCAGGTCTGGTCTGAACGCCGAAATACTGTTTTCCTACTGAGGATTACTAAGTGTATTTTCTAATCGGCAAATTATCTAAAATCTCTAATAATCAGTCTTTATATTATTACCTCAATGTGTTCAGTATGTGAATGTGGTTAAAATCAATAAATAACTTCTGGACTAAGTATTCTTTTACTGCTATACGTATATATATCAAGATGTGCCACTCTGGCACGAGGTGCACGTACGTTCTGCGGCAGACAGGACCTCAGATGTACTGCGGCTGACAGGTCCTCAGCGGCGCGGCGCGGCGTTGGAGCGCTTGCAGCACGTGATGGTGCGCTCGCAGATTGCGCTGGTGCGCTCACAGCATGCGCTGGTGCGCTCGCAGCATGCGCTGGTGCGCTCGCAACACGCCCTGGTGCGCTCTGAATACAAGCGCGCCACGGCATCCCACCAGCCGTCCCATCACACCGTGCCACGTCTTCCTGCCCGACCTGCTCCTGGTTAGCTGCCCAACGTCGTCTGAAGCCGGCCTATTTTTATACTTCTATATCCTTTTTATTCATTTTATTTTATTTAATCTTAATTTTAATAACGTGGCTTACGTATAGCTCCACTGAGCTATACGTAACGCTACATCGTCCCGGGGGTGCCAGCGCAGTCCCAAAGTTTTGGTTGATTCTTGATGCCTGAATTCGAATGCTTGTTCCTTGTCTGATATTGATTCTTGTATGTTAATGTTATTAGATGACCATTTTCGCAAATTAAATCCACCAGATTTCAGTAAATTAATTAGGTCATCCTTGAGTTGTTTGGCTTCCTCTATACTGTGGTGTCCTGCCAGAAGATCATCCATGTAGAAGCATTGTTCAAGTACCGCTGATGCTGTAGGGTATCTTGAACGTTCGTCTTCTGCTAACCGTTTCAACGTCATCATGGCCAGGAATGGAGCTGCTTTGGTGCCATAGGTGACTGTAGTCAACTCATATTCTCTAAGCAATTGGGTAGGTGAGTCACGCCAGACGATTTTCTGATACTGAAGGTCCTTTTCATTACATAAGATCTGTCGGAACATTTTCTCGATGTCGGCTGTGATTGCATATTCATACTGTCTCCAACTCAGAATCAATGTAAACAAATCCTGTTGTAAATTAGGACCGCTGTACATTAAATCATTGAGACTGTAGCCCGTCGAAGTTTTCGCTGATGCGTTAAATACAACTCGCAGCGATGTTGTTGCCGAGTCCGGGCGTCAAACGCATAGGTGAGGTAAAATGCAATCCGGCAGAATTTTCTGTGCGCACTTGCGCATGTGACCCAATTTGATATATTCGTTGATGAATGTTTTGTAATCTTCGGAAATATTTTTATTACTTGAAAACTTTCTTTCCAGTTGATAAAATTGTGCTACGGCTCTTTGTTTTGATTCTCCCAATTTTTCTTTGATATCTGGCTTCAGTGGCAGTCTAACCACGTATCTACCATCATCTCGTCTTACTGTTTCCGATTGATATTGTTGAAGGCATTGATGATCCTCAGAGGACATATTAGTATCGGGTTCGGTGACATCTTCAATGCTCCAAAACCTTTGTATGTCTTGTATATTGTTCATGATAACGTTGCATTGATAAGACTTGACATTGCCGCTCAAAATCCAGCCAAGTTGAGTCTGTTGTGCTATTGGCAGAGATGAGTTTTCCTTGATTATGCCAGACATGATGATTTCCGAGTAAACTTCTGCTCCCAACAATAAATCGATAGGACGACAAACGTTGAAATCTGGATCTGCTAGTTGTATGTTTTGAAGATATTCCCAAGATGGTTTTGCAAAACTGTGGTTTGGCAAGTTGTTAATTAATTTCTTCATAATAACAACTTTTGTTTGGAATATATAATTCGAGTGTAATGATGACGCTACAAGACTGATAACTCCCTTACAGTTGGTTTGATTGGCACTGACTCCAACTATGACGCCTTTGCATGCTCGGCGCGGCAGTTTCAGTATTTGAGCTGCGTTCTCAGTGATGAGGGAGGCTTGAGAGCCTTGATCTATGAGAGCCCTCATTGTGTGATATTCCCCATTAGCTCCTTGTATACGGACAAGTGCTGTGGCTAGCAGAATTTCAACAACAGATTCCTTGGAAACATGTGTCACATTGCTTTGTGTGTAGTCTTCACATAACGTAGACGGTGACATATCCATGTTGCTGGACACTGCGTTTGTCTGTAGGGCATCGTGTAGTACGGTGTTATGAGTTCCATTACACACCCTGCATCTTGATTCAGAACGGCATGATTTATTTTTGTGGTCAACCAGGCAATTTTTACACAAGTTGAACCTTTGCAATGTGTTTCTCTTTTCTGCTGACCCCGATTCTAAAAATGGCTTGCAGTAGAAAAGTCCGTGGCTGTCGTCTTTGCATAGTGGGCAATATTGTGTTTTCGTTGCACAACTTTTTACAGCTGAACTACGCAAAAACGATTTGTTAGAATCGTTTTTGTTGTTTAAATTATTCGATTTTGATTGATTATTTTTGCTGAATTGATGTCCTGAATCCTTGCTTCTACTCGGAGATGACGACGAGGTTGATTTGGATGAATAATGTTTTCGCCGTGTTGACTCGAGAGCAGTATATTTGTTCTCTAAAAATTTCAGAAAGTCTGCTAGAACAGGCAAGGCTCTTGGATTTTCTAATGATTGAGTGTATTCACTAAGCGTCTGAGTATCCAGCTTCAGTGTAAGTAAATGCACAACCATTGGTCCCATGGCGGCTACATCTATACCAAGATTTTTCAAGGCGTTCATGCATTCATTGATAGTGTCGAACATGTTCTTGATCTGTGTGTCGACTTGGTTTTGCATTGTAGGTAATGACAGGAGTATGTTCATGTGTGAGGTGAAAATTAGCCTGTCATTGTTATACCTG
Organism: Orthosia gothica; assembly: GCA_949775005.1. NCBI lineage: Eukaryota > Metazoa > Arthropoda > Insecta > Lepidoptera > Noctuidae > Orthosia > Orthosia gothica. The sequence continues at coordinate 11,712,420 of OX459064.1, forward strand.
TGATTCAATATGTCCCAGCTGATGTGGTAATTTTCGGAACTGATGTTGAGATGTTGAATGATCCTTTCTGCTTCGCCTTTCAGCTTACTTTTTAATAACTGCATCTTCTGGGCGCTTGGGATGCTTTTGTTGTTATGGACAGCCTCTTGGAATAAGTCCTTGAATGATATCCATTTGTGATAGTTCCCTGAGAAGGTAGGAATATCTATTTTCGGTGTAAAATTTTCCCGATATGAAACGGAATACATTTTGCTATTGACCAACTTTTTGATGTCAACGTACCGTTTTTCGTAGTTGCTATATTCCTGTTCATACTCCTCATCTTCTGAGTACATCTCACTATCAATTTCCCAGTGCAGGGAATCGATGGTTGACCATTTTGCTTGAATGGTTCTGAGCACATCTTCGAATTCCCATTTCTCGGTGAGGCTCTCTATATCCACGCTCCTGATTGCTCGTGATAAAGCCTTGAAGTTACTCTTCTGCTTGCGGAGCATTTCTTCTAATTTACTGGCATTACCTCGAGAGACAATCTTCTTGAACAATGATGTGGATGGGGTGCCAGTTGGCTTGCTATTTGGTTGATCTGGATCAACTGACAACATGTCCGTTTGCTGTTGCTCATCCGCAGCTTCTTGATTGCGAGTATCTGATATACGCATTGATGAAGCGCTAGGCAACTTATCCCCTTGACCCGTACTAGTAGACGGTTTGTAATTTTGAATGATTTCCTGAGCTTCATTGTAGAAAATTCTTGCTTTGTCGTACATGTTCTCCGAAAAGTAGGTATAACCACGATCTTCAAACTCACACAATTGAGCATGATTTTCTTGAAACTCCCTCCAGTATGAATCCAGGATTTGCAAACGTTTTTTGATGTTAGCCGGAGTTTTACGATCCGCAGAATCCTTCTTGAAATTCCGCAGTTGCTGCTCCATGGCTTGAATGATTCGATCTTGATTGGCCAAAATGTTTTCCATGCTGGCGCTCATGATTGTTGTTGTATGATAGATTTTCAGTCGTTGAGTTGTAGCAGACGGATGTTACTCTATCCACCGGTCGTAGTCACAGGAGCTGTACTTCCGTGCTCACAGTTTAATCACACTGTTATGAACGCGAAATAGTCCCGCATATACGGATGCTCGAAGGACCAAAAAGATGTAGGGTCTTTACACCTTTTAATGATGGTAGTTTGATTAATACGCAAGAGTACGTAATAATAGAATTTAATTGAATGATAATGAGTGCACGCGATTTGAGTGATAATTGTGTACTAAAGTATAGACCGCGCGTAGCGAGTAAAGTGCTGACACAATGATGTCAAATTTGTGCGTGCTTTGCACTGTACAGCGTGTTTAGGTGACGAGCGCTTGTAGGCACTTATTTCAAGGTCAGGGCCGAGTCACAATACTGTTAGATATCTTTACCGTGATTATACTACTCACAACGTTATCCACATATTGATAAACAGAACTACTAGTTGCTAAAGAGAACTATGTAAAAATAAACAGAGTAAAAGTGAACATTTATAAATTTTTAGGGTTCTGATCACTTAAAATTGTAACAATGTCTTTTCTAAATATAGCCTTACTGAGCCAAACTGCACATTGTAGGTGTCAACTAATCGATACAGCGGTGAGCGTACGCCTCAGTTGGTTCTACAAAAAGGAGTTGCAAACATTAGTTCGCTCATTAACATCATTTGTGGACGACTGGACGTGATCTACTATTATTTGGTGTCAAGGTCTTGTCTTGAACAATAGAGTTTTCAATTAAGTTATTTCTGAAAATTCAAACTGTTACTGATCCTTCTAATATAATTGTAGAAGTAAACTAAACTCACGTTTTGGAAGCCATGTAATAGAGGGCAAACCTATAAATATAACCTATATAGCTTTTTACCAAGAACCGTTTCAAAATCTTGGCTACCTGCTGCTATTGATGCCTGATAAAAAAAAAACAATAAAACTTTCAGTCAGACCTAGTATCGAACCCGGAATAAAATTATCTCAGTAGTCACACTTTTCTTATGTTTTGGCCTCATCTCTATCACTAATAACGCTAGCACTTGGTTTGGCGATGATGATGATTTGATCCTCGTATAAAAGCCCGGATGCAGTAATTTATTTACTATATTTTCTTTTTAATAGTCTCGCGCTTGACCACTATCTCAACTGATGGTAAGCAATGATGTGGTCGACGGTGAAGCACGTTTGCCTAGAAGTAACCTATTCACTCTTGACCCCTAGATTGTAGCTATTTAAGTTAATTACACGATATTTTTATTTCTAGCGTACAGATCCTGCCTATCATCAATGGACGTGTGTGAAGACCACATCTGCCTCGGAGAAGAAGAGTGCATAGTGTACATACCGCCGGCATGTCCCGGGTGCGAACCTTTACCGCTTTGTAGAATGCCTGGGACTTATCTATAGCCAGCGGAATAAGGCCTTGGATATCTTAAATCAAAAAACCAAACGGAGAGTAAATTATTTATTCACTGGTCTAAATCACTCCTGGCTCCTTTAGAGCAAACCAGCGGTTAAGTAAAAAAATATTGGTTTAATTTTACAAATAAAGTTAAATAATAATAACACTTTAAATATAAAATTAAATAAGGTTATCTTATATATAACATTTACCTTAATAACTTTTTGAAATAAATAGCTTGTATTTTATTATTAAAATTGTAATTTGATCTCATGAACTAAAAAAATGACGTGTGATGTTATTTCAAATAATCAACACATTAAAGTTACACTGTGTAATTTAAAAATAGTTCGACAAAAAAAACTATGAACTAACCAAATAAGGTAAGTAGCTATTGCAAGGAAACTACTCTATATTGCCTTGTTTTAAAACACATATTAAGAGCGTAGAACCACATGTAAAAGACTCAAGAAAAGCCAATGAAAGAATAGTTATGTTCACTACAAAAGCACTAACCTATTACAGGTAAAGATTAAAAAAGTAAACGTATTTGAATCGGGTACTCGATTTTTAATTGAATATAATTTAGACTTAAATCTGGATTGGCTCCAAAAAAGTCTTATATGAAAGTGGGACCATTCCGGGGAATGGTTGCCTGGGCGGCTTGTGAGCGATCTGGTCAACAAAATAAGACCGAGTACAAACACCGGGGGTGCCTGCCTCGGACTGATGCAGTCTTGGAGACTTCCCACTTCACATGATTGCTGATAGCTGTATGTAATATTGCTGAATGAGGTTTCAAACTGCCCTTTGTGTCGTAACTTGCCTTTTTCATTTGCTTATTTTTTTATTTAAGGTGTGAATTCATCTACCGACTTATCTCTTGGTGGAACGGGAGGGCGTGTCAGACTTTTACTGACTAAAACCCACCACTGTCCCTTCAGTTCCTTGTGCCAGGGCCACGGTAACTCTCTTTAAAATTTATCCGCGACTTGTGCTACTGGCCTGCTAATTTATCAGAAAAAAAAACAAAAGCAATTTTTAAAACTGTATTTTCTTCTAACTGCCAGAACTTGAGCCCTTGATTAGCCTCTGCTCAACGTAGATGGATAATACCAAAATGTGTGGTAATATTTAGGTTATCAACGACCAATAAGATGAATATTCTGCTTATGATAACCTTGACAAAGACTCCGATAAGTTGACGTCTGGACGTTTGGTCAGCACATGTGTAAGTACTATGCCCCAACTGAACATATATACCATTTACTGTACCTATATGTCGTTCGTTCACTTTTGTGTGCCCTGGAAGTTGAGAATATGGTTCTCTATATTCTGTAACGGTGGCACATGTGTTGGATCATTTGGTCCCCTTCATAATGGTTGAGCTGAGTGGTGACAATCCATGCGTCTTGTTCGTGAACGGGCGCCATCAGTTGGGATTCGTCACAACTTAGCTACCTCTGCCTGTTTTTAATTATTGTATTTTTGAATTCTTGTTTATAGTCTAGACGCTTTTACATGCACGCCTTTTTACATCGTTCTCGCATATATATAATTTTCCAACAAGAATGGTGTAACTTCAGATTAGAGAACAGCTAGAATTTGAGGATGTAACCAAATACTTGTAATTAAAACTGATGGAAAAGAATGTCAGTGGAGTTTGTTGCACATTATTCTCCATAGAGACCAACTGACGCTAGTAAATGTGCAACTAGATCCATCTTTTATTTGACAATTCAATATTATCTTTAGATGGTATAGTAGAAATAAAATATTTTGCTCAGTGCGTATTTTGTTTTTTTATAACCATTTCTAGTTTAAAGTAACCCAAAGGGCAATGCAGAGGGCTATGCTCGGAATTATCCTTGCGTGATCACGTCAGAAATGATGATATCCGCAGGAGAACCAAAGTTACCGACATAGCCCGAAGAATTGCCAAACTTAAGTGGCAGTGGGCAGGGCACATTTCTCGCAGAACGGATGGCCGATGGGGCCGAAAAGTTCTGGAATGGCGACCGCGAACCGGAAGACGATACGTTGGAAGGCCTCCCACTAGGTGGACCGGTGACCTGGTTAAGGTTGCGGGAAGGCGCTGGATGCGAGACGCACAGGTTCGGTCAATGTGGCGACGCCTGGGGGAGGCCTATGTCCAGCAGTGGACGTCTTTCGGCTGAAATGATGAGTGATGAACCATTTCTAGAATATTACTATTTTCGTCCCAAAAGTCTTTGTGAACATTCGAACATGATTTCTCAAAATGTAAATGGACAGTCAAATCACTGACCTGTAAACAAAACTCACGGCACTCAGGTGTATTGAATTCTCAATGTCTCTATATTTAGGCTGAGAGATAAAGCCACTGTCCATCCGAGACTAATTGATTGTGATTTTGGACTTTTGGACATTATTTATTAACATTTTATATATAGAAACAACTGGTGAAAATACAGTTTTACGCAGTCCGCATTTAATAGTACGTAACTTTGAAGGGAGGTTGAGGCATAAACATGAAATCAGTCTTAAGGAGTCTCTTATTTCATATATTTATTTTTGTACCCACGTAATACTTAAAAGAGAAATAACTCATAGGTGCTGCTTATCTCAAAAGTAATTTCTTCAATCAGACTTGCGATAGAAGAGCTGGATAAGAGGCATATACATAGTGTGTATAAGATCAAACAAACTCTTAGGTTCTTATGTGCAAATCAAACGAATACTGTGTGGTATCAGAAAAAAACTTTTATGGATAAATCATTAGATAATAACAGAAAATTATGATCTCTCTATTTATCGGTAGAAGTACTCAACATCAATCGTACTTAAATCTTTGAATTGAATCTTTATGTTAAATTACTAAAAATTATTGAAAATTCAAATATAAACGAAATAGAGATAAATTTCATTTATTTGTTCCAAATTCCACCATGATCCTAATACCTTTTACTTGGTATTCTTAATTAACAAAAAGCCTACCGAAGCCAAAAAAAAATATACCAAGTTAATAATATTTCCAACAAAAAGGTTTACTTACATATATGGGAGCTACTTTCATTTATTTTTGTGGACCTGGGCATCTATAGACAAAATTAGGCGACCGTTAGACGACCTTTATGCGACAAATTATGTGATCATCCTGATCGGTATTATGTCGAGAAACCTTGAAATGTCCTAGATTAAGGGTTGTTATTAAATAATATCCCTTGTGAGTCGCCTTTCATTACGTGTCACCTACGGGCTGGTGACAAAAAGAGGACGGGCGGGAAAACTTGTTACTTATTGATTTATCTAGACATCTAAACAGACAAACAAAAAAATTATCTAGCTATTTCTATTTATAGCTATCTCCAATTTAATAATAATAATTTGGAAAAATACCTGAATTATTTTTTATATAATGTTAAATTAAAGCTGATTTTAATATTAAAAGTATTGTGTTGACTATTGTTAGTACCGACTGTGTACGTAGATGGCACGACACCAATCAGACTGCATTGGTTGGAATGTAAACAAGATGGTGGGGGAAACGTCACTTTGGTTGTCGTGTCTTCTGCGAGCGGAGTCGTGATTTGGACGTCAACTTATGTACTTGTACGAATAAATAGTGCAGGTTTTATTGTATTCTTGATTGGTGTTTAACGAAATGTAATACGTAGGGGATGCATGGCTAAACGTGCCGATTTTCATAAAATAAAAATTGAGCTATGGGAATAGCGTATTATATTGTGTGGCTTGCGCACATATTTAAATAATGATTATTGGCGTTTCTGAATAGTTATATTGTTTTGTGCTTTGTTAAACGGTTTTCAAACCAATTTTTTTTATGAGATCTACTAACTCTGCTATGGGGCTGGTTGTTCTATCGATTCAAATAAAACCTTATGCTTCAAAAATTAAATTAAGTTCACACTCGCTAAAAGAGTGTTTTGAAGTTTCTCAAAATATGTAATTATATTTTGTGTACTATTTTGCACATTTAGTTTCAAAAAAATCAAAGGCAAGAATATATTATGCCGTGGGGTTTGTTCCGTCGATTTTGTTATTTAATTTTTCCATAACTACTATTCTACCATAAAGGAAGAAATTAAAACAGCTCCTGCAACGGCGTATTGTCATAACGTTTCGCGACAAACATCATACGACACGCTCCGTTTTTACTTGCTTTCCTATTCCCATTGGAACAACTTACCCCCGGCACGTTAAGCCCCGCTCTCCCCTACCTAAGTACATGAACAATACTATATATTCTACCATAATGGAAGCAACTAAAACAGCACCTGCAACGGCATAGTGTCGTTACGTTTCGCGACAAACATCATAGATACTCTCCCCCCTATCTAAGTGCATGAACAACTCAAACTTTTAAAAGAGTAAGTATGGAGTTTCTTGACCGTTCTTCTCCATAACTAACTATCTTTGCGAATGGTCAGCTGAATCAATTATTTTGTAACTTTAACTCTTGACATTTAAAAGTACCATCTAATGGCTTAATTGTAATAAAAAGTGTGACTTTGACTTGAACTATCTATTATTTTCTACTTCTTATTCAGTTATTGGAAGCTCTAAACCCAAATTACAGTTTAAATTTATAATTAAAACAAATCATTACTAGATTCTGTGTCAGAATCTACAGGATGTCGTCAAAGATTATTTTAAAGAAGTATGAATCGTCGACTGAAAATGTAATTCGTTACGATTTTCGAGCTCGTTAACGACTTTTACTCCAGTAAGGTTTTACAACTTTTCAGCATAAGTCTTCGCATAAGTAAAGTTAATATTGTTTCTAAATTTTTGTTTTTTAGTCTGTTGGTTCCGTATAATTGCCGCGGGCCAATTTTGACGGGACTTTCACTGGCAGAAAGCTGATGCTACAAGGAGTAATTTTTTACTTTTTTATTAAATTTTGATTTAGGGCTCCGCATAAATAAAAACTGTGTTTTTATTTGGAGTTTAGCCCAAAACTTGGAAAACATACTGAAGGTACCGTAGCCCTTCAGGAAATCGTAATGATCCTACTGTATTGAAATTCCACGAGATTGAAAACTTCTTATTCATTAACTGAGTCAATTAAATAATCTTCAAAACTTCTCAGATTTATTAATAAAAAAACAACTCAAAGACTCGCGTTCGTTTATCATGAAATTGAAAACTTATAATAAACTGCCAAAATTAATAAAAAGACAATTCATTTAGTTTCAGCGAGCCTTGAATGGGAGCGGCTCCAAACTTCAAGTAAACAATTTGGAGGGAACGAAGATTTTTAATTGAGAATATGGTCGGTACACAAACTTGAGATCATTAACATATTAATTAGGTTTCAGCTTCTTTAGAGCCTTGTTGTCATAGTTTTGAAGGCGTTAAGTGGGAAAATGGCAGTGTTGTGAAGAATCGTTTTTTTCTATATGAAACTGAGTCTATTATTTATTGAGGACTGCCAACAATAATAACTTTTTGTGAAAGGTTTATTTTTTATGCAATTTTTTTTATTTATTTATTTATATACACTTTATGGTACACCAGAAAATACAGGACTAAAGATACTTAAAACTAAAAATATACAACGGGCGGCCTTATCGCATTCCGCGTTCTCTTCCAGGCAACCTGGAATGGACAGTGAATGCGTGGACATGACATGGGGTTGTCAGTGGTGCAACAATACCAACAATGAATACAATGATACAAAAATTCTTATTAAAAACAGAAATAGATATATATGTGATCTTTTAGATACATAAATACATACATATTTAATATATAAGCCGTGTAAATAAATGTCGTATGACAATCATATACAAAGTGTAAGTCAAAAAACTAAGAGCACGATTACAGCGATAAGTAATGTTCCTTGATAAGTCTTTTAAACACTGACAATGACTGAGCACGTTTAATCGGGTCAGGCAATGCATTCCACAGACGAGCAGTCTGGACAGTAAACGGTTTATTCATGAAATTTGTGGAATGCATTGGCATTTTAAGTCGCAAGTTAACTGATGATCTTCGAGATTTCGTGTGGGAATCGCAGATAAACTGAAAACGATCCTTGAGGTAAAGAGGGGTGGAAGGAGTAAAGAGCACATTAAACAAAAGAGAAAGAATTTTGATCATTTTCTTTTTAATTTTGGTACACCATCACTAAGAAGTGAGCAAGTTCTATAGTAAGATAATGAAAGGATTGACAAAATACCCATAATAATTCAATTTACACATTCGTGTTGTTTGTTGTCAAGGAGTTCGGTTATAATTATGTTCCATAATTGTCCTTAAAACTGCTGAACTGAGCTTCAGCCCCTCTTTTCAGCCAGGCTTCGAAGTGCGCCAGGATGGCTACGACAACGCGCTTGCGCGAGATTTGCAGCTGCTGTATCCGCTCGCGTCACCGCTCGAGCGCTTGTCAACATCCTTGCCGTCTCAGCCTTACCGTAGTAATTCCTGACACGCTATTGACACTTTGGCGGATAGCGCGAAACCGGTCATAGATCCTCGTGTCTATATCCGCCAGGATGTCCAGCGGTGAAAAGCGTCCCAAGAGTTTTGCCGCCTCAAACGACGAAATTTATTAAAGTCTTTTACTAAAGAAAATACGAATATAATAAAACAGCTCCTAATAGCTCCAGCACTAGAGCACTGGTGGCCCAGTGGTATCGGCCGCGACTTACAAGTTGTAGGTCATAGGTTCGATCCCAGGCAGGCGCTTTACTTTGTGTAAATTATTTCTTCACCTTCATTTCTTCTGCTCTCAAAACGGTGAAGGAAAACATCGTGAGGAAACCGGCATGTCCTAGAACCAAAAATCGAAAACATGTGACATCCACCAACCCGCACTGGGCCCGCGTGGTGGATTACGGCCCATGTTGATGATGTGATGTGATTTAAAGTAGAAAAAAGGTCCTACAAATCAGTATACACGCCTTCAAAAAAATACAGTCACTAACGAAATAAGCCAAGTGAACCCTTATAATTTTCCTAACAAAACTGAAAGGATATTTCTCACAAAGAAGTCAGTCATCAAAAGGTAATATTTTAGGCGAGGCTTAGAAAGAAAGCTAAATGCTGATAAAAATATTATGTACATTTGGCAAAATAATAATTTTCTGAAGGTATTTGCATGAACATCGCAAGCCCGGGGCCATATTCGCGATTAGCTGTTTTACTAATATTGCCAAAGTACCTACTTACGATCATAAGAAATGATGAATAAATAATTTTAGATACCTGCAAATATCACATTGATGACTTTCTCGGTTGAAAGAAAACCTTGTTTTCATGATAAACAGACTTCACGCAATTGCTTTGGATCTTATTATCAATTTGTCCCATATCTTAACCTACCTTTTTAACCGACTTCAAAAAGGAGGATGTTCTCAATTCGACTGTATTTTTTATGTGTGTTACCTCACAAATTTTACTAGGTGAACCGATTTTGATGATACTTTTTTTTTATTTATTTGATTGTTTCTCATACGGGCATTTAAATTTTAACAAGATCTGATGAGTATTATTTTGTGTTATCGTTAAAAAAGCGTATTTGAATTCGACTTCATTGATGATATTCGCCATTGTATACTACAACTAAAAAGTGAAAAATAAAAAACTTTATACACAAAAATGCTTTTTTTTTTTATTGTACTCCCTAGACTATATTCACTTACATATTTTATTTAGTACTTTATTCCTCACGATATCTTGCAGAGATAGCCTAATCAACAACTTTTTTTTACTGTAAATGACATTGAAAAGTACCTACCTTGGTATAATTGAAATAAATGATTTGACTTTAACTTTAAATATCAACAACGTCTGAGATTAAAATATAACACACATGTCATACATGTAAGAGCGGGCGTACTCAGGATTCTCAAATGATAACGATCAGACATCTTGTTTACACTTTTTATTACTCACACCAACAGTAAGTCTCACAACTTAATTTTATGAAGATATGTGCACAGTTCAATACAATTCAATACAGAGTTCTTTCGACTAGAACCAGCCTATTTATACGTTTAAACAAATGACAAGACGTCACACAGCAACAACATCCGGTGACATTCGTTTATCAATTAATTATAGATTTAGGTTTGTAAAAATACAGTAATTGTGTACATTATTTGTTTAGTAATTAATAATACTTTTTACAAATATTTTGAACGAATATAGTTACCAATTATTTTATTGAAATAAACTAACAGTCGGTGAATCTACCTTCCATTTTTGACTTTAAAATATTACTCAAATAAAAACAAATCTTTACAATAACAATACATAATTCGTGTTTCCGTTATGTCATCTGCCTTTTTGACGTTTTGATTTCGTCTCTGCTGCTAGTTTCATTTACCAGCGCTATCACGGCCATACTGACGAGCGGGCCTTGCTAGGCCCAGCGAATCTCTGAAAATCATAAAAAAAATTAAAATATGAGTGAGTGAATGAGTCAAACTCAGAGATCGCAGATAGTGGCTTGTCCATTAAGATTCAGAGGCCCATCTTTGACTTGTTTTGACTTAAATTTTATTGAATCATCCAACTTAAACCATAGCCATGACCAAGGCCTTTTTACACATCCATTTTGCTAACTCAAATCAAATTCAGAGGTATCAGATCGTAGCTTGATCATAAAGATTCAGAGGCTAGTCTTACGACTTGTTTTGACTGAGTTTTATTTAACTATCAAACTCAGAGGTCGCAGATCGTTGCTTGATCATAAAGATTCAGAGGCCCCGTCTTTGACTTGTTTTGACAGAATTTTATTTAACCAACTATTTCTGAAACTCAGAGGTCGTAGTTCGTTGCTTGATCATAAAGATTCAGAGGCCCCGTCTTTGACTTGTTTTGACAGAATTTTATTTAACCAACTAATTCTGAAACTCAGAGGTCGTAGTTCGTTGCTTGATCATAAAGATTCAGAGGCCAGTCTTTGACTTTTTTTTTATTTTTTTTCATTATTATTTATTCTTGCTATCACGGTCTAGTCGTTCAAAGTTCATTGAGTGACCAAAGTCTTTTTCTAAAACCAAAACCTTTTTTTTATTATTATTATTTTTTTTCTTCCATTTCGGCCATTCTATGCTTAGGGTCTAAACGGATATGGTATTTTCAATTGCAGGGGAGGGGCTATTTTACCTAGTTAATCAAAAGGGCCATTCAGTAGCCTTAGATTTCGTATATTTTAATGCCAATTACAATTCACCTATTTTATTAACCCAAACCCATTCAGTTTGACTGTTAGCTCTAGATGTACCGCGAGTAATAGCATGATGTATGAAGAAAAAAAAAAATGGCTGTAATCTGTGCCATTGTAGCGGATTCCCCATTTGTAATAATTCTACATAAGGTACCAAAAGATTAATTGAAATGATCATCAATAGGGTGAAGTTCGGAACGCAAAAGCTTCTAATCTTCGTGATTACAAAGTCCAAGTACCACTGATAGTCACTAATGTCACATTAAATGAAACAAAAGAAAAAGACACCAGGTATCTTATTCACGACCTTTAGCCATCACATAGCTCTCTTCTCAATTGCTCTACTCGCACATCCCTACGTTGTCGAGTCAACTCAACTCTCTGAACTCAGAACCTGTTCACACAGAGATTTAGTCTGTCCTATGTTACGTCTATTCATCATCTACAATCTCAATTGGTACTTCAGCTTTGTATATCTTACTAACACAATCTACGCATAGTAATAAAAATTAGAAAACCAAAATTATTTCAATTTTCGCAACGAAGGCTTGTCGATTCGAAAGTCATCAACATTAACATGGTGACCTCACCTCTCGCGTGACTATGCGAGTTTACTTTATCTTAACCTCATAACTCTACAGGAATCCTCTGTAAGGTTCCTTACACAAACGTGTTTATTTTAAACCAACTTACAGGACCACAGTTGCTACAAAGACCTCCAGTTGCCACACTGGCCTACAGTTGCCATAAAGGCCTCCAGTTGGCACACTGGCGTTTAGTTGCCACACAGGCCAACAGTTGCCATAAAGGCCAACAGTTGCCACACAGGCCAACGCACAACGCTCGGCTACTCCTGACCAAACTAGATCATTGGGTTCGTGACAATAGGGAAATTTTAGAACTTTGATCTTTAACTAAATCATTACCCTGGGCCATGTACCACCAGTCGCTCAAATCAAACTTTAAAACTTCTTCTGCAGCGAAAACTGCCAAGCTTACAGAAACTCTCGAGTAAAACCTCTAACGCCACGGCTCTGTAGCCGAACCGCAATTATATTGCTCTCACACAACGGTCTCTCAAGACCCCGACCTCCGCCAGAATCCACTGGTACGGTCAAACATAATACGGCTGATAGACTCAATTACTCGACATTTTGAGCTTGCTCATCATCATTAAAATCCTTTTAACATCAACATCGACTGGTACATGACCCGCTGGCATCTTCCTTAACCTACCGTGTCCATACTTGTAGGTTTAAGCGTATCTATTTAAAGCTTTCGGTGTATAACGATCACTATCCTGTCATAATCACCTATCGCGGACTTAATACCGGGCCTCTTCAGTTTTCGTACTAAAGTTTCCCACACAACACTATTCATTAGAAAAAGGTCCGACGATCAACAAGTTAAACTAAACAAAGTAAAGGCAATGCATACTCAACTCATAAACCCACTTTAAAAAAACCCATCGCCACATGGTACGCATGAGGTGCGGTCCAGAATTGGTCTTATGAGTAGACATGTTAATCAGATTTGGTTTCACTACCACAGTCATCAACTATGAGGTCTAATTCTCAAAGAACTTGGCGATCGGGTATCTTTCCAACATGATTCGCGTTTTCTACTTAAAGATTTTGGAACATACTGATGGCTTATAAAAGGGAAACAACTAACCCTGATACTATTAAGGAGCTTCACGAATTAACTCTGATCAATATCATAAATATCAGTTTTCATGTAAGAAAAACAATCGCGTGATCTACTGTTATCATAATATTAATTTGAAAGTAAGCAAGTGAATTCAGATCTGAAGACGGTGGTTGTACATCGTTACGCAACAAGATCCGTCCTGAATACACGCAAATGACCAGTACCGTTACTAACTCGATACAATCACGATAGCCCAATGACATTACTAACTCGCTTTGCCACTGAAAACGACTAGTTATTAAGTCATTTTGGATATCTCATCTCCTTCTTATGGGATATCTCATCCTAAAGTTCGTACTGAACCAAATGTTGAAACTAGGAAAGTACTAACAACCCAATAGGTAACTTATTAGCTACTTGCTTGTTACCAGGTGTGTCTTAATTACCTAGTGATAGTGCTAGGTATAACCACTACCAACCAATTCAGTGTTCCATTATGAACACTTAAAACTCGAAATAGCATCTCATCAATAGAGAATATTTGACTTCACTATCAAAATAAAATGGAAGCGACTCACCGAGTATTCCATTCCAAACTTGTGCACGTTCGTACCGTTCGGCTAAGACCAGCGAACTGCTTGCATGCTGTTCTTCTTAACCTCTCAGATGTTGACACGTCAACCTTCGCGCTCAGCATCTGAATCGCTAGCCTTCAGCAGAGGCTTCAGGCTGCGACACAATATGGTATCTGAAACATGAAAAATATTACGAGAGTATAATGTTCACAAGGTTATCTTAACCATACACAGCTTTGATGGAAATTAACCTGTGCACCGGTGTAGTAACCTAAACCAATCAATCTGCCTATCTGACCTCCACAACTCAGTAACTGGGTAACATAGTACCCTTTGGCAAGACTGGTGTCAGATCTCAAGCTTCGGACTACCCGTAAAGACTGTCAAAGATCTTCAAATGACAGCCGGGACCAACGGCTTAACGTGCTTTCTGAGGCACGAAGGAAACTCGGTATGTTGAAATGGTCACACATCCATGGACCGACATCGTCAAGCGTTGCTTAACTTAAGTTATTATTTAGCCACGAGCTCCTCTATTAAGGGATATGAAAATAATGGGCATAACCGAAAGTTTTATTTGTATGTGTATTATATTTAGTGGCATCTAATGAAGTATTTTGATATCCAAAGTCAAAGTTTCGCGCAAATCATGTTTGTTTTGTGTTCTTGATGCTTGACCCGAGGGGTTCAGCTTGGTAAAACTATGATTTTATGCCACTGGAGCATTAGGAAAAATACTTGAAAGTAAACTTTATGACTTGGTACCATATTCAAAAAAGATTTAGCTTGATTTGAAGTCTATTCAATACACACACAATTCCAATACACAATATAATATCTAGTTTAGCTACTTAATATTGTGCTACGAGTGCAAAAGAATGAGCATTAGTGTCTACCAATTGCTTGGCGCGTCTTAGCAAGCATGAAAATCCCTTCATCCTAGCAATAGACTGAACTACCTCGCACGGTGGATAGACAGGTAACTTGTTCACTCAATTGTTATTTTATGCTGGTCAAGATCATAATTAGGTAAATAAATTTTACTTAGCTTGTGGGTATTGGTGTTTTGTTTTTAAAAAAACATCCTTTTCTGCAACTTGATCTGGCAACGAAGTAAATTCAGCTCATCCGAATGTCCTGGTCGAGTGGTCGGTAGGCTAGGCAAGGCGACTGTGTTGATGGGTCCAGTTGAGGCTCGGGTTGATCCCTTTCTTCTGATGTAAGAGCGGGCGTACTCAGGATTCTCAAATGATAACGATCAGACATCTTGTTTACACTTTTTATTACTCACACCAACAGTAAGTCTCACAACTTAATTTTATGAAGATATGTGCACAGTTCAATACAATTCAATACTGAGTTCTTTCGACTAGAACCAGCCTATTTATACGTTTAAACAAATGACAAGACGTCACACAGCAACAACATCCGGTGACATTCGTTTATCAATTAATTATAGATTTAGGTTTGTAAAAATACAGTAATTGTGTACATTATTTGTTTAGTAATTAATAATACTTTTTACAAATATTTTGAACGAATATAGTTACCAATTATTTTATTGAAATAAACTAACAGTCGGTGAATCTACCTTCCATTTTTGACTTTAAAATATTACTCAAATAAAAACAAATCTTTACAATAACAATACATAATTCGTGTTTCCGTTATGTCATCTGCCTTTTTGACGTTTTGATTTCGTCTCTGCTGCTAGTTTCATTTACCAGCGCTATCATACATCCAATCTATATAATAATATATAATAAACATATAAAAGAAGAAAGTGACTAACTGAATCACTCACTGACCATCAACGCACAGCCCAAACGGCTGAAGCTTCAATCATGAAACATGGCAAGTAGGTTCCTTTGGTAGTGTAGGTGAGCACTAAGAAAGGATTTATGGAAATTCCACCCCTAAGGGTGTGAAATAAGGAATGAAATTTTTTATGAAAATCCGTCAGTTTTAAAGTCAGGATCTTCATAATTTGGGTTTAGGCTGATTTAAAAATAATTTACACGTGTCTCAGCGATCTTGAAGATTCCACCCCCATGAGGGTGAAAAGAGGGTTGAAGTCATGGGAATAATGAAATCGTCGAGAGACTTGAAGTTTTGCACATAGATACTTTATACTGTACAGGCATCCACTGAGAAAGGATTTTTGTGAATTCCACCTTTAAGTGGGTGAAACAGGGGATGAAAGTTGGTATGAAAGTCGGTCAGTTTCGAAATTAGTATCTTCGAATTTTGGGTTTGGGCTGAAGATTAAAATCTAACGCAAATTATGGATTTTTGGGAATTCCGTACTTTGGGGGCGGATCATGGGGGATGAACTAACGAATCGAGAAGGAACCAAGTTAAACAGGCAGAATAAAAGTTTTAAAGCAAAACTCTGAGAAGCATAGGCAGGCTGAATACCAGCGTAAACACCCTAAAGTAAACAGGCAGGCTGTTGCTGAATACCAGCGTAAACACCCTGAAGTAAACAGGCAGGCTGTTGCTGAATACCAGCGTAAACACCCTGAAGTAAACAGGCAGACGGTTGCTGAATACCAGCTTAATTAATTAAGTTATTAGAGATAAGAACTAAGCGGAGGCCAAGCGTACGCGTGTGTTACGCAGCGATGGAAGGCCTCCCTCTATGTCACGGAGCCGTTGGAGTCGTGTTGCGGGGGCATGCGCTTCTGTATTTAATGATAAAATTAATACTGTATTTTTATAGTTGTATGTATCTTACTACTTAGATGTTTATAGTTAAAACCAAATGTTCTTAAGACGAGCGTTAATCCTGAAGACAAACTGTCACGCAGTTTGGTAGGTATATGATATAAGTACAAATGTTTGGTCCAAAATAAAAGATTTATTTATTAAAAAAACACAACAACTAGACAGTTTTCTGTGCTCTAGATGAACAGATGACCTGGTTACGAGAACACTCTTTATCACCATTCAAACAAAAAAAAAACAAAACAGCTTCGCTTCATCCATTTAGGAGCTACACCAATACACAAACACACAGGTACACACGTCAAACTTATAAGACCCCTCTTACTCCATCGGGGGTTAAAAACAAAGCTCAGGTGAAGTGAGCATGAAGCGAAGAAGTGAGTTGTCGTTCTCGTTGACGCTAGGGATTGACACTCACACTTCAAGCTCACTTTACCTAAGTTACGACGGTGAGATAGTTACAGAATAGCACAGCAGTTCTTCAACTTCTGCTTTTAATCTGCTGTCTTTTTAAACAGCCGTTTCGTCCACTGAATAAAGTCATCTCGAATACTTATCTACATTTTATATGGACAGGGGGACAACGAGACTCGTTTTATTGAGTCCCATTGTATTATATTGCTTTTCATTAAAATCTCGACGAGAATGTTGTGGTTTGATATGCTAACCGCAGGAATCACGGGTAGGAGTTTGTACTGATGTTTATTTTAATTAAGACCAGCGAGCTGATTTGTTTTATTTCGATTTTAAAGAGACCAGAGGAGCAATGTTTTCAAAATGCTGAAGAATTTAAGTACTTTAAGATAAAGTTGTACCTATTTTTAACATTGTCAAGCAAAGCCTTCATTACCAATCTGTAAAAATATTTAATAGACATAGAATTTTCTTAAACACTAACACTTTTAAGGCTTAGCTCAAAGTATTGCTATTAGATAAAACTTGTACTCAATAGGCGAACTGTAATTTAATATATCCAACATTGTTTTATTAAAAAAGGTGCTATTTATTATTGTTTTTAGTAATCATGTTTTTTTATATTATTGCAGCATGAACTTTTATAGTTAATATTAATAATACTGATGTATATAATGTTATATGTCGCCGCGTAGGCGTGAATTTGCTAATTTATTATCCTAATTAATAGTAATTAGTAATTTTAAGTGTCAATGTCTATTTAAGTTGGGTTTTGAGTTCAGCGCCATCTATTGGCTCACTGTGGAATCAGTATTGATTCATAATTCATATGCTAATTTCAATGTTTAATTAATACGAGATGTTTAAATTAAACAGGAACACTTATTGTAGGACTTTTGGATTTGTTCTCATTTTAACTATTGCACATTTGACGAAGTAAATGTGTTTCATTATGTTATTCTTATTAAGTTGTCAAACAATGGCGGATGTTATAATTTCTATGACCAATAACCAGATTTAATAATTTAATACGAGAACTAAACAAATTTGAGTAAATGATTAAATACTAAGAAGTCATAAGACTATTTTACACAGCTATGTAATAATGAGAAACTTTCTAATTAGTAAGATTGTTAGATCACCGGAAACTTGAATAGTTTTGTTATTAGATGACTATTTCAATAATAAACTAAAAACCACTTTGTATTTGTGAGTATTGAGGTTGTTTAATGTTAAAATAATTAACTGATCAGCATTTTAGTATTGTTTGCTAACTTTACTCAACTATCCAAGTAATAAGTGTCTAAACAAAAACAATATGAAAGTTCCGCCCACTTAGAACGCGCGTCGCGCGGACTATGTGTGAAAAATAAGAACTGATTAATAAATGTAATCGAATAGATGTTTGAAAACCTAATTAATTGTCATAAAGTGATTGTGTAATCTATAAAAACATTTAAAAAGAGTGTCCTGGAGTTTCTTGCTAGATCTCCTCCAGCGATCGACAAGGGCTTAGCGATCTAGCAAGCCACGCGATGTGGTTTTAGCTTCAAGTTCATTTGAAAACTCAAAGTGCCTGTAACTAAATCAAATAAACACTCTTGAGTTTCAATCCAGTGTTGTGTGTTATTGAAGTAACCCGCTCCAGTCAAGAATAAAGGAATTGCCTCTAGACATTGGAATTAAAGATGGCGATTCTACGATACATAGGTACTTCGACGTGACATCAGAATTGGGCTCAGCTCCCACTATCGCCTTCTGCCCATGCTATGAAAGCCATCCGAAGAATTTTGTACAACATCGCCAGCGCCGAGGGTATGGCAAAAGATTTTCCTATGATAATTTCCAAGAGTAAGCGATGTCCAGACATAGGCGAAAATAACTGGAATATTTTTACGTGAACGATCTGAACTCTATTGAAACGACAGAAGAAGCTACTGACTAGTGGCATGGATGCTGTCCTACACCATTGTGGCCAAAACTTTATACAGCACAGAATGACCGAAGCAGCTAAGCGAACAACTTGATCTGTCCATTGATAGATTCCATCATGGTTGAGGGGAGTATTCTGTTTTTTTTATTTATGTAACTTAACATTCTTAATTATTTTCATCATACAAGGCAAGGTCAGTGACCTTTTGTGTGACAATTTTAATCAATCTGCCTAGTCTTTTCCCAACCAAGTCCGGGACAGCTTCCATTCTAACTGGATTCAGCTGAGTACCAGTGCTTTACATGGAGCAACCAAAACCCAGTAACTGGGTAACACAATACCCCTTACTGACTGAGTGGTCCCTGCTGTTGTTTGTGTGGCAATTTGTGGAATTAAAATGAATGAAACGGCTTAAATTACTCCATAAAATAAGACAGCTGACTAGGAACTCAATGTTATTGTTTAAATATGGTTCTTTTGTCTTAAGAATTGCAATGGCTCAGTTATTTGAGAAATTTTATTTTATTTGAGGAGTATGTAAGGATCGTAGCAAGTGGCAATCTGTGGTTGCTGCCTATCCCCATGGGGACAAGGTGTGAGTGTATGAATGTTAAACAATTCAAAGTACCTACGTTGAGTTTTGTACCGGACAAAAAGTAACAACTTATTTTTATAGCATTCATTACATTTAGGTAGCTAAAACAAAAGTTTAGTAGGTAAATAAGTTAAGTAAGTTACAGAATGTATGTGCAACAGAAGTAGTAAACATTTGGCAGAAAGTGCCATGACATATTCATGTTGACGCACTAATTGGCATTTTTGCAATTTATTGTTTTTACCCGACTACCAAACGGGGTTTATTATTGAATAATGTGGAACCCGTTGCATGTCATACTTTTTTTAAAGTAAAGTAAGATAAGAAAATGTATTAACACATTCCTTAAACATGAAAAGCACAAAAAATAAAAATAAAATTATAGTGTGCTCAAGAAAATACTTACAACGATTTGCATTTAAGTAGCTGGGGTGAGAATAATTGTTTGGTTACAAGACTAAACAATATTTAAAATATTATCTAGAGGTTTTTGTAGAGTGAGTATGCATCTAATATAAATGTATTTGTATGAATGGGTGAAAGGGTTGTGATACACCTGGGTGAGTCATTACAAACTTTATAATCAGGGTAAGTATCAGCAGAGCTTCAGTTCATGCATAATCATAATATAATAATAAATAGTCATAAGCTGATAGCCACCTGGTAACTTTTAATTTACAAGTAGGTACGCTTAGTATGTGTGAGTAACCTATTATGTATGGACCTTGTGATTTTTGGTAAATTAATGGTCCTGTGTATGTAAGACATATTTGAGTGAATCTAATGTGATTACTGTGTTCCATCTTATCTGTCTACATGATCTGGTAGATTTGTTTTGGCTATGGGGTTCTTGACAGTGATAGCGCTATAAGTTAAATCTAATTAAAAAATTGTCTGACCCTACATTCTTGGTTCAGACTGTCAGTTGGGTACTGATGGGGCCTTTTATAAGCTCTAAGATTTATGCTTGTTCAAGTTAAGTTTGTTATAATAAAGTTTATTTAATCATTCAATATTTGAGAACCTTCCTAATGAATTAAATCTCACAATGGGTTTAGTTGAATTTTACTTGTTATGGTACATGGGTGTAAATAGATTAGTAATTTCTGACAGATTTCAAAGCTTGTTATTGGATGCACTTGCACAGAATAAAAACAATCAAAAGACAGGTTTGTTTTTTGATAATTTGTCACTTTTAGCATTCAATAACTTTCTTTTCTTTTTGCAACTTTTTACCTAGCTTGTATTCAAACTTGTTCACACATAAATGTTTTGTAATGAAATAGGTTTGTAATAGGTGTGTAAATAGGTTGTTGCGTGTGTGGTATGCAAACATGCATCATTAAAAGTAGTTTTCAACATGTTTTAACATTAATCTTTAGCTAGTGCAAACACCGTCATAAGTAATGCAGCAATCTTCATAGTTATTCATTTCAGTGTCATCAGATTCTAGTTAACTTTGAATTACTCACTTACTATTTCAAAACAATAACATAATTTAATTGTTATCAGTACTAACTCCTACTTATTTAAATATTAATAGGATCATCTTTTCTTTTATTATTATTTATCTGTATACCTTCTCACATTCCAGATTCCTGTGTCATATCAAAAATCAAAATGGTTACCTACATAGTCAAGTATTATCAAGGATGTGGAAACAAAACTAAAAATACCTGGTTTGCAAGTGACCGTGTCGCCGGGTCAGGACCTTAGAAGCTACCAACATACATACAAGCCACCAAATAGAGGTCAGCTGAAAAATGACTTCCAGCCCAACATAACTAAAGTAAAAGGTGAGAAGTTTTCAAACTATCTTCTACTCACCTCGCTAACTGATACGGTGTTGTTGTATCAGAAGGCTCAACACAATAGCCATGTCGAATAACTACATGACGCTTGTGCATGATACTACCATGCAACAAAGTACTTTTAAATTATTATTCCTGGGTTCAATTCCTAGGTTGGGCAAAATTTGTTTATGGGGTTTTTCCAATAGGGATTCCTCTGTAGCAGCCCAGAGTTTTGAAATTGGTGAACCCCCATGCTTCAAAAAGCATGTTGAGCCATTGGCCTTGTGCACCATAGTACCTCCTTATGCAGATGGCTCAACAGTCAGGAGGACTACTGTTATTATTATGTTTTTGTAACTCGTTTCAGTTTATGCTATTCTATTGTCATATTTAGTCAATTATAAAAATGAATAATAAAACAAGCTCTAATTATTGAGATGTCCAATAACCTATAGCTCTGGAGGCACTTAATAAAATAATAGGTTATATCAACACCAAACTATCAGCATCCATGGAGATGGATTTGAGGTAATAATGAGAACACAATAAACTATCTTATTATGCTGTGGAAGCAACTAAGATTGATAACACAACAAACTATCCTATTGGTATGCTGTGGAATCAAGTAATAATGATAACACAACTATCTTGTTGGTATGCTGTGGAAGCAACTAATAATGATAACACAATAAACTATACTGTTGGTATGCTGTGGAAGCAACTAATAATGATAACACAATAAGCTGTCTGTTAGTAATCCGTGGAGGAAACTAATAGTGATAATACAACACACAATCTATTGGTTTGCTGTGGAAGCAACTAATAAAGATTTAATATCCATTGGTTAGGCGTGGAGGCCGCTAATGAACAATCTCTCATGTTATCCTGCTGGGTCCACGGTGTACAAGACCACCCAGAGCCTGGTTCCTTATATCCTGTCAAATCAAAGACTTCGTGCCTGTCACGGAGCAATGATCCTAAACTCCTTAACCTTTAATCCTGTCAAATCAAAGACTTTGTGTCTATCACAGAGCGGTGTTCCTGATCCTATCCTTAAATCCTGTCAAATCAAAGACTTTGTGTCTATCACAGAGCATTACCGTCCCGTGAGAATGAAACTAAACAAAAAACAGCTGATCACAATACTCCTACACTACCTACACTATACTTACCAAATACAAGGCTGCTATGAAAGCCTTCTTATAAGTAGGTATGTGCTCATTAATGCATCAAATATTTTAATTTGAGATAAACTTAATAGTTACCTAATTTCATAAGTATTCAGTGATATATTGATAACTTAAACTGACTATTACCTATTACAAATCAATGAATATTGTAAGATAATACAAACAATAACATTCTGCAAACAAGATTCAAATTGGACTAGTAAGCTAGCAACTGATTATTCAATGTCAAAAATCTGAAATAGAAATTGTATGCCTTCATTGACATGACATGTAGCAGTTAGTTGTTTCCTAACAACATTGGTCTTTACCATATAGCAAGTTGAATAGGTACCTAAAGCATATAGCTGTGGGTGTAAAAATACATTCAATATTTCAAAAATAAGGCAAACTTAGCTTAGATTTATTACAAGCTGTCAATGAAAAATAAAACCAGTTGTTATCAGATCCTAAACTTAATTAATACTGTAGGATGATAAACAACAATAATCTGCCGACAAATATTTCTCCGCTATTACAGATAACAACCAAGAAACAGAGACTGAGGACACGAGACTGAGGACACGAGACTGAGGACACAAGACTGAGGACACCTCTAGCTGCAGAGCCCGCAGCTAGGTCCAGTATGGCCGTGTCGCCGCGTAGGCGTGAATTTGCTAATTTATTATCCTAATTAATAGTAATTAGTAATTTTAAGTGTCAATGTCTATTTAAGTTGGGTTTTGAGTTCAGCGCCATCTATTGGCTCACTGTGGAATCAGTATTGATTCATAATTCATATGCTAATTTCAATGTTTAATTAATACGAGATGTTTAAATTAAACAGGAACACTTATTGTAGGACTTTTGGATTTGTTCTCATTTTAACTATTGCACATTTGACGAAGTAAATGTGTTTCATTATGTTATTCTTATTAAGTTGTCAAACAATGGCGGATGTTATAATTTCTATGACCAATAACCAGATTTAATAATTTAATACGAGAACTAAACAAATTTGAGTAAATGATTAAATACTAAGAAGTCATAAGACTATTTTACACAGCTATGTAATAATGAGAAACTTTCTAATTAGTAAGATTGTTAGATCACCGGAAACTTGAATAGTTTTGTTATTAGATGACTATTTCAATAATAAACTAAAAACCACTTTGTATTTGTGAGTATTGAGGTTGTTTAATGTTAAAATAATTAACTGATCAGCATTTTAGTATTGTTTGCTAACTTTACTCAACTATCCAAGTAATAAGTGTCTAAACAAAAACAATATGAAAGTTCCGCCCACTTAGAACGCGCGTCGCGCGGACTATGTGTGAAAAATAAGAACTGATTAATAAATGTAATCGAATAGATGTTTGAAAACCTAATTAATTGTCATAAAGTGATTGTGTAATCTATAAAAACATTTAAAAAGAGTGTCCTGGAGTTTCTTGCTAGATCTCCTCCAGCGATCGACAAGGGCTTAGCGATCTAGCAAGCCATGCGATGTGGTTTTAGCTTCAAGTTCATTTGAAAACTCAAAGTGCCTGTAACTAAATCAAATAAACACTCTTGAGTTTCAATCCAGTGTTGTGTGTTATTGAAGTAACCCGCTCCAGTCAAGAATAAAGGAATTGCCTCTAGACATTGGAATTAAAGATGGCGATTCTACGATACATAGGTACTTCGACGTGACATATATAATTTTTCAAACACAATGTAAATTGTTGTTATAATTGTTGTGGTTGATAAATAAATAAATAATAATTCATTAAATTTTAACCTTTACATTGATAAGCAGATTTGATAAAAAAAAACAGTATCTTCAACTAACTTGGTTACGTATCCCTGGCAAGCCTTAGGCAGTTTGCAATGTTTTTTTTTAATTCCATAACTAAAAGTTGTCGATCTAATTCAAATACCTATTATAACTTTTATTTTCATTACGTGTTTCCGTTATTCTTTTTGTGCCACCTTGCCATCCTAGCCGGATTTCTAGAATCTTACGAAAAGATTTACTTTACCATATCAAAAGTTTGTTCTACACAAAATTGATTGACAAATCAAACCCAGGGTGAAGCTGTTTTCCTATAAGTTTAGAAACACTTGGAATTAGTTCATAAGTCCTCTTACTGAACTAATTTCTAAAACTCGTCATACTTTGTGTCTCGGCTCTCGTCTTTAACGCCTTTGACGAGTTATTGAATTTTAAGAGGATTGTGTACGGTTGTCCGCTTTTTGAGAACCCATAAATTTTGGTATCGGTTGTACGAATAATATAGCACCTTTTAGGTGGACTCTTAAAGCGCAGATACCCCTGAGTAGCTGATTTTAAAATGAGAATCACGTCTAAATGGCTAGTCGTATTATTTTGAAAAAATATTTGACATTAGACAATTTTCTTAACAATTTGATCTAAGAAAACTTTGTTTTTTATTCGTATAACATAGTGTAATTAATTTGTATGGTTATGTCTTACACGGACAAAAAACGACAATCGCACCAAAACCAGCGGGTGTAGTTTAATTAAATTGTCACCATCTCGAAGACAATTTAATCATCTTCATTTTGATCCAAGGCTTTTTTAAAGTCATTGAATAATAAGGAAATTACAAAAAACTAGTGAATTTTCGGTCGCGTGGGTGTGAAACGAGTGCGCGTTTTGTTCCCTCAAGGTCATTGACGACTGTTGTCATCTTAAGGTGGAGGAGATCGTGGTTAAATAATATTAGCCGCATGGTTTACTAAGGGGTATTGTGTTTCCCAGTTACTGGGTTGTTGAGGTCAGACGGGCAGTCGGGCAGCCAAGACAGTTGGGAAAAGGTTAGGCAGTTAGATAGATTGATGTAGTTCCATATAGTAGTTACTGTTCATTAAAGAAAGTATTGAAAGCTGAAATGTTTTGCACGGTTTCAGTTTGGTTATATTGTTTTCACTTGCTTGGTACGAGTTTTGGCCTCAAATGTTGGTATGTTAATCTATCTTTTCCTTATCCACGAGGTGGAGCGACGACCTGGTCAAAGCTGATCAGTGTGGCGATATTTAAAATATGAGGGCAGGGCACATTGCTCGCAGAACAGATGGCCGTTGGAACTGAAAAGTTCTTAAGTGGCGACCACGAACCGGAAGACGAGGCGTTGGAAGGCCTTGCACTAGGTGGAGCGACGACCTGGTCAAAGCTGCGGGAGTCCGGTGGATGCAAGACGCACAGGACTGATCAGTGTGGCGATATTTAAAATATCCCGGCAGATATTTTACACACGGTGTCTACGTTTCTTGTGAAATTCGCCTGTCGCAGGTCTGCTAGAAAAAATCTAATGAAATAAGCAGTACCTATGTGCTCCAGTACCATCTTTTTATATAATTTTTTACTGTTTTTTCTTTTCTCTGTCAATAAAAATAATTGAACAAATTCTTCCTAAAGTCGTAATATGGAAAACTAGAATAACACTTAAATTCTGATGAAAGAAAACTATTTAGTAAATGCAGATTTAAACAAGTTATTTTAATGACTCTTTTAAAAAGACGGTTAAAAAAATTCAAGTCGAGCCTTAATTTCTGACCTTCAGATTTTTATTTCTTCTTTATGGTAAACAGCATCTATTCCACTTACGATCGAAAACAACAATTTCAAAACGATGACGCTATTAAGGCCCGCATTTCTCTCTGACAGCATATTCTTTTAAGCTAAGTATAGAAGCTTCCTCCATTTGAGAACAGATTGTATCTTTAGAAGGCTGCCAGATTAATGTAGAAATTAGTAATCATGCTTAGACAATACACAACATAATTTATTTTTTGAGTTTTACACCAAAATATCATTGTGTAAACGTCATGGTAAATTGTATAATAAATAGATAGAATATACATACTAGGTAACTCTAAAGGTACAGCGTTTTAACCCGATAGATTTTGTGTGTATCGTGATTATATCCCATCTTATTAATATTCCAAATATCTCTGTTCAACAGTACAGTTCCATGCAAGTAGATTTATACTGAGATTTATCGCCACCGTTCGTTCGAATAGTCGTAAACACGAGACGGTCTTTGTTTTTGGTCATATTGTTGTCTCTGGCGATCCCCGTGGGACACCACTTCGAAATAATCGCTGCGGTTCACGATCGACGCAGAATGATGAGCTGGATCTGCTTAACTGGTGAATGGTAAATTTATTTCTGAAATAAGTAGAGTAGTGGCAAGAGTAACCGATGCAAAGCTCTAAAACTAAATTTCAATCTTGTTTGCCAAACGTGTTTAACAAGGTACTCATATTATATCAAAATACCCATAAGCATCTTAAGGACATAAGGTGAGTTATATCAATAGATCAAATGATCTATGGTATAGATGAACTGAAAAACGCCTCCAACTTTGCAATAAACTAGGCCACCTACAGAGCTCAAACTGTATGATTAAAAGAAAAATAATTATCTATGCTATTCAGAAGCCCATGTTTCAACAACTTTTGCAACAGTCCTACTTGCAATAGGCCCAGTGTACGTACCTAATTATGATAATAAATTTGAAAAAAAATGTACGAGATACGAAAGTACAATCTCATATGCCTGACAATACCAATGGTACATAACTGTGTCTTCTGAGACTTAGGGCTCTTTGAATTTAGACCTTTGGTACGGGATTGCTGCGGCGCCGCAGCGTTGCGTTTGTCGTACTGAGCACATCCGGTTGATTTTTTCCATACAATTTGTGCACACAAATACTCGTCCTGCTGCCGTGCTAGCGCGGCATCGGCGCCGCACTACGCGCTTTACAACGGACGACCGCAAATACTTCACCTACCTACCTAATGGTTCTGATTGGTTGAAACTGCTGAGGAACTTCAGCGGTTTCAACCAATCAGAACGCTGTATTTGCATAAACTGAGTTTAGTTGAAATAATTGCGATTAGTTTTATTGTAAAACTAATCGGGTAAAATCGGGCCTTAGTATCTTATACGAACGTATTAAGTTACTACTTAAATGTGTTTTTACCAACCAGCGCTGTGATTCAATCTCGCACACGAGTCCCTGCATTAAACTGAGCAATGGCGTTTTGGCATGAAAACATATTTACCCCATTTGTGTATTTTTTATTGCATGCGTCATATAAATAAAATAAATAAATACTTGTGGCAAATTTACTCGTTTTCTTTTATTTCTTTCTCTGCAGGAGACGTTACAGGTATTGTCTTGAGATAGATGTTAATAACATAACTTCACGGCCGACCGGTAGAATTGATTGATTTATTGATTGATTGAGCTAATTGTATATTATTACTAGCTGTCCCACGCGGCTTCGCTCCTGCCAACTGGCTACCTACTTACCCTACTCCAACTACCCTACATACATGAATGTTGCGTAACTTTAACCGCTTACGCATCGGAAGCTCTCAAAAAGGAATAATTTTTCGTGCGAGAGTTTAATTTTACTTTAACCTTCCTCGATAAATGGACAAACAAACTCTTAAGCTTTATTATATTAGTATAGATAATTATAAAATCCTGATGGAAGAGTTTAGATTAAATTAAGTCTGTATTAAGGTCTCAGGGTCTGTAAGGCCTTCCTTCGTGATTTAAAAGAAGATGTGGTAAATAAAATTTATATGAGTATGTTAAGATGGTTTGACCATGTTGAGAAGATGTTGAAAGGCGACTAACGAAAGGTATTTACAAGGCAGACGTGAATGGAAACGCCGGGAGGGGACGCCCTAGAATAACATACATAAACCTTATTGGTAATGTCCTTTAGAATGGCCAGGTGCGCAGTACTCTTATCCGGCGTGTGTGTATTTATTTATTTATTATTAAAAGAAGTATTTAAGGATTGTAGCAGGTGGCGTTCTGTAGTTCCTGCCTACTTCCATGGGTAACAGACAGAGGACAGGGAAGTTTATGTATGTATGTATGTAGAAGGCCTTCCATTACTAGAGAAAGGTATCAGCCGCATCCAGCTAGACTAGAACACGACTCCAACATGTTTAAAAGACTAAGCAGATTGATTTTTAGAGGTTTCATTTTGGCGGTGGAAAATTACAGGATAAATAAATAAATAGAGAAGAAAAGTAATATAACTGAGGGACAAATTTAAAGCCTTTCCTTTTAAGTGTTATACTCCGGCGTTTCACCCACAAATTTCTCATAATGGAACAGACCCGACACCCGACAGCCGCAGTGCACACTCGACCGGGTTTCCAATCCCAGCTGTAATAAGACTTCCATCTGCCTCCAGCTTTATTTCACACTTCTTGGTCATCGAGCAATAACAAACAATAAGTTTATTATCTTATGGAAAAACGGAATATCCTAATTTTCATATCTTGCATCCGATATAATAATAAAAAAAAAATATAAAACGTTTATTTTATGGAAAATAAACGTTTGTCGTTTTCTTTGTTTTAACGTTTTTTTATATAATGAGATTGTGGAGATTTCTGGGTATGATTGATAATCGCTTCTCACTATTTATATATAAACATTGTTAAACGAATAAGTTTTTAAAACTCCTGCTGGTTCTTTTCCATAGAAAAAAAACAATTCGAACCGTACATATAGATAAATTCTGACGTAACGTTTCATGAAACAATTTTTTTTTATTTAAATTGGATTTATTTAAGGACGCTGTTACATTTTCGACGAACTCAAATTTAGGTATCTAGTCGCACACAGCAACATTACGCGTACGCACACATTGAAACTACTGAGCGCTCGATTTTATACATCACGGAAACAATCTTGGTCCTTGATATTATTTTTGAATTGTATTGTTTTTATTAAGTTGATTCAGGAAGGTTAGTTGGCACTTTGAAAATGCATTTGATAACTGTTATAAACCGTCGTCGTAAAAAGTAGGTTATTATTTTCAACCGACTTCAAAAAAAGGAGATGCTCTATCTATTCGGCCAAACTACTTATCCGATACTTATCGGGTTTTCATCGATAAATGTATGTGGTGGTATTTTCAGGGAAGGTTTTATTGTATAATATATTAGGATCTGTTAAAGATCTTCGGAGATAGACAATGGAAGTCTATAATAACAAACAGCAAATGACCTGCGATTACTGTGATCGTATGTTTATGTTTTGTTTTAACCATACCATAATAAATCATCACGCTTGTACGGTTTTAGGGGGTAAACAGATGTATTTAGTAAACCCAATATGGGGTACCTACAAAAATTTAAAAGAGAAAAATAATAGCTTTCCTGTGACGAAAAACAATAGGTACCGACACCGACTTCCGAAAAGATTTTTTTTTTCACTTTGTTGTAGTAAGTAGGTATTTTAAAAAACCGGCCAAGTGCGAGTCGGACTCGCGCACGAAGGGTTCCGTACTTGGTAAATTGCTGTTAACGATTTCTGACGTATTAAAAAAAAACTACTTACTAGATCTCGTTCAAATCAATTTTCGTTAGAAGTTTACATGGTAATGTAGATAATATTTTTTTTAGTTTTATTATTCTCTTATTTTACAAGTTACAGGGAGGGGGGGACACACACATTTTACCACTTTGGAAGTGTCTCTCGCGCAAACTATTCCGTTTAGAAAAAAAATATATTAAAAAACCACAATATCAAAAAATAAAAAAAAATAGTTTCAGTTTCAAGTATGGTAACCCCCATAATTTATTGTTTTTTTTCTATTTTTGTGTAAAAATCGTATTGTGGTTCACAGAATACATCTACTCACAAAGTTTCAACAGCATAGTTCTTATGGTTTCGGAAAAAAGTGGCTGTGACATACGGACGGACAGACAGACAGACATGATGAATCTATAAGGGTTTCGTATTTTGCCATTTGGCTACGAAACCCTAAAAACAACGCTACGTGAAATAAGTAGATACCTAAAACGAATTAATTGTCGGTCACAAGGATTAAAAAATGACTTGAACATTTTTCATTATATGGAATATATTAAATATTACTATCACATCATGAGTCACTATTATTGTTCCCACTGCTGAGACAAAGGCCTCCACTCTGTGAGAGGGAATGGGCTGTAACCAACAACGCGGGCCCAGTGCGGGTTGGTGGATGCACATATCTTCGAATATTTGGTTCTAGGACATGCCAGTTTCCTCACGATGTTTTCCTTCACCGTTTTGAGAGCAGTGGTGAAGAAATAATTTAGACAAAGTAAAGCGCCTGCCTGGGCTCGAACCCACGACCTACAACTTGTAAGTCAAGCTAATGACATACTACCCAAAAACCATGAAAATGACACCCATGACGAAAAGATGTCAAATTTTCGTCGGCGCCAACTTGTATTTTGGTTATGACCCCGTATTCGATATAAGCGTCCCCAAAATCCATAAAAATGACATCCATGACGAAAATTTGTCTAATTTTTGTCGGCACCATCTTGTATTTTGGTTTTGACCCCATATTCGATATAAGCGACCCCAAAAACCATGACAATGACACCCGTGACGAAAACATGTCAAATTTTAGTCGGCGCCATCTTGTATTTTGGTTTTGACCCCATATCCGATATAAGCGACCCCAAAAACCATGACAATGACACCTGTGACGAAAACATGTCAAATTTTAGTCGGCGCCATCTTGTATTTTGGTTTTGACTCCATATTCGATATAAGCGACCCCAAAAACCATGAAAATTACACCCATGTCGAAAAGCAGGCAAAATTTACGTCGGTGCCATCTTGTTTTTTGGTTTTGACTCCATATTCGATATAAGCGACCCCAAAAACTATGACAATGACATCCATGACGAATAGATGACAAATTTTAGTCGGCGCCATCTTGTATTTTGGTTTTGATACCATATTCGATATAAGCGACCCCAAAAACCATGAAAATGACACCCATGTCGAAAAGCAGGCAAAATTTACGTCGGCGCCATCTTGTATTTTGGTTTTGACGCCATATTCGATATAAGCGACCCCAAAAACCATGAAAATTACACCCATGTCGAAAAGCAGGCAAAATGTACGTCGGTGCCATCTTGTATTTTGGTTTTGACTCCATATTCGATATAAGCGACCCCAAAAACTATGACAATGACATCCATGACGAATAGATGACAAATTTTAGTCGGCGCCATCTTGTATTTTGGTTTTGATACCATATTCGATATAAGCGACCCCAAAAACCATGAAAATGACACCGATGTCGAAAAGCAGGCAAAATTTACGTCGGCGCCATCTTGTATTTTGGTTTTGACTCCATATTCGATATAAGCGACCCCAAAAACCATGAAAATTACACCCATGTCGAAAAGCAGGCAAAATTTACGTCGCACATTGGTACAAGGGCGGAAAAAAGTCCTTTGTTTCAACCTTGTTTAAAATGTCTACAATTTGGTACACACATACTAGAATGTTAGTAGAAACAAGTCCTAAAATTAATACGGATAAATAATTATACAGTATTTAATTATATGATGCCAAAGTAGGGTGATCGAGAATTTACAAATTTCGTGCAAAAAATATTGTTATTTCAAGTATGAATAGAACCAAAATACTATAATTATCAACTTTAATTTTTAGTTTAGTCATAAGTTTATTGTGTGTATTAATAAAATAGTAAACATAATGTTATAATATAATGAATAATTACTTGCTATTACATTTTTAGTGAAGAAGGTCATTTGGAACCTTTTGTTTTCAATCATGAGATCATAACTAATCTCCGTTATCGACCGATACGTAATAATATACTTTCGGAGATTAATTAGACCCTATAGATTA
Source organism: Orthosia gothica (assembly GCA_949775005.1). NCBI lineage: Eukaryota > Metazoa > Arthropoda > Insecta > Lepidoptera > Noctuidae > Orthosia > Orthosia gothica. The sequence goes on from OX459064.1 coordinate 11,744,594, forward strand.
AGAATACATTAGTTTTGGCTGCGATAACCTGCGATCTTGGAAATACCAGGTCCTTAACTAATGACGCTCTGTAATTAAGAAAAAGTGCATTATATTAATAAGTGTTTCTAATGAGGGTAATTAACACAATCAATGTCTTCTCTATTTAATATTTAGTTTATTAATATTTATTTATTTAAAAATGCTGATTTAATTATATGAAATTCATGTGAAAAAATTTGATGAATATTTTCATGTTAATAAAAAAAAAATACGTGTTATATCTTTCTCTTTGTAAACTGGTACATCCATTATATCATTTTAATAAAGTATTATGAAGAAACGCAACGTCTTTTCATTTAAAAATAATATTTTCCGCATGCCCGTACTACCTGCACCACTGTGCGTCGGTGCCATCTTGTTTTTTGGTTTTGACTCCATATTCGATATAAGCGACCCCAAAAACTATGACAATGACATCCATGACGAATAGATGACAAATTTTAGTCGGCGCCATCTTGTATTTTGGTTTTGATACCATATTCGATATAAGCGACCCCAAAAACCATGAAAATGACACCCATGTCGAAAAGCAGGCAAAATTTACGTCGGTGCCATCTTGTATTTTGGTTTTGACTCCATAAAGACAAAAGACAAAAGACAAGACAAAAGATATTTATTTCAACTGGGCCACCAAGCGGCACTTTTGAATGTCACAATTTAAATTTAAATGGAATACAAGTTGATTCTCCCGTGCATTCGGAAAGTAGCTAGTTATGGAGAAGAATGAACAAGAAACTCCATACTTTTTAAATTTACATGGAATAAAAGTTGATTCTACCGTGCATTCGGAAAGTAGCTTGTTATGGAGAAGAATGCACAAGAAACTCCATACTTACTCTTTAAAAAAAAAAATGATTCTACCGTGCATTCGGAAAGTAGCTTGTTATGGAGAAGAATGCACAAGAAACTCCATACTTACTCTTTTAAAAAAAAATATTTTAACAATATTTAGGTACATGAGTACATACATTAATAAATTCACATATGTGAGGACAATGCACCCAGAATAGCACTACACACTATACTATGTAAAGGTATAAAGTATTAAAAGTACTCACACATGTACTGTGCAGTTATGCAATAGGTACTAGAAAAACATCAACATCCGAAGCAGTTGAGTTATGACCAATCCCAACTGACGGCGCCCGTTCACGAACATGACGCATGAATCGGCACCACCCAGCTCAACCATCATGAAGGGAACCGAATGATCCAACACACGCGCCACCATCAGAGAGACATTTGAGAGAGCATGACACACTCAACTGCCAGGGCACACACAAGTCAACGAACGACACATAGGTATAGCAAATGGTAGATTTACAGTTGGGTACATAGTACCCACACACGTGCTGTGCAGCTATACAATACTAAAAGAAATCGAGTCTATACAACACAAGCATAAACATATCATTTGTTTTTGCGCCCTAGTGGTTGTGGAGCAGGACTAGCATTGAGCCAAGCATTTTTATCAGTGATATAATCCCCCAACTTATAATATGCCTGCCTGCATAGTGTGCGTTTTATACAATTTTTAAATTTCGTCTCATTCAGTTCTAGAATATGGGGAGGAATTTTATTGTAACATTTCGTACAGTACCCCATGAAAGATGAGGCCACTTTTGCCAGTCTGAAACCTGGTTGAACTAATTGGTCCCTATTTCTAGTAATGTAATTATGTCTGTCTCCGTTTTTACTAAAAAGATGTAAATTCTTTCTCACGTACATGATGTTTTCATAAATATATTGACAAGGAACCGTCATGATGTTAATGTCCTTAAACAGTTCCCTTAGAGAATCACGGCGGCGAAGATTGTAAATCGCTCTGATGGCTCGTTTTTGCAGAATAAAAATAGACTCAATGTCTGCAGCCCTTCCCCATAGTAAGATACCGTAAGACATTATACTATGAAAGTACCTAAAATAGACTAGCCTAGCGGTATCCACATCAGTAAATTGACGAATCTTTCTGACAGCATAAGCTGCCGAACTCAGCCGCCCCGCAAGTGATACTAAATGAGGACCCCATTGTAACCTTGAGTCTAGCGTGATCCCCAGGAAAACCGTTTTATCGACGAATTCGAGCTTCTCCTTGTTTAATATAATGTCACAATCAGTACTTTTGACATTTGGCAACGAAAATTTTACGCATTTGGTTTTTTTACCATTTAATACTAAATTATTGGCAGTGAACCAATCCTGAACCTGCCGTAGCGCGTTATTTACGTCGTCAACCTGACAAGTACGTCTATTTACTTTAAAAACTAAAGATGTGTCATCAGCAAATAACACCATATTTAGTTTGCCTTCGAATAAACGGGGTAAATCGTTTATGTATATTAAAAATAAGAAAGGACCTAAAATTGAGCCCTGGGGTACCCCCATTTTCACATTTAACCCCGACGAATTCACACCGTTTATTTGAACTAATTGTTGTCTATCACTCAAATAAGATTTAATCAAACTTAACGCTGATTGACCTAGCCCGTAATGCTCAAGTTTCAGAAGTAATGTTTCATGATTAACGCAATCAAACGCCTTCGACAGGTCGCAGAAGATACCTATGGCATCCTGCGACTCTTCCCACGCATCAAATATGTGTTTTAATAGGGTGACACCAGCGTCAGTTGTACAACGTCCTTTGGTGAAACCATACTGTTTATCATGTAAGATGTTATTCGTATTAAAATGAATGAGCATTTGATTTAGCATTATCTTCTCAAATACCTTGCTGAAAACCGGCAACACGGATACTGGTCTATAATTATTTGTGTCTTTACTGTCCCCGGATTTAAAAAGTGGTATAACCTTACTATATTTCATTAGATCCGGAAAGACTCCTTGATCTACACACAAATTAAAAATCAAAGCTAAGTACGGCGCTATAGTCTGAATAATGGAGGTACAAACTTTGATGGACATGCCCCATAGATCTTCGGTCAGTTTTACCTTTATTTGCTTAAAAGCCTTTATTACTGTTATTGGGTTTATATGTGAAAAGTGAAATTCATTGGGGCAGGCTGAAACGTTAGCGTGTAATAAACCAGAAGCGAGCGACGGCGAAGAATTTAAGGGTTCAGTAGTTTTAATTGGGATGCTGGTAAAGAAATTTACAAATTCTTGAGCAACTTCTTTGTTATCTCTAATAAGTCCACGTGTAGTCTCAAGCGTGTAATCAGTATTATTTATTTTGTTCCTGTTTGTTTCATCGTTTATAATTTTCCAAACCGTCTTAATTTTATTTTCTGCGAATTTAACCTTATTGCTAATGTATATAGCCTTAGCTAGTTTACACGTATTTTTAAAAATTCTTGAGTAAGTAGCAACATATTTACTAAAAGTTTCAGTGTTAATATAAGGCTTAAGGCCATACAGCTCGTAAAGTCTTTCCCTACTTTTCCTGATTCCTTTTGTCGCCCAGTCACTGAATAAAAACTTAGGGCATATAGTTTTAGTTTTCTTCTTAAAAGTATTATTGAATTCTGTTTGAACAACTGAGAAAACATTCTTGTACAAAATATTACCATCATTCACTGTGAGGTCCTGATAACTTAACTTACCAATTAAAGTGCTGTTAAATTTATTTAATTTACCGGATGTTATTGGTCTGGATTGAATCTGCACTTGTTGTATTGGTATGCTGGACTCAAATGTTACCAGTAGCCCACTATGATCCGAAGGCAGACAATTCATAATGGCTTTGTTTAAGTATTCGCAGCAACAAAAAACATTATCAATATATGTAGCAGTAGTCACAGTTGTTCGGGTTGGTTCCTCAAACACATGCGACAAATTAAATGATTTGAAGAGATTTAATAGTCTACTACTATCTGAATTATTTTCTAAAATATTTATATTAAAGTCACCACAGATTATGACTAGTTTATTACCAGTTGCAAGTTTTGCCAGAACATCTTCCATCACTGACTCAAATATACAGTAGTTTTTATAATTGGGGGGTCTGTAAACGCACACTATAACATGCTTATCCAGCTCAACACAGGACAGTTCAACACTATGTTCAACTGATAGATCTACAATATCTTTACGAGGTTTTGATTTAATACCATTTTTGATTAATATAAGTGAACCTCCACGCAACATAACATTTCTGTTAAAACAGCTACCCACAGTATAATTTTCAAAATTAATAAACATTGAATATTCCTTCAGCCAATGCTCAGTAAAACAAATAATTTCAAACATTGTCTTTTCTAAAAACAGTTCTATTTCCAATTGCTTTGCAGAAAAACCTTGAATATTTTGATGGAATAATTTCAAAGAATTCTGCTTAGCCCCTTTTTTTAAATTAACTATGTGAGAGCAAGAAGGTACCTTCTTGTTGGTGGATTTACTCCTAACTATTTCGTTATTGGTACCCTCCGTTGTCCTACAAACTAGTTTAAATTATAAATATTAATAGCAGAATTGCTAACGTTATTAATGTTTTTGACCTGTAAATTAGTATTACTACTAATATCAACTACAGTACATGACTTCGACATACTATTTATGTCTGAGTTTAAAGTAAATGATAATAGCCTCGCTATTTGACGTCTTAACCTAAGAGGCAGATACACTGTATTGCCTGTCGACTTTAATTTATCAACAAAAATGTTGATGTCAAAAAAAACTAATTTGTCACTGTAATGGCTGACAAGGAAATGAACATGTTTATTCAACATATGAATATAATTATTTTGTCTACTAGTAGATTTTTCCAAATATGGAAAAGCACACAATATGATTTTATTGCAATTCAATTTTATCAACTCAGTTACACACTCAGTGATGTCATCTTTTTTTACATCCAAACTGTTACCTATAAAGACAGTTAAATTGGTATCTGATTTATATACACTCTTTGTTACAGATTTCATGATATGCTTGTAAGATGACCCAGGCATACAATAATTCAAAGTCAAATGATTCTGATTGCTATTTAATAATTTTCCTAAACCTCTTCCAACACCATCTGTAAACATAACCGAATGAGACCCATGATTACTATCACTAGATGCAAAGGAAGCAGTCTCAGGCTGGTCTACTTGAGACATTTCCTGTGAAATATCAGTTATGTCTTGGTCTTGGTCAAAGACACCGACCTGAGACACCCTCTCAGCCTGGGCCGGGCCCTCCGTTGCCTCAGGCTGGACAGCCTTCAGGTTTGAGACTATCTGACAATTACATTGACACATCACCAACTCATTTGCGGCCAGAATGTGTTCTTTAATTTGTAACTTGGAGCTAACATATTTATTGTAAAGGGAGCCCAGCTTGTCCTCAAGTACCTGAATATCATTTTGTAAACGCTGTGTGTCAATTTCATATATTTTTATGCTGTCTTCTAATTTTATCTGGTAATTGTTTAATTTATTAAGCAGGTCAACACGTTCTTTTCTGAGTGGAATGTTTTTTATGAAAAGTTTGTGTTGTTTCCTGTATTGGGTATAATTTCTAATTATTTTATTAAATTTCGCATACGCATATTCGATACAAGCGACCCCAAAAACTATGACAATGACACCCATGACGAAAAATGTCAAATTTTAGTTGGCGCCATCTTGTATTTTGGTTTTGATCCCATATTCGATATAAGCGACCCCAAAAACCATGAAAATGATACCCATGTCGAAAAGATGTCAAATTTTAGTCGGCACCATCTTGTATTTTGGTCTTGACCCCGTAATCGATAAAAGTGACCCCAATAACCATGAAAATTACACCCATGTCGAAAAGCGGCCAAATTTTCGTCGGCGCCTTTTTGTATTTTGGTTTTGGCCCCGTATTTGTCATACATACATACATACAAACCGGTTAAAATCATAAATCTCCTCCCACCCATCCACTTCTAAACTTCCCCGTCGGCAGCTTAACCTTACCCATCGAAATCCTAACCTTAGTCAGAGCTGTTTAAACCCACCCATCCATTTCTCAACCTTGTCAACAACTGCTTAACACCCAACTATTCAAAACCCGATCTTACCCAAAATAATTTCTAAATCACATTCTAATTATAATAGGAAACTCAAAAATACGGCATACGTCCGATAAAATATCAACTCCTTTCGATCACGACGAGGACGGTACTCACACGCATGCACACTACAATCTTTCTATTACTTTTATCGTATTTATTTCCTGCGAGAAAGCGATACGCCCGTCCTTCTACGAGCGCTTCTGAGCGCGGAATGATGAGCGGCGGGTACAAAATGTATGAAGACGTCGGCAAGAGATTTTATTTTAGCTAATAATTAAAAAATATAATTATTTAGGTGAAAAATAATTAGCTGCACCTGTAAAGAACTATATATACCGCAATTTTTTATAATTTTGAAGATAAAATATGCTGTAAATTTACCTAAACTGGAACCTATTAGGACCCTACTTTTTTCAATTTTTTGCGATTATTGTGATGGGCAAAACGTATTTGTGCGAAAATTTTGTATGATGTCATACAATTTTTCTGATGCATAACTGGAGCTGAATATATTTTCTTTAAATTAAGACCATGATAACTTCACATCGGTGATTGCTTATACATTAAAATGGTACCTCAAAAGTACTGTTATTTGTAGAAAAATGTAATAGCGTCCTTAAGTAGTGCAAGTAATTTTCAGTGGGGTCCGCATAATGTGTAATTTTTATCGAGGTGCAAAAAAAAACTGATAACAATTTCTACTTTAAAAAAATCGATAATTTACACCTGCGTAATTACCGTTCCTTTATAGTTATGATCACACATGGAATAATACTTGACGGTGCAAGTTCCGACCTTTCGCGGTCTGCCTTTTACCAATCGTTGCAGTTACAGGTGTTGTGTTTACCTGATTCGACAGTATTGCTATTAAATGATAATGTATCAACATTAAAATTACTCTCTACGTTGTGTAACTCAACTCCTTTGTAGGAGATGGTTTACTTAACATGTTGATCACCCCTCTTATGTATAGCTCTAGAATATAAAATAATTTAGTGAAAAAAAAAAAAATCAAATTACACGTATATTTTACAACAATTTAATACTGTCACTGTCAACGATAAGACCGCCCTTGTACCCATGTACAAAGGCGGTCTTATCGTTGACAGTGATATCTACCAGATGGATGGACTTCATCTTACAATTTTAGAATTAGCTAAGTATTCCACTACTGAGCACAGGTTTCTAATTATTTTCCTATACTATTATGTAAGTACATTTATAAGTCAGTAGTGTTTTAAATATTATTTAACAGTGCAGAAGGAACACCAGTACAGTACAAAACAGAATCGTTAAAACCGCACCACAAAGTTTTGATATCAACTCCTAGAAAATGCATGTCTATTAACTATACGTCTATATAGCATCCGTACTGCCCTTCACAAAACTTCATACAAACTGTCATACAAACAAACAAGAAGTTATCACTGAACCAGGATATGATACAACTTCGAAGTCCTTCTCCGAGGACTACTAATATAAACTTGCCACAAACATAAGTAGAACTAATGCAAGGAACGCATGAGGGGATAATGTCATCTCTCGAACGTGATTTTTAACGCAATAATATTGTGGCAAGTATTTTACTGAAAATATTAAGCTGCTTTGATTAAAATACCGGCCAAGTGCGAGTCGGACTCGCGCACGAAGGGTTCCGTACCATTTTCGCAAAAAATGCCACAAAAATTACGTTTTTGTATGGGAGCCCCACTTGAATATTTATTTCATTATGTTTGTAGTATTTATTGTTATAGTGGCAGCAGAATTACATAATCTGTGAAAATTTCAACTGTTTAGCTATCACAGTTCACGAGATACAGCCTGGTGACAGACAGACAGACGAACCGCGGAGTCTTATTAATAGGGTCCCGTTTTTACCATTTGGGTACGGTACCCTAAAAAATTAAACTTTAAATTTATATTTTTGACGTTCAAAAGTGCCGCTTTATGGCCTAGTTGAAAAAAAAATTGTCTTTTTGCCTTCACATTTTGCTTATAACCTCACATTTTTTGTTTACACTTAGTTATGCACAAATAAAATTACATCCGGTACACAGAAATAGTCCAGAGTAATAATGATATCGTATTAAACAACTATTTATACTAGTTGTGTTCCAATGCGATTGCGGAGCTACGTCCCAAACAATGCCTCACCACTTGTCGTATTCTCTGTGCAACAACACCAGTAGCCTGAGAGTCCTTAACGAGGAAAACGCTAACGCTGTCGACGTATCATGAAATACATATAGCTAATCCGCTTTTTTTTAATAATTTGGAATTATTGGCACGACGAATAAGAAGAACTTTAATAATCCATTTATACTTATACTAGCTTCTGCCAGCGGCTTCACCTGCGTGAAAAGTGTTTACTTATGCCAAGGGTCTCAAGGGAGCATTATACCGGGATGAAAAGTAGCCTATGTGCTATGCCAGATTATAATCTATCTTTGCCAAATTTCATCCAGATCCATTAAGCCGCTCTGGCGTGATTTAGTAACAAACAAACATCCATACACACATCCATCCAAACACACAATTCACATTTATAATATTAGTAAGAAGTAATATAAATATTATAAAGAGATAAAGTTTGTAAGTTTGTTTGTAGGAAGTAATTTCATCAATAGTAAGCCACATTCCTGAGTCTTATAAGCTACTTTATTCCGTTAAAACAAGCCGCGGGAATAAAGCTAGTGTTAATAGGTAGGCATTCATAATTCATTCAACGAGAGGAGCTCGTGGCTAAATAATAACAGCCGCACGGATCGATCTTCAAGGTTAAGCAACGCTTGCCGAGGTCAGTCCGTGGATGGGTGACCATTTTCAACATACCGAGTTTCCTCCGTGCTTTGGCAAGCACGTTAAGCCGTTGGTCCCGGCTGTCATTTGAAGATCCTTGACAACCGTTACGGGTAGTCAGAAGCCTGAAAACTGACACCAGTCATGCCAAGGGATATCGTGTTACCCAGTTACTGGGTTGTGGAGGTCAGATAGGCAGTCGCTCCATGTAAAACACTGATACTCAGCTGAATCCGGTAAGACTGGAAGCTGACCCCAACAATAATTGGGAAAAAGGCTAGGCAGATGATAATGCATTTAATTCATCATCATCATTTTAGCCGAAAGACGTCCACTGCTGGATATAGACCTCACATCCAGCAGATCCCCGCAACCTTCATCGGTCCACCTAGTGGGAGGCCTTTCAACGCAACGTCTTCCGGTTCGCGGTGGCCACTCCAGAATTTTTAACCCTTCGTTCCCGCCATCCGTTCTGCGAGCAATGTGTCCTGCCCTCTGCCACTTAAGCTTGGCAATTCTGCGGGCTATGTCGGTTAGCCTGGTTTTCTTGTGGATGTCTTCATTTCTGATTAAATCACGCAAGGAAACTCCGAACATAGCTCTCTCCATTGCCCTTTGGGTGACTAAGCCTTCTGATCAGGCCCATTGTAAGCGACCACGCTTCGGAGAGATTTACGTTTATGTATGTAATCATTTTATGCTTTTCTTTTAGGGTTCATTCCCTGTGTGGAGAAAAAGTTTCTGGGTCAGCGATTGATGCCAATCAACTCGTCCCTTATAAATGTACCTTAAGTAACTGGCGAATTGTGGCCGTATTATAGGAACCCCTCTACCTAACTCTTTGAGCAATACATGCTTGATATCATGTTATGCTTTATTTTCCTCTTAAATTTTCTTTATAACTTGTTAGAATTAACTTACTATAAATCTACCTCCAGGCAAGATCAAGGTTAAGAGCGGGCACATCAGGAATAAAAAAGATTAAGCTAATAAGGCATTTTATACATTTCTTCCATTAAACTTTTATTATCAAACTAAAATAAATGCAAGTATGTTCTTTCCCTTAGGTATTAATTACTAGTCGCGGATAAATTTTAAACTGTGGCCCTGGCACAAGCAACTGAAGGAACAGTGGTGGGTTTTAGTAAGTAAAAGTCTCACATGTCCTCCCGCTTCATCTAGAGCGGGAGAAGTCATAAGATGATTTCGCAACCATCAAAAAGGGGAGTCATTACTTAGTAGCTAGGAAGCTTCAATAAGTCCAAATTCTCAGACTGCCAGAGCAATGGCTTTCCAAATCAGTAGATTATTCATATCAATCTGTTTAGCCATTTGCCAACTATGTTTTAGCAGGCTTCAGCTGAGTAGGTACCAATATTTTACATGGAGTGACTCCAACTGCCTATCTAACCTCTGACCTCTACAACCCAATAACTGGGTAACACGGTACTCCTTGATAAGACTGGTGTCAGTTTTATGGCTTCTGACTACCCATAACGAATGTCAAAAATTTCAATTGACAGCCGAGACCAATGGCTTAAGCCGTACGGAGGAATCTTGCTATGTAAAGGTCACCTGTCCACGGACCAACCTCGCCGAGCGATGCGTAACCTTGAAGATCGACCTGTGAGGTTGGTTTATTTAGCCACGAGCTCCTCCAGTCGATAATTAATGTATTGTTGTTAAGTACTAAGTCTGGTTTAGAATCTAGATGTCTATATTAGATATAGGTCTGTAGTGTTTATTAATGGTCTGCTTGATCTAGTTTCAAGCCGTTTGGTCCTAATTAAATATTGAACGGATTTAGTTCTGTAAATGTAGCCAAGAATTGGAATAGTGTGTTAAATGGGAACATTTAACCACTGTTCCAATTCTCGGCTTCCAATTCTAAAATTGTTTGACTAGTGTAATGGGGATAATTATAATGTTGAAGTTCGTCGAAGTTAGATATGTATTTCAGTTCTTTAGAAAGTTTTTATTTTTTTTTAAATATGGAGCTTTAACATGCTAGTCATTTTGTAGTAAGCTACTGCACACGCACAGACACATCTACAGATGCAAAACGGATTTTAAAAGTTATAAACCATTTGGTTTCAAGCCGTCTTTTTCGTTTAAAACGATTTAAAAACACAGCAGTAAATAATGGTTCGAAATGTTTTTTATTAAATATATAATGCACTCAGGCTTACACGAAATGATCTAGACCTCACCCACTTCCTGATTTAGGATATGTGAAAGGAAATTAAAATTAAAATGTTTTTAAATCAACCTTTATTAACATGTATAACGTAAAGTCGACTATAATTACACCATTACTATAATTATTTATAGAAGGTTGTACTTATTAATATTTAATATATATATTAATACAAAAATGATGTAAAATAACGTTCCATAATCAGTGTTTTAAATTTTGATTTCTCCATTTAAACTAGAGAAACAGTTGACCCAACAAAAATTAATACATTATACCTAAATTATTTATAGAGTACTTATTCATATTTTTATATATATTATTACAAAAAATATTGAATACATGTTCCAAAATCAGTGTATTAATATGAATACTGAACACAATAACAATGAAAGCGCAGGACCACCCCTGCGGGTCCCTACCTACCACGGAATTTGGTTTAAAACGATTAATTTACAACTATAGTCACAGCCCTGAGGTATACCCAGTTTTTTGCTTCTCTACACAGCTTCAACACTAAAGAACTTTAGGAAATCTTAAATCTGCCTTACTAAGCTCCATAAAAGCTAATGTTAGGCTTCAAATAAGTAACCTCGATATATAATAAACTCGATACGGATACCCAAACAACGCTAAAGTATCGGAAGACATCACCAAGCTGTTTATTTAACAAAACGCTGTAGCCGATAAAATGAGGCGCGGGCATAAAAACCTCCGTATTAGGTACAAGCGTTCGCACGGAGCTAATATTTATAAATTGATTTTTAGATGGATTTGCGCACAAGTGCAATCACGACAATATCGCGACGAAATTCTGAAGGGAGAGATGACACGCTTGGCGTAATTGATGTGCGGTATTTTGATGATGGATCAAAATTCCTTCTTTAAGGAAAATGGACTCGATTCATGAGTTATACGACATTATTTGCTTTTACCAGCGGTATTACCGTGAAAAAATAAAAAGTCATCGCATGAAAACTTTCTAATTGCATACAAAGTTAAGTATTTCATATCATAATCAGGTCATGGTCTACCCGTGTAAGAAATTTTATCAAATTTGTGCAGCCCTTTAGGCGTGTTTGATTAACAAGTAGCTGTCAAGTATTTTGTGTCTTTGAATAAAGTCAGTTGTTGCCATGATCTCGAGGCGTTCTGTTAATTTGTAACACCTGTGTATCAAGTTTTGTTGCCGTGGCTGAATTTTTGGCCAAACATAACCATTGACCTTCGACACGCTAAGAAGAAGAAGAAGTTTTGTCCAAATCCTTTCAGCCGTTGACGCTTGATTGTTTAACAAGCATTCAAACATACAGTCTTACACATCTTAGTACGATACCTTGGTAAAGAATAGCCAGCGTGGATTGCTAAGGTTGCGCCAACTGAACGTTTCAAACTTCAAACGTTTTGGATCTTTAATTGCAAGCAACTGCCGTGGATCATCTTGAATCTGAGGTTATCGTGAGTGCTCCGAATCGAGTATATTGTTTCGTATGTGGAACTATTCAAATAGCCCAACTTATACACGAGTGTACACCTAACGTCAGGGTCTATTTTTCCTCTGAGATGTGGTGTCAAAGGCATGTTCGCTCAGCAAGAGGCCACCGTAACGATTCAAGTGTCAACGATTCAGCCTGTCGGTTTTTATCGGTTACATTTTGGGGAGTGTGCAACTGAACTGCACAATTTGATTCCGCCTAGCCCTTTCCATCATCGGACTACAAGACGTACGGCCATGCGCCATCGGTACATGGTGGACATCCCACCCATACGCACAAAGCGTTTTGCTAATTCTTTCATTGTGTTCCACCGTAGACTACATCATCGCTTACCCATCAGGCGAGATAGTGGTCAAACGCGAGTCTATCGATAATAAAAAAGATAATGAAATGTGAATATACACCATAAAGACGCAAAGTATACATACAGTATACATACGGTGGTCCCGTGTCGTTATTCATTTATGAGGGGAAAATTCTAGTAATTTTAAAATAACAGAAAAAACTTTTTACAAAAAATACAACCGACTTCCAAAAAAAAAACACTACAAAGTGAAAAATAACTTCAATTTCGGAAGTCGGTGCCAAAAAACAAGAAAGGAAACAGGAACACCGACTGCCGAAATTGAAGTTATTTTTCACTTTGCAGTGTTTTTTTTTTGGAAGTCGGTTGTATTTTTTGTAAAAAGTTTTTTTATTATCCGAATTCGGCTTTCTATAAATATTCTGTCGTCACCGGTTTTTATTTTTTTGGGATAGATAGTACAAAGCAACAATAATTAATACACTTCGCATTTTGGTAGTCGTCTGTACAGTAAGGCGGTCAGTATGATACTAAAACGAGCCACGCTGAGCCTCAGTGCTGACAAACTACGCGCGTAGCTATGAGCGCTGACAGTAAGCGTGAGACTAAAATCAGCCTTAGGCTTAGGGCTTTCTCAATTATGACGTTTAATGCGAGACTGCTGCGGCACCGCAGCGGTGAGTTTTTCGTACTGCGCACGACCAGTTGAGAAATTCTGAAAGCTTAGATTAAATTAAGACTGTATTAGAAGGCCTTCCATTGCTAGCGAACGGTATCAGCTGGATCCAGCTAGACTAGAACACGACTCCGATATGTTTAAAAACTTAGGCAGATTCGATTTTAGACAGGCCTTTGTCTGGGTGGCGCTGGTAAATTACAGGGTTAATAAATAGATAGACTGAAAAGCAATCATCATCATCAGCCTATTAATGTCCCCACTGCTGGGACACAAGCCTCTCCTCTGTGAGAGGGAATGGTCCGAAATTCACCACGCTGGCCAAGACCACAAATGCGGGTTGGTGGATGTCACATGTCTTCGATTTTTTGGTTCTAGTACATGCCAGTTTCCTTTCGATGTTTTCCTTCACCGATTTGTGAGCAGTGGTGATGAAACAATTTACACAAAGCAAAGCACCTGCCTGGATTCAAAACCACGACCCATACCTGGTAATTCACGGCTACTACCACTGGGCCACCACTGCTCTACAGAAAAGCAATATAAAAAAGGAACTAATAAATAGCCTTTCTTTTTAATGTTATACTCGGGCGCTTCACCCACAAAGGTCATATAACGGAACAGACCCACCACCCGACAGCCGCAGTGCACACTTGACCGGGTTTCCAATTCCAGTTGTAATAAGCCTTCCTTCTGCCATCAGCTTTATTTCACACTTCTCGGACACCGAGCAATAACCCGCAATAAGTTGTTCTTCTTATGGAAAATAGGAATATCCTTATTTTCATATCTTGCATTCGCTATGATGAGATTGTGCAGATTTCGGGGTATGACGCGATATGATTTGTTTATCTTTCATACCTATTATTATAAAACATTGTGAAAACTAATTAGTTTTACCCGGCTGCAAGGAAAGGGTTAGGTTTTTGCGCGTATCTTGTATGTATGTATGTAATATTCTTTATTACCTCGTATCTTTAAAACCACTTGACGGATTTTTATTAAGTAAGACATCGTTAGATAGGTCTAGGCCGCCCAAGTGTTTTTAGATAACTAGGAAGGTTGCCAAACAAAAATTTTACGGACTTGGTCGTTTTTGAGCAATATATACCAGATTACGTCATAGTGTTGAGGAGCAAAGAGTTGTTCATCGTTTCTATTAACTATTTGATAAACTTAAGACTTAGGAAGTAACTTATGATTTATCTACGTCGTATGTTAAAGTTATTCTTCATTAAATTTCTATTTTGATTCATAAATCGTTACCAATAATGAGCGGTTAAACATTAATAAATTATAAAGCCCCTAATTTAAATTTTGTGCTTTCCTGGGTATTGTATTGAAGTGTTTGTTGTTTTTTTGCAGCAAGTAGGCCAAATACCTATTAGCATTCTAGCCGACTCATTAGAACAATTTAAACAATTTTCCACCACGAGACTGATTGAATTATCCGATTCATCATCAAGATAATTGACCTCAATCAGAATCGTCTTGTGTGAAGTCAAGATCTCGAATGGTCGCTGTCAATATTTATTAGTAGCGAATTTTGATTTTTACTACTGAAACCGGTTGAAATTGTAAAATGTTCTTCAGAATTCTTTCACATGTTTTTCTCTGAGTTTCAGTCAATGGGGTCGCACTGAAAGTGTTGACGTAGTAATTTGTTTATTGAATCATTCCAACAGCTTCCAGTGACATTAATGCGATTCGTTATCAACCAATTAGACACTATAAATTTTTCCGGTCTGTAAATCAATAACTGGTACCAATTTTTTTTCTTGGTACAGCCCTAGCCTACAGTCAGTAGATTCCCAATTAATAACTATTAAGAACAGCATGATACTATTAAAGACAAAGTATAAAAGCTAAGGTACGAAGCATCTTGTGCAGAGCAAACCAGGACATAGTAGACGCCGCGACAAGACAAGATGTCTTCATCATCATCTTCTTCACCGTTTGCACCATCGAAGAATTCGGCGTTTTCGCTCTATAACCGGAACACCAACAAGTCGATTTGTATCGTGCCCAAAGAGTGGAAAGAATATTCTAAGGAAACTATGGACGTTATGCTGCAGAGCAAACTCAACAATCATTGGAGCGACTACAAAAAAGTAGAAGGTGCTGTCGTCCAAATTGGAGACGTAGCTGCCAAGCTGGAGTATCATGAAAAGCGCTTATGGATGAAACGTTACGGCGACCAGAGAAACAAACCCCATCCTGGAGAATACGTGCTTACCCACGTCGAAAAATTTGGCCCGCAGAAAAAGTAGAAGTATCACACTATATTTGTAATATATTTTGTAAATAGTATTTAGGTAATAGATTATAATGAAAAATAATATATAATAAAAATATTCTTGTTTTATTTTTGCCACCTTTGAAAAATAAGTCGGTGATAAGTGTGATTTATAGCGTTGGGTTCAAGCATTGACTTGAAAAAACGTACAAACACATATGACAGACGTATTCCACATCTAAAACAAGTTTAGTTACTGGTCAATTGACACCAATAGGTAATTACAATTATCATTAAAAGTATCATTGTATAATATGATCATTTCATAAATGATTTCGACCTCTTGGTATCGACGCTTTTAATAGATTGTTATCTCACGCGAATCTCATAACATTATTGAAATTGACACAAATTGAAATTAACTTTAATTCAAACTTTACCTTCAAGCAATAGAAAATAAATTAGCCGTCAATTTACATCAATCTGATTTATTGGCCACGACTCCTACGTAGATTCAGTTTCCATTGCATCCGGTTTTGACTTGACGGAACTGGTACTCAACGAACTGTACTTAGAGGAACTGGAAATCGACAAACTGGAGGTTGAGGAACTGTAGTTCTTTGATGTTGAAGATCTGAAAAAATTCAACCGGCGCTTAAAGAATTAATCTGCAGATCCAACTCTGTCCCATTTGCTGAGACGAGAACAATGAGAAGCTGTCACGATTTCAGAACAGTCAGATTGGAAGCCTGATAAGTCTTCATCATTTTTATTGTTTGGTTCTTCATTGGAGCTTTCGTATGCGTCCTTTTGCTTTTTCTTAGGATCAGGGACGCCATACTGTAGAGCGGAAGCTGTAGCTGGCTAAGTTCTTCAGAGACTCCATACAATTGGGACTATTGCTAATCTGTGTCGATTGACCAACAAATAATTATGTTTACAGTTTATATCAAAATAATGAAAGCCCTGACTAGGACTAGAGCTAGATAAAAACCTGTGTTACAGAAGTCATCAATCAGTCTGTCAATCGGTTGGGCATTCGGTTTCCTTGCTATGAAAAAACCTGGACTTATCAATACATATAATTAATGTGTTACCAAAATATTTCCAAAAAAAGAGCCAGCTTGTTAAAGGATAACATCGAATCGCCAACCCACAATGAGCAAGTGTGGTATAGATACTGTAAGAGAAGATGCCCAGCACTGGGGTAGTAACAGGCTGGTATTATTATATATAACTTTTCAACAGATTTATTATATTTATTGACTAACTGTGCCCGCGGCTGCGCTCCCATCAACTGCCTACCCTACCCTTCTTACCTACCTGCCAGTCCTAAATGTAGTGATGGGTAACTCATCATTTTTATATGAGGTTGAGGGAGAACCTCATTTTATTTATTTATTTTATTTATTTTATTTATTTTATTTATTTTATTTATTTTATTTATTTTATTTATTTTATTTATTTTATTTATTTTATTTATTTTATTTATTTTATTTATTTTATTTATTTTATTTATTTTATTTATTTTATTTATTTTATTTATTTTATTTATTTTATTTATTTTATTTATTTTATTTATTTTATTTATTTTATTTATTTTATTTATTTTATTTATTTTATTTATTTTATTTATTTTATTTATTTTATTTATTTTATTTATTTTATTTATTTTATTTATTTTATTTATTTTATTTATTTTATTTATTTTATTTATTTTATTTATTTTATTTATTTTATTTATTTTATTTATTTTATTTATTTTATTTATTTTATTTATTTTATTTATTTTATTTATTTTATTTATTTTATTTATTTTATTTATTTTATTTATTTTATTTATTTTATTTATTTTATTTATTTTATTTATTTATTATATGCTTTATTGTACACCTTAAAATAACATTATAAAAATAAACTTAAAATTAATACAAATACAATGGGCGGCCTTATCGCTTTCCGCGATCTCTTCCAGGCAACCTGGTATGGACAGTAATTGTCTGAACTTGAAGTGGGGTTGTCATTGGAGTGACATTAACATTGTGAAAATACTACGTTATAATAGATACACAGATAAATACATATGCTATGTAATATATACATACATACTAAATATAATGGCAACAAAAAATAGAAAAAGAATGATGAATGACTCTATTGATAATCACAAATCAACACGCTAAGACGAAGACAGTGACAGGTAATGTTCCTTTACGAGTCTTTTGAACACAGGCAATGATTGAGCACGTTTGATTGGATCTGGCAATGCATTCCACAGACGACTAGCCTGAACAGTAAAGGATTTATCCAAAAAAATCGTGCAATGTGTTGGAATTTGCAGTCGTAAGTTGTCTGATGACCTAAGAAATTTTGTGTGGGAATCGCGGAGAAACGCAAAATATTTCTTAAGGTAAAAAGGAGTGGAAGGATTAAATAGCACATTATATAAAATGGCAAGAATATGAGCATTCCGGCGAAGGCGAATTGGCAACCACTTGAGCTTTACACGAAATTCGGAAACATGGTCATATTTGCGCAACCCGAATATGAACCCTATACAAACATTTTGAAGTCGCTCAAGTTTATCGAGTTGTTCTTGAGTAAGGTCAAGATAGCTGGCATCAGCATAATCAAGTATGGGTAAAAGAAGAGATTGTGCAAGCGCAATCCTGGTGGCGGTCGGAAGAAAATTACGCAGCCTCCTCAAAGATGCAGCAGATGCAAATAGCTTGCGGCCAACCTCCTGCAGTTGGGCAGTCCAAGAGAAGTTGCTATCAATGAATATGCCCAAGTTCTTAACTTTCTCACAGAAAAGAATTACTGAGTTATCGAAAAAAACCTGGGGAACAGAAGTCCAATCGATTTTTGAACCCATCCTAGAACTGCCCACCACTATAACTTGCGTCTTTGTGGGATTAACCGCAAGTCCATACCTTTTGCTCCATTCGCATATGCGGGCCAGATCACGATTTATTGTTACGATAGCCTCAGACAGATGTCCGAGAGGAGCTCGCGAATAAATTTGTAGATCGTCCGCATAAAGATGGTAGGAAGAAGTAAGTTCACTGGAGATTGAGTTTATAAAAACTGCGAAAAGTAAAGGAGATAAAACGCCACCCTGCGGTACCCCAGCAGAAGAACTACACCAGGAAGACAATGTCTCTCCAATGCATATACGTTGCCGGCGACCAAACAGGTAACTACGAAACCAGTCAATCACCGATGGAGATAAATTAAGAGAGCATAGAATGCCAAGCAAAACATCGAAATCGACAGTATTAAAAGCATTACTGAAATCTAGCAACGCCAAGACCGTCAGATTACTGCTTTCCATGGCTGACCTTATATCATCCGTAATATTGAGAAGAGCTGTGGTGGTGCTGTGACCAGGACGGAAGCCGGACTGGAAGGGATTGAGGAGAGTATTTTTAGATGAAAAGTACTAATTTGGTCGTGGATTAAACGTTCCAGGACTTTGGACAGGAATGGTAGGACGGATATTGGCCGGTATTCTGAAAAGGATGTGGGATTGGACTTTTTTGGTAAGGGGATAATTTGAGCATCTTTCCATGAGCATGGAAAGACACCACTGGACGCAGAAAAGTTGAGGATGTGGCAGATGACAGGAAGGATTATGTCCAGCACTGGGAGTATCATCTTACGGCTGATACAGTCACTTCCTACTGCATTGGAAGTAATTGATAATATGCCCTTCTTAACATCACATGCAGAGAATTGACTAAAAACAAATGGAGAATAACTGGGGCTCGGAATGCAGTAGGAAGTGACTGTATCAGCAGTAAGATGATACTCCCAGTGCTGGACACTATTTGCATCTGCTGCATCTTTGAGGAGGCTGCGTAATTTTCTTCCGACCGCCACCAGGATTGCGCTTGCACAATCTCTTCTTTTACCCATACTTGATTATGCTGATGCCAGCTATCTTGACCTTACTCAAGAACAACTCGATAAACTTGAGCGACTTCAAAATGTTTGTATAGGGTTCATATTCGGGTTGCGCAAATATGACCATGTTTCCGAATTTCGTGTAAAGCTCAAGTGGTTGCCAATTCGCCTTCGCCGGAATGCTCATATTCTTGCCATTTTATATAATGTGCTATTTAATCCTTCCACTCCTTTTTACCTTAAGAAATATTTTGCGTTTCTCCGCGATTCCCACACAAAATTTCTTAGGTCATCAGACAACTTACGACTGCAAATTCCAACACATTGCACGATTTTTTTGGATAAATCCTTTACTGTTCAGGCTAGTCGTCTGTGGAATGCATTGCCAGATCCAATCAAACGTGCTCAATCATTGCCTGTGTTCAAAAGACTCGTAAAGGAACATTACCTGTCACTGTCTCCGTCTTAGCGTGTTGATTTGTGATTATCAATAGAGTCATTCATCATTCTTTTTCATATTTTTTTGTTGCCATTATATTTAGTATGTATGTATATATTACATAGCATATGTATTTATCTGTGTATCTATTATAATGTAGTATTTTCACAATGTTATTGTCACTCCAATGACAACCCCACTTCAAGTTCAGACAATTACTGTCCATACCAGGTTGCCTGGAAGAGATCGCGGAAAGCGATAAGGCCGCCCATTGTATTTGTATTAATTTTAAGTTTATTTTTATAATGTTATTTTAAGGTGTACAATAAAGCATATAATAAATAAATAAATAAAATTAATAAATAAAATGAGGTTCTCCCTCAACCTCATATAAAAATGATGAGTTACCCATCACTACATTTAGGACTGGCAGGTAGGTAAGAAGGGTAGGGTAGGCAGTTGATGGGAGCGCAGCCGCGGGCACAGTTAGTCAATACATATAATAGGTCCCGTTTTTACCCTTTGGGTACGGAACCCTAAAAAACCAAGGAAAAACTTATATACAAATACAGAGTATGCGTCACAACCACACAAAAGATCCCCATCAGCTAATTCGACCTTCAATGCGGTTGTGGGCGAGAGATGGTAGGTTTTCAACTGTTCTTCACTGATGCTTCGAAATTAAATAGTCTTAACAACACTGGAGCTGCGGTATATTACCAAAACTCTAAATTTGTATTACAGTTCAAACGTAATAAAAAGTCTTCTGTATTCACAGGCGAGTGTGTGGCTATATTGGAAGCTTGCCTTTTTATAGTCACACACTAACATTGAGAAAGCCGTTATCTTTACAGATTCTTTTAGTTGTTTGCAGGCCCTCGAACAAAGTCCCTTTAGAAGTAAATTACATAGCCCTCTTATCTTAAAAATAAAAAATCTTTACTAGCTTGTGCAAGTAGTCAAAGAGAGGTTCAGCTAGTTTGGATACCTAGTCATTGTGGCATCAAGGGTAATGAATGTGTTGATATATTGGCTAAAGATGCCTGTTCATCTGTTACGGCTGATATCTCACATAACACTCATCTGAGCTATGACTTGTTGTCCTCCCCAAATTGAGTCTCCAGGATTCATGGCAGGCACATTTTGTGTGTATTGGAAGAAAGGCAAATTTTTCCATGCTGTCCAACTGGTCATAAATCCAAAACCATGGTTCTTTGGTTTCAGAAAGGTCTTTAAAACAGCTATATCTGTCCTCTGTAGAATCCGTTTAGGACTTTGTTGCACCCCTGTCTTTTATCACAAAATCTGTATACGCGACTCCTCTCTCTGCGAGTGCAGATTAGGCGATACTGTATAGCGATAATACCTTAGATCACATATTTTTTGAATTTCCAAATAATGTCGCCTCACTGGATTTATACCGCCATTCTTTAAACTTAAGATCCCTCTCCCAATAAATTTCCCATCTCTTCTGACTTATTCCTCCCCAGAACTCCTTGTGGCGTTGATGATTTTTATCCGCCACAATAATATAAAATTATGAGTCTTTCACAACCTTTCAACTACCGTATATTATGTGGCATAAAACGTACCTATCTTTAATGTGTTTTTAATTATTCATGTAATTTTTTTTCTTTTTGTTTCAGTCCCGTACTAACCCAACTAGTGTCAAATGTATTAACCAAGCAACTTTGTCTGTGTCTACAGTTCCTTCTGTTTTAAAATTATTAATAAAATATACCTGCTCTTTCATTTAACTTTAGACATTGGCAGAATAGTCGACATCAGCTTTGCTTCCCTTATAAAAATATAGAATAGAATAGAATAAAAATAAAAATATCTACCGGCAGAGATTAGTGTAAAGTTAATAAAAAAGATGTTACAACAAAGATTATAGTACGGGTAGATGAACAGAAAAAAACTATTCAGTCATTACAAAGTGGTGGAATAAAAATATTATGCACGGGGGATAAATGAAACAGCAAACTTAGCTCGACGGGTGTTCCTCACAACCTTCGCTCTACGGGTTGCGGACTAAGGTAATGTGGCAGCAGCTGCAGCAGCAGGCGAGGTTGAAGCAGCAGGCTCAGGATCTTTAGATGTATCAGCACTGGCTGCAGTGGGGAACAGGGCAATTAAATTATGAAGCTCACCCATGGATACTATTTGCCGGCGAGACTTGTCAGGCGTTATGACCATAACCTTTCCCTCTACAGACCAGCAGCTATTGACGCTGAAGTGCTTGCGGGCAGCCATAAACACCTGATGCCGTGTTTTGGTTAGAAACTCTGAAATGGTGATCCCGCTGCCTTTAAGTGTGGTTTTACTGTCCCAAACCAACCGACGATACGCCATCTCACCAAAACGCACCAGCACAGGTCTAGTTTTACCCTGAGAGGCTCCAATTCTGTGGCACACAATGAGGAATTCTAACTTGAAGTCATCAATCTTAAGTTGCTTGGAGATGACTTGGAGGATTGTGTCGCACAACTTCTCACCAGGTCTCTCGGGGATACCGGGGAACAGCAACACTTTAGTCCTCACAGCTGTCTCATGACTGTCCAGGCTCGATGAGATGAGTCCAATTTGCGTCTTGAAGTGCGACAGCGTTTTGCACACAACGTTTTGTCACTGATTTTAAGTCTTTTAAAATCAGTGACATCTTTGGACAGTGTGTGGCGCCACTTCCAGCCGCAGCTCTCTGTAGCTTCTCCTCATACTGCTGCATGCGAGAGCTAAACAGCTTCTCAAGCTATGTGCCAGCTGGCTGTCCATGCTAAGGAGTGATGCAGTGTTGTGTTTAAGATAAAAAGTGAGTGATAGGAGATTATGAAGTGAAGGTTTATTAGTTAATTAGTTCAGTTAATTAGCACATACAAATATTGGTAAATAAATTTTAAAAAGGGATCTAAAAAAGAACGTATACTTGTCACACCTACCCACGTAGAAATAATTATATTGTGTGACAGTAATTTATTACTGTCTGCTGTCGTAAATAAAGGAAAAGACCAGGGATTAAGGGCTGTTTACCTCTCTAAAAACCACCCCAGTCACCTTCAGCACATGCCAGGAACCTCATAAAATATCACCTCGGAACACCCTTTGTGCAACGCTTGTTTGTGCATATCCCTGGGGATGGGGACTGAGTAAGCGTCTAGAAACATTGGCATAGTTTAGAGTTCATAGTAATCATTTGCTCACTCAATCACTCAATACTAACTCGCGAGTACTCGCTTCAGTATAATGTCAATGTAAATTTTTAAGTGAGGACGCGTGAATGAGTGAGGTGGTTCAACGTTGAAATTCGAGAAACTCTTTCAATTTGCGATCACGAGTACCTCAAATGAGGCACCTCATGAGTGAGGGACACATCTCTACCTAAATGCCTTGCTACCTACCTTACCTACCCACTATTTTTTTTCTAGAGTAATTCTTCCACGGAGAATCTTAGCACCGTCGTTCAGAAAATGACGTCAAATGCACAACGCCATCTATCGAATATGGAGTTAAACTGTCCGAGTATCTGAATTATATGATATTTTACTTCTTGAACACTTTAAATTCATCTTAATTTTGATTTGTTTGCGATGAAACAAAAACTAAGTAATACTAAGGTCAGGCACAATTAAGTTATCTACATTGGTTTCGTACATTTTACGTGATGCGAGCACAATTAAACAGATAAACAGACAATGATCCCAAAAATGCTTGTAATGGGTTCTGTTGGTTATCCTTTAACACTCTGGCTATTTTTGGCGATATTCTCGATGTACAAAAATTACTTATCTACAGATTTGTTGATGATGTTGTGCCCATAGCTCGCTGGAACGAGAACATCTATACCGATCTGTTTCTACTTTAGGTACCTAGGGTCGCTTGTCCAAGGGGATGGCGAGGTAGACACGAGACATAACGCACAGGATCAACTCAGGATAGAAGAAATGGTGACAGATCATTGAAACAACTTGCGACCCATGGTTGCCACTCAAGTTAAAAGGGGAAATCTACAAGTCCGTGATTAGACCTGTCATACTGTATAAATCAGAATGTTGAGCGACCGTTTGTCCTGGTTTGGTCATATGATGAGGTGGGATGAAACGCATGATACTAAAAGAGTTATGGATATAAAAGTGAATGGATGGAGAGGGTGGGGAAGGCCAAAAAAAATATGGATGGAGAGGGTGGGGAAGGCCAAAAAAAATATGGATGGACAGTGTGAGGGGTGATATGAAAGAAAAGGGAGTATGTGATAGCGTCACGGGGAACAGGACGGTATGGCAGAAGAAAACGTGTTGCGCCGACCCCAAGTAACATGGGACAAGGACAGAAAGAAGAAAATAATAATATGGAGGCTGATCACCGCCCGTAAAAAGGACTCCATAACGCTAATTAGAGTTAATTATTATTATCGCTGAAAAAGTTCTGTAGAAAGTAGTGCTTGGTGCTATGGTGACCTAACACACCTTTCTTGTAATGATAGGATATGGTGAAAGTTAAAGTCTTGTATTTTAAGGGAAACAACTATATTGAAACACTATATAACACTTAGATACACGAAATGGTAAATTACGGTAAACTATAAACTATGGGACTAAATTAATGGTAAAAGGTATGGTAAAATGGTTATGGTTTGGTTACGAGTACGTGGTGTCTCTGAAGAGATCTAAACGTAAACTGGCCCACATTTTGGTAACCGAGCGAATGTGCATATTTGCGTTTGATGCAATTATGCATTTTCGCTGCGTGTTCGATTTAAACTCGAAAAATAATCATCATCATCAACATCATCTGATCCGAAAGACGTCCACTGCTGGACATAGGCCTCTCCCAAGCATCGCGACATTGACCGGTGCGCCCGTGCGTGCGCAACCAGCGGATCCCCGCAACTTTCACCAGGTCCTTCTAAATAATACCTCAAAAGAAATTTAAGTTCTTCCCCTTGTTTCCAGTTGATGAGTTTTTGAGTTATTGATAACTCTCATTACCATGAACACAATTAAACAGCGCATTCAAATTGAGATTTAATAAAGCTCCGTTATATCCATTAATTACCTCATCTAACTAATTGTTAAGCACTCTGTTGGGCTTGCCAGCGCAAAATACTAATCACCCGCCCGTAAAAATGTGTTGCCAATTTAATAATTGCGCCATCTTTTTGCTTGAAAGACAAAAAGCTTTTACCTAAATTAAACACTAGTGCTGAAAAACTAATCATAAAGTTTGTACCCCATTCTGGGTATTAATTCAGTTTGGGTTTGCTGTATAGTTTTAGTACTTTGTTTTATTTTTAAGATTTAATGTTTTCTTAACCTAGTTAGTGAGAGCATTGAAGTCTTATTTTCAAATGTAATAATAATGTTTATGTTATTTATTTTTTTGTGTTTTAAGATTTTTCCTGTATTCTGTAATTTTATAAGATAGCTATAGACACACATGATATTTCGCCGTAAAAACTACAGTTTATTGGCCGTGAAGGGTTCACACACATTTTATTTATGATATGGTAACTCCGCTGCACCGTATACACCTTTTTGTCAACAATTCTCCATACAATACTGGCCTACACATGGCGCATCAACCGTGGGTTTCCTCGGCCAAAATACGTGTGTGTTCAAGCGGCCTTTTGTGTTTGTCAATACAGGTGACTGAGCACAGGTGAATGATAAAAGTGTGGTCGATTGATTGACTACCCGCATAAAATTGAAAAAGGCTCTATTCACCCAAAATAACACTTAAAGACGTAGTGTGTGGGCGTATTAAAACATATTATAAAGAAACTCAGAAGAGAATGATTTATTATTCCACAATGTTGTTTGTTCGTCAGCGTCAGCCTAATCTAAATATTTGGTGAAGTACGTCATATTCGCGGCAGTTCCTTATTGTTAGGTATAATGTTATTAAACTTAGTATACATGCACAAGAAGTGTGGTTTTCAAATCCTACGGTTTTCCCTCATCGGTCCACCTTGTAGGAAGCCTTGCAATTGCAATGTAAAGCCTCCCGATACGCGATCGAGGCTTTGCAAAGTTAAGCTTTACAGTAAGTTCAAGTTCAAGTTATTTATTTCATAACAAAAAATACATTTGTGTCGAAATATTTGCACAGTTGGTACATAAAAAGAAGCAACATCAACAATTACATCGCAAGTAACCTCGTTCGTCGCCCATCATCGAAATTAGAACGAAAATCCAAATAAAAAAAATAAAAATATACTAAATTACAAAAAAAAAAAAAAATCTTATTGACTCCCTTGCAAAAAGCTACAAAAATACAATTCAATGTCAAATATTAAGTACAAAACCAAACAAACAACAAACAAAAAAAAAAAAAAAAAAAAAAAAAAAAAAAAAAACATTTCTAACAAAGTCAAAAGTAACTAGTTTTTAGGTCTTTGTCATTACAAAATTCGTCAATGCTATAATAGGCTTTATTCATTAACAAAGCCCTGAGCTTATTTTTAAATATGTTCACATTCTGAATATTCTTTAATTCCGCTGGCAATTTGTTAAACAGATTGACAGACTGCACGCGTGACGAGTGTTTGACAACATTAAGCTTTGGCTGCAGAATAGTAGGAAGATCTTTTCTGCGAGTATCTACTCTAGTTTTTCTTTCTTCGTCTGTTTCAAACTCGTTTAGGTTTTTGTTTAAATGAGTAAGGAGAACTAAAATATAAAGACACGGTACTGTTAAAATTCTATGTTTACTAAAATACTCCTTACATGATTCTGTCTGGTTTAAACGAAGCATGGTTCTTAATGCTCGCTTTTGTATAGTAAAGGCTGCCTTAATATTATATTTATAGCTATTGCCCCAAAATTTAATGCTGTATCTAAGTTTAGATTCAACTAGAGCAAAATAGACGGTACGAAGTTGGGCAATTGACAAAAAATCCCTCAGTGATCTGATCGCATAACACGAACTGCTTATTGTATTTGTAATTGAATCTAGTTCCGGCTTCCAATTAAGCAAAGAATCTATTTGAACCCCCAAAAATTTTAGGCTTTCTACTGTATCAATTTTCCTGCCTAAGGATTCTAAGTTTGTTAAAGCTTTGTTCCTAACTGTAGATCTAAATATCATACACTTTGTTTTACTTACATTCAATTTAAGATTATTAATAGAAAACCAGCTTTCACAAGCAGCTATTAATACGTTTAATTTACACTTTAAGTTCTCCATATCATCAGCAGCTATAACAACACTCGTATCGTCAGCAAATATTATCAAGTCTGCATCAGGTATAATGTTTTTGATGTATTCAGTTAGATCGTTAAGAAATAATATAAATAAAATAGGGCCCAACACCGAACCCTGCGGAACACCTCTAGTTACGATAAATGATTTGGATTTATGAATTTCTTCCACACCTTCGAGAAGTGATTTTATTTCGACGTATTGTTTCCTGTTGGTCAAATAAGAACTAAAAAGCTTTAAAACATTTCCTCTTATACCATAATGCTCTAACTTATCCATTAGAATGCAATGATCTACAGTATCAAACGCAGAACTTAAATCCAGGAATAAGCCAGCAACTTTAAGTTTATTGTTCAGCTTATTCACAACGTTATTAACTAACGAGTCTATAGCATCCAGTGTCCCTTTACTTTTTTGGTATCCAAACTGATTACGGTCTATTATTTTTAGACTACTCAAATGTCTTACAAGCCTAGTTTTGATAACTTTTTCAAAAAGTTTGGATAGAACCGGTAACAATGAAATGGGCCTGTAATTGCTTGGATCTGTTTTAGCACCTTTCTTAAATAGTGGTAGTACTCTGGCTAACTTAAATTGGTCAGGAAAAACTCCCTCATTTACGCAGTGGTTTATTATTTCAGATATTGGGTATGCCAGTATATCTATATTATCTTTGATTACGCTCAGCGGTATTTCATCGTGTCCAAATGACTTTTTACTATCCATACCCTTTACCATTTTATAAATCTCTTTCGGCATGACGAGGTTAAAAGCCATACACTTATCAACTCTGTCAGTATTTTCAATTAGATGCCTCTTAGCCAGTTCCGGAATACCAGTGTTTACACCTTTACTGTTGTCAAATTTTGCCGCAAAAATGTTAGCAATGTCTATAGGGTTACAAATTATTTTATTATTATGTTTAAGTACTATATTATCATTTTCGAAATTATTGTAATTCTTTTGCCGAGTTTTATTGACTATTTTCCAAATTTCTTTGCTAGAGTTAGTTGCTTCATTTATTTGATTAGTTACTTCCTTTCTTTTAGCATTCCTAATTACCTTTTTATAAACTCTAAGATACTGTTCACGATATTTTAATAACGATTTGTCACACTTAGCTTTATTTATGGAATTTAGTAATCTCTTCATTTTGCTAGATATCCTAATTCCTTTCGTAAGCCATTTAGATCGGCCAGTTCTTTTTATGTTGATTTTAACTTTACTTTTTTTAAACGTACTAGAATGTAGTTCTTTGAATTTTCGTATAAACGTGTTTGTACCCAAGTTCCAGTCGTGTTCCAGAAGTTTCTGTCTGAATGCTTTATTATTCTTATCGTTATATAATCTTCTCTCTATGTATTTAAAACTAACGCATTGTTTATTAACTTTTTCTAAATATGCTGTACAGAAGAGGGCTGCATGTCCATCCGCTAATCGATTGTGGTCAATGTCTGACCTGCCGATATTTCTATCACAGGTGTTGGTCAATATATTGTCTATACACGACTCGGAGTTATTTCGCACAAATGTAATTGAATCAAACAAATATCTAAAATTGTAGCATTTCAACAGAGATGTAAACGAATTTCTTTTAGTGTCCTGTTTTGACAAGTCAATATTGAAATCTCCGCAGATAAAGCAAATTTTATTAAAAAAGTACTGCAATAATTGTTCTAATCTATCTAGAAAATCGTCAAGATTTTTATTTACGGGTGTTCTATAGCAACAGATTATGTAAGAGTTTGTCTCAATGTCCCTTACTCCACATACCTCAAAGCTATCCGTTTTATACAGCTTTTTACAAATGTCCAAGTCCTCAACTTGTCTATTTTTATGTGTTAATACTAAAGTACCACCTCTTGTTTTATTTAACCTTGTGTTGTAAGAGCTTACGATATAATTAGGAAAATCAAATTGTGTTACCATTATTTGGTTTAAAAAATGTTCACTTATACAAATAAAGCTTATTTCGTTTGGTAATTCAGTTATATACATTTCGAGTTCATCCTTCTTATTATTTATTCCGCATATGTTTTGGTGAAAAATAGTGACATGTGAGTGACTATCCTCAAATATAGCCAAGCCGTTCAAACCCCCAGCCAAGGTACTAGTCAAGAAAAAGCTGACTGTGTTGTTCAACTGCCTCAAAAGCAGGATCTGAATATTCAGAATATGTGTCAATTTCTAATATTAGTTGCTGTATTTGATCAAATATACTAGTTATACCTCTAATATTTACATTTCCATATTTATTATAAGATGTGAAGTCATAAGTCAGGTTTAAGTTTGAGTCAATTAAATATACATAATTATGAGTTAAATTGTCATTATAAATTATATTATTAAATGCTTCTATTCTCCGGTTATACATCTCTTTATGATAATGATTTTTAAAAGTGGGTAAGCACATTATTATATTTGTATGATTAATAGGCATTACTTTATCCCGTATTATTTTTACCAGATTAGTGTAGTCGCTTGTGGTCTTGAAATCTTCATTTCCAATTAGGATGACACAGTAATCCTGACAGGTTAATTCTCTTAGTTTATACTCTAATCCGTATAATAATTGTTCCACGCCACAATTTGTTTTTATGTAATTACATATTTGAAAGCTATCGCCAAATAATCTTTTAGTAATTGGTAGAATTTTGCTGGTTGAGTTGCTACTGAGGATCACAAGTTTCTTATTATTTTCGTTTCTAAAACAATTATTTACTCTACTGGCCTCCACTACTCTCTCTTCTACTATATAGTGCCCGTCTGTGATCGCACATGTCTGAGCTCTGGCTCCGTCCACAGTATCCCGCTTCAGTTCATAACGAATGACAGGTGTTGTACGCAATCGTCAAAACAGAACTATCACAAGACGGCGGAACTGGCGAAGCTTGATCCCAATGCATAGTTTCGCAATGTCCGTCTCCCCGTTGACATGATGATGATGACGATCACTGTAGTACATGAAACAGATAAGTGACAAGTTTGACATAGAGTAGATTAGAGAGGCAAGTTACAGGAATTAAGGCAATTTAGAAAGGTACCCGTAATGACACATCCACACTCCAAAGGAAATACGGTGGCACAGTGATCAGATGATGCCATGCACAGCGAGGACCATAGGAGACGCTTAGTCCCGATCCCCAGGGATATGCACAAACAAGCGTTGCACAAAGGGTGTTCCGAGGTGATATTTTATGAGGTTCCTGGCATGTGCTGAAGGTGACTGGGGTGGTTTTTAGAGAGGTAAACAGCTCTTAATCCCTGGTCTTTTCCACAAAAGTACAGGCGCCCTTTGAAGGTTTCACGAAAACAAAAATGTACCCGTATCTCGTAGTATTGATTCAGGCTGACTACTAGGCACAATTACAACAATATGACCTTTATTTACGACAGCAGACAGTAATAAATTACTGTCACACAATATAATTATTTCTACGTGGGTAGGCGTGACAAGTATACGTTCTTTTTTAGATCCCTTATTTAAAATTTATTTAACAATATTTGTATGTGCTAATTAACTGAACAACCCACCTTCACTTCATAATCTCCTATCACTCACTTTTTATCTTAAACACAACACTGCATCACTCCTAAGCATGGATAGCCAGCTGGCACATAGCTTGAGAAGCTGTTTAGCTCTCGCATGCAGCAGTATGAGGAGAAGCTACAGAGAGCTGCGGCTGGAAGTGGCGCCACACACTCAGACCTTGCATCGCTATCCAAGGATTTCACTGATTTTAAGTCTTTTGTGTGCAAAACGCTGTCGCACTACAAGACGCAAATTGGACTCATCTCATCGAGCCTGGACAGTCATGAGACAGCTTTGAGGACTAAAGTGTTGCTGTTCCCCGGTAACCCCGAGAGACCTGGTGAGAAGTTGTGCTACACAATCCTTCAAGTCATCTCCAAGCAACTTAAGATTGATGACTTCCTCATTCCTCTTTGTGTGCCACAGAATTAGAGCCTCTCAGGGTAAAACTAGACCTGTGCTGGTGCGTTTTGGTGAGATGGCGTATCGTCGGCTGGTTTGGGACAGTAAAACCACACTTAAAGGCAGCGGGATCACCATTTCAGAGTTCCTAACCAAAACACGGCATCAGGTGTTTATGGCTGCCCGCAAGCACTTCAGCGTCAATAGCTGCTGGTCTACAGAGGGAAAGGTTATGTTCATAACGCCTGACAAGTCTCGCCGGCAAATAGTATCCATGGATGAGCTTCATAATTTAATTGCCCTGTTCTCCGCTGCAGCCAGTGCTGATACATCTAAAGATCCTGAGCCTGCTGCTTCAACCTCGCCTGCTGCTGCAGCTGCTGCCACATTGCCTAAGTCCGCATCCCCTAGAGCGGAGGTTGTGAGGAACACCCGTCGTGCTGAGTTTTCTGTTTCATTAATCCCCCGTGCATAATATTTTTATTCAACCACTTTGTAATGACTGAATAGTTTTTTTCTATTCATCTACCCGTACCATAATCTTTGTTGTAACATTTTTTTTATTAACTTTACACTAATGTCTGCCGGTAGATATTTTTATTTTTATTCTATTCTATATTTTTAAAGGGAAGCAAAGCCGATGTCGACTATTCTGCCAATGTCTAAAGTTAAATGAAAGAGCAGGTATATTTTATTAATAATTTAAAACAGAAGGAACTGTAGACACAGACAAAGTTGCTTGGTTGATACAAACATAAAAAAAAATACATGATTAATTAAACAATATAGTTGTTAACATATTAAAGATAGGTACGTTTTATGCCACATAATATACGGTAGTTGAAAGGTTGTGACAGACTCATAATTTTATATTATTATTTATATTTATTTATTTATTATATACTTTAATGTACACCACTTAAATCATTACAGGACTAAAAATTTTTATAGATAAGTGTACAATGAGCGGTCTTATCGCACAGGGCAATCGCTTACAGACAACATTTGGATGGACTGAATGAGACGAGATAGACATAAGGCTGTCAGTGTACAAAAACGCCACTAGAAGTTCTGGGGAGGAATAAGTCAGAAGAGATGGTAAATTTATTGGGAGAGGGATCTTAAGTTTGAAGAGACGGCGGTATAAATCCAATGAGGGGACATTATTTGGACATTCAAAAAATATGTGATCTTAGGTGCCCTCGCCTAATCCGCGTATACAGATTTTGTGAAGAAAGACAGGGGTGCAACAAAATCCTAAACGGATTCTACAGAGGACAGATATCGCTGTTTTGAAGACCTTTCTGAAACCAAAGAACCATGGTTTTGGATTTATGACCAGTTGGACAGCATGGAAAAATTTGCCTTTCTTCCTGCCGGACATATTCCAATGTGCCTACCATGAATCCTGGAGACTCAATTTGGGGAGGGACAACAAGTCATAGCTCAGATGAGTGTTATGTGAGATATCAGCCGTAACAGATGAACAGGCATCTTTAGCCAATATATCAACACATTCATTACCCTTGATGCCACAATGACTAGGTATTCAAACTAGCTGAACCTCTTTTTGACTACTTGCACAAGCTAGTAAAGATTTTTAATTTTTAAGATAAGAGGGCTGTGTAATTTACTTCTAAAGGGACTTTGTTCGAGGGCCTGCAAACAACTAAAAGAATCTATAAAGATAACGGCTTTCTCAATGTTAGTGTGTGACTATAAAAAGGCAAGCTTCCAATATAGCCACACACTCGCCTGTGAATACAGAAGACTCTTTAGGACGCTTGGACTGTAATACAATTCTAGAGTTTTGGTAATATACCGCAGCTCCAGTGTTGTTAAGGCTATTTAATTTCGAAGCATCAGTGAAGAACAGTTGAAAACCTACCATCTCTCGCCCACAACCGCATTGAAGGTCGAATTAGCTGATGGGGATCTTTTGTGTGGTTGTGACGCATACTCTGTATTTGTATATAAGTTTTTCCTTGGTTTTTTAGGGTTCCGTACCCAAAGGGTAAAAACGGGACCTTATTACTCTATTGCTAAGACTCCGCGGTCCGTCTGTCTATCTGTCACCAGGCTGTATCTGATGAACCATGATAGCTAGACAGTTGAAATTTAAACAGATGATGTATTTCTGTTGCCGCTATAACAAGACAATACTAAAAACAGAATAAAATAAATATTTAAGATACAACAAACGTGGTTTTTTTTTTGCTGTTTTTTGTGATAATGGTACGGAACCCTTCGTGCGCGAGTCTGACTCGCAATTGGCCAGTTTTTTATGGTATGCGTCGTGCCTAGCGCAAATAAACGTTTTTCTTTCTTTTCAGGCAACCCTGCAGCAATCTATTCTACTATCAAGTATCATTCTTGAAAATTAGGTTTAATGCACAACACAAATGCTGATTTTTGCTGTGGGATTGTTGGTTGTACTACTAGAGCTATCCTTCTAATATTATAAACATTCAGTAATCCAGTAATTAGATATTTGCTATTCAGTCTGACTGCTTTTGTGTAGTGCTCGCAAACGCTACTGCTTACCAAAAGGTTCTGGGTCCGTTATCTGGATCGAACAATCCCAGATAAGATTTTCCATCTGGGATTTCTTAGTAAATGCCCGAAGTCTGGACTATGTACCCATTTGATGTCCATAGATTCGCCCCTAATAAGAGGGGACTTAAACATAACTGAATAAATGTGGATGTTTATAGATCACCTCTGCCCAACACTTCACGACTGCTGAACAGATCTAGATGAAAATTTGCACAGCAATCCTGTCCATATCCTGGATAATTTATATCTTGTAGTTTGTTCCCACGGTTTTTTTTCAAATTTTACGTGGGCGTCTGGTAAATGCTGGTCTATAAAAAACGTAGTGTATTTGCTATGGCCTACTTACGTTTTCGTATGGCATTTTATAGATGCGAAGAAAGTTTTCTACCATTTATCGAACTTTCGTACTAATCCGGTCCCAGGTGAAAACTTAGGAAGAGAAAGAAAATTCAATTAAAGTTTTTGCCCTAGCAAAACTGAAATCGAAACTTTGAAAGTTTGAAGTATAAGAAACTAGCATCTGTGCTATCACAATCATAGACGCTGCATGCAGATAGTATCAAAAAAGTAATAGAAATGGTGAACGAATAGAAAATATGAAAATATTTTTGAAGCCTTTTTTAGTTCTAACGGGCAGCGGGGGCGTACCGCGTAATTGA
Source organism: Orthosia gothica (assembly GCA_949775005.1). Taxonomy (NCBI): domain Eukaryota; kingdom Metazoa; phylum Arthropoda; class Insecta; order Lepidoptera; family Noctuidae; genus Orthosia; species Orthosia gothica. The sequence goes on from OX459064.1 coordinate 11,779,012, forward strand.
AGCACTTAAGTACATTGTAACAATATTTAAACTTTTTGTGATATTGTTTGTAGAATTTATGGATATACCTGATACAATAAGAGTTTTATGTTTTAGACTAATTGCTGGAAACGAATACTTTAACTACGAGGGTATTTATTTTTGTTTTATTTTATTGTATTGTATGAAACCTGATTTCCAAAGTTAATCATGGACCTTATGAGAAGGTTTAGTATCACCTAAAGGGCTATGCTCGGCGTTTCCTTGAGTGATTGAATCATATATGAAGATATCCGCAGAACAACTAAAGTTACTTAAGGTTGCCCTAGTCTATCATTCTTCCATACAAACATTGTATGGCGATTACTCCACTGTTTGACGGCGAACGTTCAAAATAAAAAATAAATCAATTTGTCTCATCTCATATTATCTAGTCCTGTATGGAAACAAAAAAGTACATAAAATATATTTTTGAAAGTTAAGAGCGTCGAAAGTTCCATATTTCAACACTAATTTTAACAAATCTTTGGGCGCAAATAAATACCCTAAGAAAAAGAAAAATTGCAAAACAGTCGCCATACAGGGATATATTAGTAGTTCAACAATGCAAATCAATTTATTTTGAAAGATACATTTAGTCGTTTTTTCAAGATGTTCATATTCCCAAAGATATTTTTATAAAATTTCATGCGCTTGTTTTCGTCCTAAATCTTCATCCATTTCGCTACAAATTTGCAAAAGTGTGTATTCGTACACGAACTAGCTTGTTACTGCTCATCACAGCATCTATCTCTTTCGCACGTGTTGTCGGATACAAAATAGTTCGTGCAGTCGACTAAGGCAACCTTTAGTGGCAATGGACAGCGCACATCACACGCTCGCAGACCGGATGGCCGAAAAGTTTTTAGGGCCGATCATAAGATGGCCCAATGTCCTGGCGAAGACTGCAGGAATCCGCTGGATGCAAGACTTAGGAGCAGTCGATGTGGAAACACTTGGGGTGGCCTATGTTCAGCCGTGGATGTCTTACGACTGAAATAATGATGATAAGACATTACTTATAAATAATAGAGTCAACACATCACCATCATCATCAGTCTGATTAATGGTTCCACTGCTGGGACACAAGCCTCCTCTCTGTGAGAGGGAATGGGCCGTCTTGCAGTGCGGGTTGGTGGATGTCACATGTCTTCAAATTTTCGGTTCTATGACACGCCGGTTTCCTCACGATGGTTTCCTTCACCGTTATGATAGCAGTGGTGATGAAATAATTTATACAAAGTAAACCGCCTGCCTGGGTTTGAACCCACGACCTACAACTTGTAAGTCGCGGCCGTTACCACTGGGCCACCACTGCTCTAGTCAACACATGGTCATGTTTAAATATTTCTCATCGCTCACAATCTTACCCTCTCTCTCCAGATTAAGTTAAGCTGAGTATTAGACAATAGGCCCGAACTGTAGTTGACAAGCTAATTTAATACGTCTCGAGTGCCTAATACATTTGACACACAAACAGACACGGTTTGTGTTTATGATGTGGAGAGAATGGCGAACTTGGCACAATGAAGTGGGTTGCTTAACGAATTACAGACGTCTTGCTGTTATTGCATGAGCTTTACAAGTACCTATTCTTGTGAAGGTCGTGCAATCATAATGAGTTAATGAGGCTCTCGCAGACGCTTAATTATTAAATAAATTTCATAAATAACAAATGAAATTAAAAAAAAAACTTTTCAGCAAATTATTTCGTTTCATACCCATATAATTTGTGTGCATTAAAAATAAATGGTCCGCCATCTTTGAGAGTCCATTATATTAGATTTAGAAGAATGTCATTTAGCAAACCGTGCCAAACCAAACCGGAATATTGTTTTATTTAAAGAGCGACTTTAAGGTTTTCGTTACATGGACATTCTATTTATAATATCAACAATATACCTGCAATGTACAGTGTTGACATTGATGGTATACTTGAAACCTCAGATTTATTCTGTTACAATATTTTTCTTACACGTTCTAGCACTCGCCAAGGAAGGAAAATGTCACGCTTTGAAAAGGCGTGACACGAATTAATGGGAAACCTGATTATAGCTGACGGATAACAAACATAGAAATAGCTAAAACGAATTTTGCGGCTTGTTTCCGTAAAGAATTAGTCACGACCGGAACTCGTGTCGGAATTGAAAAAGGAGATGTATTTAATAAGAGATGGGTATCTATGAGGTAATTATTCGGTTTAGCAACGTGTTCGCTTTGTGCAAAAGACACACGTCACATGACCATGTCGATGTCACTATCACAATGAGCATGTCGCTGACGCAACTCATAAGTTTTGCCCCTACAACAAATTGCCAAATGTTGTTAAATAAATTATTACTTCAAAAAATGTACCCTGAAATACAGTTAACTCAAACCTCTCATCTATCGAACCACGAACAGTAATTCTTCACAATATTATAATTCAGCAGATCTGAATCACAATTAAGTAATACTGCAGTAAATTTTCTAACGTTTTTCCATATCTACCGCGCGATGCGACACGATGCTGGAAATATTCCAGCTCAACAACTTTTGCACCGGGATCCCACTGCAAAAATTTGAAGATATTTTGTGATAAACTATTCGATACGTATCAGATATTAAATAAACAACTTAAATGAAATCAATATTTTATTGTATTTCATACATATTCATAGTGATGTTCAGAGGATAACCGTGGTCGTAGGTATGCTAATTTGCAGAACTAATTGTTTTGTTACAGTAGGTGGCATACGACCACGATTATTAAATGTAAGTTGTTTATTTAATACCCGATACATATCGAATAGTTTTTTCATAACAATTTTAGTTGAGAATATTTTCTTGCTCCATACTTTTTAGAGCGTGATTTTTCAGTAGGTCTGGGTTTTAGTTTTTTATTGTAAGGACTTACATAATAACGTGAATAACAAGGTGGGTGTTAATTGCTATGCTTCCTATTCATTGTCTAGTCTTGCCACCTTGTCTCGTCAAAAGAAGATAATCAAAGTCAAATTATGTATTTCAATAAGACCATTAAAAGGCTCTTTTGAATACCTACGTAAACTGCGAGAACGATTGGTCTGAACACCGAAATAATAAAATAATTATAAGTATGAAGAAACGGACACCAAAGCTGCGGTCATCGTGGACAGATTCAAAACATAATCCGTACTGGATCACTTCAAAACGAAAGATCGTCTATGTCCAGTAAGCAGGACAATATGAGGTGATTGTAATAGTATTAAACCATTATCCCTTTTATTATATTTCTGGCGACATTATTTACTGTAGCTACAAATCAATTTGTTTACATTCTGAAAGGCGGCATTCTACTGAAAAAATGCAATAAGGAGCGCGTTTTACGGGAGACTTAGTAAAGAACCTTATTTGTGTTCAGTCTGGTATCTCACTTATCTGTACTGAAAGAGATAAGATAACCTACTATATAGGTTGACTTTTTACCCGACTACGGCGATGAAAAGGAGAGTTATGATTCTAGCCAGTGTTTACAAGAACAATACATTAAAACAGTTTAAGTAATATTTCAGGAATATTGCGAAAATAAGAGTTGTGTCCTATATTATGCATACGGTAGATTTTTATAATTCCATAGTAGAGTTTTTCTTATTGATGAGTACTTTCAGCCCCTGTAAGATTGATTCTGTATTGTTCTGTATGGTACATTTAGGAATGTCGCATCTGCATTTCGCAGAGTCACGCGAAGATACGATTTAGAACACTTACGTGACTTGGTTTACGAAGAAGGTGCCTGGTTATTTTCGTTAGATTTAGTACTTTATTTGCCGATTAAGGTTCAGGTTTATGAATTGTTTCAATACAGATTATGTACCTGTGTAGTTTAGTATTCCATACTGTATTATTCGACTTAAGTTTTAGCGTTATGAATAATTTTGGTTAGTTATGTATGTAACTTAGTACTTTATTTAGAAAGATTCTGCTGTTCCTTTAATTCATAATTATTAAAGAGTCTTACTTCTACTCTACTTACAAATTAGGTACCGAATATTTTTAGATACATAGAATATACTTTCATCATATCATCATATCAGCCGAAAGACGTCCACTGCTGGACATAGGCCTCCCCCAAGTGTCGCCACATTGACCGGTCCCATGCGTCCCGCATCCAGCGAATCCCCGCAACCTTCACCAGGTCATCGGTCCACCTGGAGGGAGGCCTTCCAACGCATCGTCTTCCGGTTCGCGGTCGCCACTCCAGAACTTTTCTGCCCCATCGGCCATCCGTTCTGCGAGCAATGCGCCCTGCCCACTGCCACTTAAGTTTGGCAATTCTTCGGGCTATGTCGGTAACCCTGGTTCTCTTGCGGATCTCTACATTTCTGATTCGATCACGCAAGGATACTCCGAGCATTGCCCTCTCCATTGCCCTTTGCGTGACTGTAAGCTTTCTGATGAGGCCCATTGTGAGCGACCACGTCTCAGAGCCATAGGTCATCTATGGCAACACACACTGGTCATAGACCTTCGTCTTGAGACACTGTGGTAAGTTGGACGAGAAGACACCGCGCAATATCCCGAACGCTGCCCAGCCGAGTCGGATTCGACGGTTGACCTCTTTCTCGAAGTTGGCCCTACCCAACTGGATCGTTTGTCCCAGGTAGACATAATCTTCCACAACTTCGAGTGTAGAGTCTCCAACCTTGATAGGAGTGGGTCTTACATGGGCATTCAACATAACCTTGGTTTTGTCCATGTTCATTTTAAGACCCACTCTTTTGGAAGCTCTACTGAGGTCTTCGAGCATTATACTGAGGTCCTCCATGGTCTCAGCCATGACCACTATATCGTCGGCAAACCGAAGGTGAGTGATGTACTCGCCATTGACGTTGATGCCTAGCCCTCTCCAGTCCAGAACCTTGAAGACGTCCTCCAGCGCAGCAGTGAACAGTTTCGGAGAAATGACGTCTCCTTGTCTCACGCCGCGCTGGAGAAGGATTGGTTTCGAGGTCTGATCCTGAAGACGGACTGACATGGTGGCGTTTTTGTACAGACACTTCAACACCTCGATGTACCGGTAGTCGATTTGGCACCGTTGGAGAGACTGCAATACAGCCCAAGTCTCGATTGAATCGAAGGCTTTCTCGTAGTCCACAAACGCTAAACAGAGAGGCAGGTTATACTCTTTGGTCTTCTGTATAACCTGCCGCAGCGTATGTATGTGGTCTACGGTGCTAAAGCCTTTTCGGAATCTGGCTTGTTCGGGAGGCTGGAATTCGTCAAACCTGCGCGCGAGACGATTCGTGATGACTCTTGAAAACAGCTTGTAGACATGGCTAAGAAGTGAGATGGGCCTATAATTCTTCAACAGGGCATTGTCACCCTTCTTGAAAAAGAGTACCACCACACCCCTGCACCATGCCTGTGGCGTTTTTCCCTCGAGTATGACGGCACCAAACAGCTTCTGAAGGGCCTTAAGTATTGGTTTACCACCCGCCTTCAGGAGTTCGGCCGTAATGCCGTCATCACCCGGTGCCTTGTTGTTCTTAAGCTGTTTAAGAGCCATCCTAATCTCGTACAGGCTGACGTCCGGTATGTCTTCGGTATAGTGACGGGTCAATCTAGCTCTAGGGTCTTTTACTAGATTCGCGACGGGTTTACTGGTTGACATGTACAACTGCCCATAAAATTTCTCGATCTCCCTCAGAAGCTCCGGTTTGGCGGATATGATCCTGCCATCGTCGGTCTTCAGTTTCGTGAGCTGGCTCTGCCCAATAGACAGATCTCTTGCAAAGACCTTGGCGCCCTTATTCCGCTCAATTGCGTCTTTAATACGCTCAGTATTATAGCGGCGGAGGTCGCTTTTCAAGGACTTTGAGATCCGTCTATTAAGATCTGGATCCGTCTATTAAGAACTATCTGAACGCATCGTCTGAAGACTGCAGGATCATCTCACGCCTCTCCTTCATAAGCTTGAGAGTAGGATCAGAGATCTTTTTGTTTATATCTGTACGGCGGGTCTTGCAAAACTTAGACCCGACCGTATGGACAGTTTCCACGAAACCCTCGCTGTATTCGTCCACGGAGCTCCCTAGGCACTCGAAAAGATTCTGGAGTTCGAGCTGAAATCTCTCGGGGTTTTGGATCTGGATCTGTGCTGGACGGAGCGTTGACTTCATCAGTCGAGACCTTTCAAGCTTGATATTAATGTTCAATGTGCCTCTTACCATTCGGTGATCGCTCCCGGTTTTTACCGAATTGATCACAGAGACATCATTGAACATTTGCTTCTTGGTTGACATGATGAAGTCGATCTCGTTTTTTGTTGCACCATCGGGGCTTTGCCAGGTCCACTTCCTATGCTTACGCTTTCTGAAGAAGGAGTTCATCATGTAGAGGCCCTCCTTCTCCATAAAACTGGCCAGTAGGTGACCCCGGCGGTTCCGACGTCCAACTCCAAATTGCCCCACTTGCAGCTCATCCTCGTCTCGTTTGCCCAGTTTTGCGTTGAAGTCCCCCATGACAACGGTGAAGTGAGTTTTGAAACCATGCATGGCTATAGAGATATCCTCATACATGGCCTCTACCTCGTCGTCGGGGTGTGCCGAGGTCGGTGCGTAGACCTGTATGACCTTCAGCGAATATCTCGAGGATATTCTGAGTATAAGGTACGCCACCCTGGTCGACACACTCTCGATCTTCACCACGTTGTTCACAAGGGACTTGTGGACGATAAACCCGACACCACCCTGGGACTGCCGGTCACCCTCTCGGAAATAGAGCAGGTTACCGGATTTGAGGATTATCGAGTCCTCCCCCTCTCTTCGGACTTCAGATAACCCTATAATACTCCATCGCAACCTGCTCAATTCTTCCTCGAGTTCGGCTATCTTCTCATCGGTCCGGAGTGTTCGCGTGTTGTATGTTGCCAGGGCCAGTCGTCGGTGTTTATTGGGGTAGCCGGGTTCACTCCGGGGATTCTTCGCACCCCTTGCCACGCCATCGCCTTGACCGCTACTTTAGTCGAGGGTAGACGGGCTGCCGGGTACTCGGGGCCGTTTTTTATTTGTGCTATTCATTTGGTTTGGGGGGGTTTGCCTTAATCGCCACGCTTGGCAGGCGGGTTGGCGATCGCAGTTTGTTGTTGAAGAGCACAGAGAACGCTGCTGCCCATTCTCTGGTATATCCCTTAGTCGCCTCTTACGACACCCACGGGAAGATATGGGATGGTGAGATTCTTTACGTCCGACACCATACGAAACATTTGTTCATCATGTAAACACACAACAACAACAACAACAACATCAACTCTTTTAGAAAATTTTAATGAACGCACGTGACAAATTATACTTATACAAAAAGCTTCCTCGTTTATCGTTTTTTAGGGTTCCGTAGCCAAATGGCAAAAACGGAACCCTTATAGATTCGTCATGTCTGTCTGTCTGTCTGTCTGTCCGTCCGTATGTCACAGCCACTTTATTCCGAAACTATAAGAACTATACTGTTGAAACTTAGTAAGTAGATGTATTCTGTGAACCGCATTAAGATTTTCACACAAAAATTAAAATAAAACAATAAATATTGGGGGTTCCCATACTTGAAACTAAAACTAAAAATATTTTTTTTCATCAGACCCATACGTGTGGGGTATCTATGGATAGGTCTTCAAAAATGATATTGAGGTTTCTAATATCATTTTTTTTTTAACTGTATAGTTTGCGCGAGAGACTCTGCCAAAGTGGTAAAATGTGTGTCCCCCCCCCTGTAACTTCTAAAATAAGAGAATGATAAAACTAAAAAAAATATATGATGTACATTACTATGTAAACTACCAGCGAAAATTGGTTTGAACGAGATCTAGCAAGTAGTTTTTTTTTAATACGTCATAAATCGTAAACCGCAATTTACCAAGTACGGAACCCTTCGTGCGCGAGTCCGACTCGCACTTGGCCGGTTTTATTTTTTATTAGTGAAAACTGTATCAAAATCCGTTGTGCGGTTTAGAAGAAATTAGCGGCGAAACAGAACGCAGTCAGCGATGTTTACCCTGACGGAAAAAGACGGGTGTTATAAATTTGACGTGTGTACCAGTGTGTTTGTATATTTGTGTATCTGTCTGTGACAACACTGGCAACATAACTCCTACATGGATGATCCGATTTCGATTACGTTTTTTTTTTTAAAGGTTGCTTATTGCGAGTGAGTTTCAATGAGGTGCTATATTTGACGAAAATCGATTCAGCCGTTCTAAAGTTATGCGTGTTTCAGTGTGTGAGTCGAGGTAGTTTCGTAAGTTATCGTGTCATAATTACGTGTTCAATAGATTGACGATCGAAGCTTGCCTACTAGATAAATTATGGAATAAATATATGCCTGGTGTTTTTTAATTTTACTTGGGTTTAATACTATTTAGAGAAGCTCCATGTAAATAGTGGGTAGGTATATAGGTGGAATTAATATCAAGAACCGTTCTCTACCAGTTAATATTCAGGTTATAATGACAACTTGACAGATATACCAAAAATAGGGGCAAATTTGAAAAACTGGCCAAGTGCGTGTCAGACTCACGCACGAAGGGTTTCGTACCATTATCGCAAAAAACTGCAAATTTGTTGTATGGGAGCCCCCTTAAATATTAATTTTATTTTGTTTTTAGTATTTGTTGTTATAGCGGCAACAGACATACATCATCTGTTTAAATTTCAACTGTCTAGCTATGACGGTTCATGAGATACAGCCTGGTGACAGACAGACAGACAGACAGACAGACAGACGGACCGCAGAGTCTTAGTAATAGGGTCCCGTTTTTACCCTTTGGGTACGGAACCCTAAAAATAACTCAAAAAATGATATTACTTCGAGAAACTATAATACTGGAACTACATATTCTTCTCTAATGAATTTATTTATTAAAAAGGCTTGAAGAGGTGACGCTCGTGGCTAAATAATAACAGCCGCTCCATCAAGGTTAAGCAACGCTTGACAAGGTCGGTCCGTAGATGGGTGACCATTTCAACGTACCGAGTTTCCTCCGTGCCTCGGAAAGCACGTTAAGCCGTTGGTCCCGGCTGTCATTTGAAGATCTTTGACAGTCGTTACGAGTAGTCAGAAGCTTGAGATCTGACACCGGTCTTGCCAAGGGGTATCGTGTTACTGGGTTGTGGAGGTCAGATAGGCAGTCGCTCCATGTAAAACACTGGTACTTAGCTGAATCGAGTTAGACTGAAAGCCGACCCCAATATAGCCGGGAAAAGGCTAGGCAGATTGATTGATTTTTAGGGTTCCGTACCCAAAGGGTAAAAACGGGACCCTATTACTGAGATTCCGCGGTCCGTCTGTCTGTCAGTCTGTCACCAGGCTGTATCTCATGAACCGTGATAGCTAGACAGTTGAAATTTTCACAGATGATGTATTTCTGTTGCCGCTATAACAACAAATACTAAAAACCGAATAAAATAAATATTAAAGTGGGGCTCCCATACAATAAACGTGATTTTTGAGTCGTTTTTTTGCGATAATAGTACGGAACCCTTCGTGCGCGAGTACGACTCGCACTTGGCCGGTTTTATGATATAGGGGAGCACTAAGAAGTTATTTTTTATTTATTAATAAGGCACACCAATGACACACTAACACATTAATATTACAAAGAAACATCTAGAGACGATTCTGTGTAAGCAAGTCACTAACAGGCATGCTCATCATTTACAGCGTAAGCCGCATGTATTATAAAAGGAATATAAAACAAACTTAAAATTAAAAGGAGAGAATTAATAAAATAATTATTAAAAAAAATCTTCTGTAGTAGTTATATGTCATGGATTAAATTAGAATTCAAAAGTTATTTATCCTAAAAACTAAATAATTGCAGGCAAAGCTTTCATAGAATTAAGCTTTTCGCAGAAAACACATTATAATTGCCACTCAACTCAACAATTTAACTATTCAGCCGCGGAAAGCGGCTTAACCGCCCACAAAAACCTTTTATGATTTTGCAATATTAAATGAAAACCACTTTTATTTTATGAATATACTAAAATAGCATCATTTTGTTGAGGCTTGACCTTATATTAAGCTTTATTGGAAATAGATTTTTCAATGGTTGGTAAATATACCGCTTTTGTTAATGACTTCGTTGTTTTAACTCACCTCATCATCATCAGCCTACTAATGTTCCCACTGCTGGGACACCGGCCTCCTCTCTGTGAGAGGGAATGGGCCGTAATCCACCACGCGGGCCCACGGCGGGATGGTGGATGTCACATGTCTTCAAATTTTTGGTTCTAGGACATGCCGGTTTCCTCACGATGTTTTCCTTCACCGTTTTGAGAGCAGTGGTGAAGAAATAATTAACACAAAGTAAAGCGCCTGCCTGGGCTCGAACCCACGACCTACAACTTGTAAGTCGCGGCCGATACCACTGGGCCACATCTGCTCTCGACTTTAACTACTTATGATTAAATCGTTTGCTCATTGATATCAGTCAGATTTGTCTAAGACCCATACTCCACCAAAGCGCAGACGCACGAAGCGGGGAAGATTTGTTATTTACACATCTCGTCGTTACCTTATTTCTTAAAAAAGAAAATTAAAACAGCTGTTCAATACATTTTTGCTTGCATTACTCGACAAAATGTAGCTGATTTTTTTCTGAAAGGTTTTGGCGAAATTCTTGTCCGAGTGAATAAAACATCATCATCAACATCATCATCTGTCATATGGGCTTGAAAAAAAGATGGTGATGGAAAATACAGTAAGATTATAATATGTCCAACGACATATACTATAATTTTAAACTGCAGGCGTATTAAAATAGCAGGTAATCCCGATAAAATACAATTATTCCTCAGCGTGCAGTATAGAATTTCGCTCACAAACCTTGCATTTAAACCTCCAATTCACGCTAAACCAGAGTCTGACAGCACATACAAAGCCGACATTTCACAAACAGACTCAACAGAAAATCAAAATTAAAAGTGCTCTTCGGAAAACGTAGCATTACAATAAGCGGTTTAGAGTCACAATATCAAGTGTGGATGCTGGTTGCAAACCACAGACATAAATCTTACTAGATAACGCAAGTCCTTACATCTGTATGAAAAACAACCGTATCACTTATTTCACACACAGTTTATTCATTTACCGATAAAAGAAAATGTTTCCATTACTGTCTCGACTAACTTTTATGTAGAGTTTTTACAGCTCAACACGGCATAATTAGGCATTTTCCTACTTTTAGGTAGATGTCCGGTGCCGATCATGCTAAATACAAGTAAAACTTGAAAAACGCCCGACACATTTTTATTTCATGCTACATAATTTATCTAAGACCTAGTAGACACGCTTCAATCGACAAACTATCGATCATGTAATTATGACAATCATCTTGCGAAAAAACCCCGATTGACACAGTAAAAGGCCTATAACTTTTGAACAGCTGAACCGCTTTTCATCAAACATAGCTAAGAACACTCGATAGTCACCTTTCAAAACAAAATCGCTTCTTCCGTTTAGAAGCTATGATGCCACAGACAGGGACACAAACACACAGGTACACACGTCAAACTTGTAACACCCCTCTTTTTCCGTCAGGGGTTAAAAATTGTTCAATGTAAGAGTAATGATTTCACTTTTATTGCCATTTTGGACATTCGCGTCATCTAGATAGATTTATGTCTATGTTTCAAACTAAGCTTATTGCGTTCTCCCAGCTAACACTTTCGCGGAACATAACAATTTGCATTCAACTATGGAAAAAATGATTCAATCTACATATATTTTTATGCGGAACAACGTGCAAAAAGGTGAAGCGCTCCAATTATTAGTTAAACTTAGCCTGGCCTGGGAATCAAACCCAGGACTCTACTAGACCAACGGCAACGGGGCAGTCACAGCGTCGGGGTAGTTTGAAAATATATAAAATTAATCAACGGCTTATTCTGCAATCTGGAAAATTAAAATCAACCTTTATTTTAATTTGCCAGATTACAGAATAAACCGTTGATTTAATTTTTGTATTTTCAAACTATCCCGCCGTACTCTCAGAATGATTTAAGATTTTGATACTTTAAAAAACACGAGAATAAGTTTAAACTCGTTTTATTTAATGTTAAATTAAAGAGCAGTTTTTATATATATTTTATGAAAACAATAGTTTGTAAATGCACACCTCCCATTTCCTGACACTCATTTAGCCTAGAATTAAACTCTTCAATCACTCGATTGGGCGTCCTCAAAAAAATAATGGCCGATAATTGCTTAACTTGATATAGCAGCCCAAATAAATAAATTTAACGCCTGCTGATTTTGTACTATGGAGCAAGTTAAAAAAAAAGTGTATAATCCATTGACACTCAACCTGAATGTTTTAAAGCAAGCAGACAAAATCCAAGCTATACCAAGAATGATGAACCACAACTAGTGACTGAAAATTTTAGTTCCAGGCTAAATGAGTGTCAGGAAGTGTAGAGTGCGCATTGCCTGACTATTATTTTTCATAAACAAAATTCAAAAACCGCTCTTTAATTTACCAGTAAACAAAACGAGTTTGAACTAATACTAAAGTTTTTTTTTTAAGCATCAAAATCGAACAGACGCTTTATAAAAAAGAAAAACTTGTTGCTCCTTATTAATTAACTTTTCTATTCCTCGTATTACCTTAAAGAAAATCCAATCAAATAACCTTTCATACAAGAAATTAACCTTGGTTAAATTACCTTTCATTCGTGAGGAACACGTTTCATTTGGATATAAAATAATATTTAAAGGCAATCCTCACTGCAAACCATAAATTCAATAATCAGAAAAATTTATTACTATTGCGTTACAGATTTTCAATTAGTCGTAATTGCAAAAACACTGATGACTTAAAATCTATTTCTGGACTGCTGTTGCACTGAAGCGTTTATTTAGTACTAGCTTTTGCTCGCGGCTTCGCACGCGTAGACTACATGCTTCTCCTTACCATATTTTAACAGTATGTAGAGAAAAAGTAAAAAATAATTATGATAAAAATAATGTAATATGAAAGTTTTTCTTAGGACAGATTTATACTTACCTACTTTAAATCAATACGCTCTATCCTTGTCCTGTCCCTATCCCTTCATTATTTCTGTGTTTATCCATGACTAATAATAAGTAATCATAATCATAAGTAAGTAATTATATTATAGTATTTCCTTGTAAACAACATTTTTAACCATTTTGGATGTCGGCGCCAATAAAGTAATTAAATTATAGTATTTCCTTGTAAACAACATTTTTAACCATTTTGGATGTCGGCGCCAATATCACATCCTTAAAATCCTTTCTTAGTGCTCACCTACACTACCAATGATTGAAGCTTCAGCCGTTTAGGCTGTGCGTTGATGGTCAGTGAGTGAGTCAGTCAGTCAGTCAGTCACTTTCTTCTTTTATATGTTTAGATTAATAATAATAATAGGAGAAGAAGATATTAATATGTTTAGATGTTTATATAAGATGTTAATCTTCAGCCCAAACCCAAAATACGAAGATCCGAACTTCAATCCTGACCGACTTTCATACAAACTTTCATCCCCTATTTCAGCCCCTTAGGGGCGGAATTCACAGAAATCCTTTCTTAGTGGATGCCTGCACAGTATAAAGTATCCATGTGCAAAATTTCGACTCTCTAGACGATTTCATTATTCCCATGACTTCATCCCCCTTTTCACCCTCATGGGGGTGGAATTTTCAAAATCCCTGAGAAACGTGAAAATTATTTTTTAATCTTCAGCCTAAATCCAAAATATGAAGATCCTGACTTTAAAACTGACGGATTTTCATGCAAACTTTCATCCCCTATTTCACGCCCTTAGGGGTGGAATTTCCAAAAATCCTTTCTTAATGCTCACCTACACTACCAAAGGAACCTACAAGCCAAGTTTCATGATTGAAGCTTCAGCCGTTTGGGCTGTGCGTTGATGGTAAGTGAGTGAGTCAGTCAGTCAGTCACTTTCTTCTTTTATATGTTTAGATAGATTTCCGTGTGAGCGTGTTATGAAATGGCGTGCTTTGGAAGAATATTAAATCAAGTTTTAGTAGACAAGTAGTTTCTTAGTTGCGAAAATTACGAAAAATAAATAAATTTAAACAATTGCGAGTCGGACTTGCGCACGAAAGTTTCCGTACCATTATTGCAAAAAGCGGCAAAAAAATCACATTTGTTGTATGGGAGACCCACTTAAATATTTATTTTATTTTGTTCGGATTTTAGTATTTTTTTGTTATAGCGGCAACGAAAATACATCATCTGTGAAACTTTACACTGTCTGGCTATCACGTTTCATGAGATACATCTTGGTGACAGACAGATAGATAGACGGACAGTGAAATCTTAGTAATAGGGTCCCGTTTTTACCCTTTGGGTACGGAACCCTAAAAATCTGGACTTATAGATAATATTAGTTTGGAATCTTCAATCCGCATTGAGCAAGTGTGGTACAGATACTATATGAGAAGAGGCCCTGCACTGGGGTAATAACAGGCTGGTATTATTATATTTATTATGTACGATTTTTCTATAGATTTATTATATGTATTGACTAACTGTGCCCGCGGCTTCGCTCCCATCAACTGCCGTAGAGTAGAGTAGGGTAACTCTACTTACCTGCCTGCCTATCCTACTTGCTTTGCTACCTACCCTACCTACCTACCAATTTTTTTTTCTAGTGTCATTCTTCCACGGAGAATCTTAAAACCGCCATTCAGAAAATGACGTCTGCATCAATGCATAACGCCATCTAACGAATATGGAGTTAAACTGTCCGAGTATCTGAATTGCGTGTGTTGTGATATTTTAGTTCTTGAATACTTTAAATTCATCTTACTTTTAGTTTGATTGCGATGAAACAAAAACTAAGTAATACTTCAAGTTGCACACAATTAACTTACCAACATTGGTTTCGTACATTTTACGTGATGCACAAGCATTTAGTTGTTCACAACTAAACAGACAATAATTCCAAAAACTGCTTGTAATGAGTTCTGTTGGTTTTCCTTTAACACCTTGGCTATTTTTTGGCAATATTCTCGATGTACAAAAATGACTTATCTACAGATTTATAATATGTATTGGTATTAATGATATTGTGCCCATATCTCTCGCTGGAACGAGAACTTCCATACCGATCTGTTCCTACTTTCGGTACCTAGGGTCGCTTGTCCAAGGGGATGGCGAGGTAGACTGAAACGTAACGCACAGGATCAACTCAGTATGGATGAAATGGCGACAGGTCACTGAAAGAATATGCGTGGGGTGCCCCTCAAGTTAAAGGGCGAAATCTACAAGTCTGTGATGAGACCAATCTACAAGTCATACTGTATGGATCAGAATGTTGAACTGTGAAAAAGATGGATGAAAAGAGATTTCATGTAGCAGAGATGAGATTGTTGAGATGGATTTGCGGAGGGACGAGAATGGATAAAGTGAAAAATTATTATATAGAGGAAGATTGAAAGTGGTGCCAGTGACAGAAAAGTTGAAAGGAAACCGTTTGACCTGGTATGGTCATGTGATGAGGAGAAAGGAAAAGTACGTTACTAAAAGAGTTATGAATATAAATTTGGATGGATGGAGAGGGTGGGGAAGGCCAAATAACAATTGATGGACTGAGTGAGGAGTGATATGAAAGAAAAGGGAGTAACTGATAGCGTGACGGGGGACAGGACGGTATGGAAGAAGAAAACGTGTTGCGCCGATCCCAAGTAACATGGGACAAGGGCAGGAAGAAGAAGATGTTTAATAGAAACACAACACCGATCATCACCTACCGTAAAAAAGAATCCATAACGCTTAATTAATTATTATTATCGCTGAAAAAGTTACCTACTTTTCTAAATAATGATCATCATCATATCAACCGAAAGACGTCCACTGCTGAACATAGTCCTCTCCCAAGCGTTGCCACATTGACCGGTCCCGTGCGTCCCGCAACCAGAGGATGCCCGCAACTTTCACCAGGTCCTTCTAAATAATACCTCAAAAGAAATTTTAATTACTCCCATTGTCTCCAGTAGATGAGTTTATGAGTTTCTGATAAATCACATTACCATGAACACAATTAAACAGCACATTCAAATTGAGACGTAATAAAGCGCTGTTATATCCATTAATTACGTCATCTAACTAATTGTTAATGACTCTGTTGGGCTTGCCAGCGCAAAATACTAATCACCCGTCCGTAAAAATGTGTTGCCAATTTCATAATCGTGCCATTTTTTTTGTTTGAACGACAAAAAGCTTTTACCTAAATTAAACACTAGTGCTGAAAAACTAATCATAAAGTTTGTACCTATTCTGGGAATCAATTCTGTTTGGGTTTGCTGCATAGTAACGGTACTTTGTTTTATTTTTAAGATTTTAATGGTTTCTTAACTTAGTTAGTGAGCTTTGAAGTCTTATTTTCAAGTGTAATAAATTTTTCCTGTATTCAGTAATTTCTTTACATAGCTCTTTAGTCGACAGACACACATGGTATTTCACCGTAAAAATCTACAGTTTATTGGCCGTGAGAGGTTCACAAATATTTTATTTACGATACGGTAACTCCGCTGCACTTTATGCACCTTTTGTCAACAATTCTCCATACAATACTGGCGACCGTGCCTACACATGGCGCATCAACCGTGGGTTTTCACGACAAAATACGTGTGTGTACAAGCTGCATTTTGGTTGGTACCTACTACAGGTCAATACAGGAGACTGAGCACAGGTGAATTATAAAAGGAAGGTCGGTTGATTTAGTACACGCATAAAATTGAAAAAGGCTCTATTCACCCAAAATAACACCTCAATACGTAGTGTGTTGGCGTATTAAAACATTTTATAAAGAAACTCAAAAGATAATGATTTATTATTCCATGATGTTGTTTGGTCGTCAGCCTAATCTAAACATTAGGGTACGTACGGTAAGTACGTCATAAGTTACGGCAGTTCCTAATTGTTAGGTAAACAAACAAGCCTCAAGATATTACTTTACGAAAGCATGTCTAATACCGTCTCAGCACCACCTTATATGACGCAAATTCTTCCGAACTTCTAGTAAGGAACAATTTCTTTGCTGCAGAATACATGAATAAGTTTATCTACTAAGTTTTATCTACTAACTTTTTATTACTTGATGCATTGTAAAACTGTTATTAAACTTCGTATGCATGTAATATATATACATGCACAAAAAGTTTAGTTTTCAAATCCTACGGTTTCCTTCATCGGTCCACCACATGGGAAGCCTTGCAACGTTAAGCCTTCCGATACGCGATCGTGGCCTTGCAAAGTTAAGCCTTACGGTACGCGATCGCCAAAACAGAACTATCACAGGACGGCGGAACTGGCGAAGCTTGATCCCGATGCATAGTCCAGCAGTGACCGTCTCCCCGTTGTCATGATGATAACGATCACTGTAGTACATGAAACAGATAAGTGACAAGTTTGATATAGAGTAGATTAGAGGGTCAAGTTACAGGAGTCAAGCCAATTAATATAGGAACCCGTAATGACATTATCCACCCTCCAAAAGAAAGACGGTAACACGGTGATCAGGTGCTGCCATGCACAGCGAGGCTCAGGGGAGACGCTTATTCAGTTCCCATGGATATGCACTAACAAGCGGTGCACAAAGGGTGCTCCGAGGTGATCTTTTGAGAGGTTCCTTGCATGTGCTGATGGTGATCACCGGGGTAGTTTTAGTGAGGTAAAAAGCCCACAATCCCTGGTCTTTTCCACAAAAGTACAGGCGCTTGAAGGTTTCACCACAAAATGAAAAAAATAACTAGAAGGTATCCGTATCCCATAGTACTGATTCAGGCTGACTACAAAACACAATTACAATAATATGACCTTTATTTACGACAGCACACAGTAATAAATTACTGTCACACAATATCATTATGGTCTAAGGATATCACACTAATGATAATGATCGAGATTACATGTCACACAAATTAACTTAGTAATTTGGTAAATAGAGCATGGAGAAGCCTTCTAATTAGCCGAGAACCAAATGAGCTACGTTCGCATTGATGTCGGGGACATACGACAAAGCAAAGCTCAAAATACCATAGAGCAAGGAAACGCCGCAGCACGTAGATATGTGTATATGTATATATAGAGGTGGCGATATATAGTGAAAGTTTCATAAAAATTAATCAATTTTATAACTTTCCCTGCAGAGAAATTCTAAATGAGCAAACTTGTCTGTTTGTTTAATATCAAATTTTAAAGTAAACCGCCTCTTTTTCCATCCCATAAGCCGTTCATTATAATAATGTACTAATTGATCGGCAAACAGAGCGGCAGCAAATCTGCCGCTCATAATAGCATGCTGGACAACCAAACGCGATTTATGAACGTAATAAATCAACCACGATTAGATAGGTTCTTCTACGTTAGAGCAATGATTTATTTCAGCCATTTTTAATTGTTAAAGACTGGTTTTCATGAGTTATGGTTGAGGTTTTAATTTATAGTTGGATATGATTGGCCAACTGGCCATGGCTACCAAAAATTATTAAAAGATAGCGTAGATAGAGTTGACAAAAAGAAAAAAAAAAATGAAAGAAAATGCTGGTTCAGTGGTAGTTTGCCTATATAGTGGTACCTATAGTTATTTTGTTTGTGATGTGAACAAATAGATTAGTATCCCGACAAAATTATATTTAAGAAAAACTTATGTTGTGATGTCATGTTAATCTACCAAATCTCTCAATTCTAATGCAGGGCAAAGGCTTCCCTCTAGCTTTCCCACACAACTGTGTTTTTCATGTGAACCTCTAAAATTAGTGCAAGTCAGTTGCCTGCATTATCGACTTCTTTGTTCGACGGTCCTTAAATTATTGTCCAAAAACCTTCTTTATTTTTAGCATAATTTTCTGTTTTATCAGAAAGGCAGATTTAAGAACCTTCCATTATAATTTTGAAGCAGCGGCGCCCCTCTAATTACTCTTTCTGCGTTGGGAAGAAATTATAACTCACATAATTTACAATTAATGCCCATAAACAAACTGACAACAAGACGTTTTTGATTTCCAAAATTTAATGTTTTTCATTTCTGCGCAGTTAAAGGAAATATTCGTAAGATTAGACATAGTTTTTATGTTTAGTCATTAGTCATTTATTCATAAACAAGTAACTTGTATCGGAATTTACACACAAAATTAGACAAATACAGTATACAAACTAAAACAGATTACATTTGAATTTCATAGATTACATAAACAAATTTAAAACAATAAAATTGACATTTCTTCAATATTTCATTTCAACATAAAATGAAATATTAAAAAAGTCTACTTAACCGTTGAAAGGTCTAGAATGGGGGAAGGGCCTACGTGCGGGTGCACTACCAGATAAACTGTGAGCGAGTAACATAATCTTGCCTCAAAATGATTGAGCGTTACTTTTTGTGTTATGTTGTTATGTGGAAATAAATAGATTGAAATTAAAAAAAAAGTTTATTATTTATCATACAGAAAAGGCATGAGCAAGAGCATTAATTACTACGCTTGCTCAAGGTGGTGCTTCTTCTGCTGTTGGACACCGCATAGCCTTAACCGCTGGTTCTAGCAGCAAGAAATACATCACAATAGGTTCCTTAGATTTCTGAAAATGTATCCGCAAAAGGAAAGTTGATGGTGTTTGAAATTTTCTTCATTACTCATGCTAGCCTATTGGATATTAATTAATGTAACTACATGCATATTTATTTACTTTAAGTTATATCCCTCAAACACCCTGTCTGAATTCAAAGCGGTTCATACTATGGGTGAAAACTTTCTTACAATAAATACTGATACCAAATTTAAATTCTCCATAGAAAATTTGAATGAAGAATCTCCTCTTCAGTGGAGAGAATCTGGAGTATCCTAAATGTCCATTGATGGACACTTGATGATCTGAAGAACGCCTCCAACGCTGCAAGATAAACGTGGTCATCTAATGTACCCGAACAGAATAATTTGTAGTAAACATACAGTAAAAAAATTAATTTAATCCCCCACCGAAGAATTTTTTTCATGCTTTTTAAACTAGGTACATAATTTATCTGGTAGTAGACACGCTTCGATCGATAATCTATCGAACTCGTAATAATGACACGATATCTTGCGAAAACACCCCGATTTAACTTTTGAACGGGTGAGCCGATTTTCATCAAACAAAGCTAAAAAAAAATGCAGACGCAAGGTTTTGTTATAAGAACATCCTCGATAATTATTAAAGATAGCTAAGAACACTCGACGATAATTCACCTTTAAAACAAAAAAAAAACTTAATTAAAATCGGCCCATCCGTTAAGGAGTTACGATGCCACAGAAATATACAAAGATACACACATCACAAATAACACCCCTCTTTATCCATCGGGGGTTAAAAAAGGAGAAAGTCTATATATAGTTACATAAACTTTTATTGTATTAGTTATTAAATTTTTAACTAGGGTTTTCACGCGGCTTCAATCTCTCGCCTATCCAATTGTAATCGTGGGTTTTTCCTGAGACAAAAACCTTTGGTACTCACAAGCAGCTTCTTACTAATGAAAGAACTTTAATCAAAGTCGGATTAGTAGATACTTCTAGAGATTCTCTCATGTACACCACATTTACATCTTTATGATTACTGTGTAAAATGTTTGTTTAGTATTGTGATATTTATTTTACGCATTACAGTCTTAATGAAATTGTTCAACATTTATCTGTCAATCTGTCAGTTAAACCACCTATTACTCCAAAACCGCTTATCCGATTTACATGTTTTTGGTTTCAATTTTCAGACATTTTGTCTCGTCGAGATTTTGACATGTAAAGCCTCCTTAGCAGAGCTGAGGAACAGCTGCTAATCTGTGGAACAAAATGTTATTAATTATAAGATACAGGCAGTCTTTTGTAGGGGATCTTCGGCAATGATGAATTGCTGTAATCTACCACTTAAAACATACTTTTGTTCTTACTATTAAGAATCCCTGGCAAAAGCGAGTGTGTCACGATTGTGCAATGATCGTTCGCCCGAATGTTCGTTTAACCGAAGAACGTTTGCCCAAAAGATCGCTCTCAGCTAAGTTTATTTTAAGAAAACATGTTCATTAATTAATTTTGCCGCCCAAATTAATAATGCCAAAGCGAGTTCCATTTCTTAAATTATTAGTCTAACCACACTAACAAAAAACTTAATTGCTCTTTCTTAACTAAGCTTATGCATCTCCTCATAATATGTCATTCACCTCTGCGTCTTGATATCAATAGGGTTGCCCCGTCAATGGATTAAGGTAATCCGTCTCCATTTCATCTGCTGACCCTACTCAAGGGTTCCGTTGACAAGATATCGGCGACCGTCGCCAGATTAGTAGATCATCTAATCTGGGCTATTGGTCAAGAGCCAGTTATAAATAGCTTCTATTAAGATTGAGCTGATCCGTTTCTGTAATCTTTTTTTTATATGAAACTTTTCTCCACACTAGGGACTTAAGGTAACTATCTGTAAGCCAGCAAATATTTGTGCTGGACAGGAACCAAACCCGCAACTTTTATATAAAGCTTGTTCGAGTATGTGGTCGAGACCACACTTGACCACTTGCGACGCTTGATCTGCTCAGCAATAGCGCTTGTGAATACTAGATGATTACGAATCTATTCTATAACAGATCCAGACAACGAGCTGTGAGTTACAATTTTCTCACCTTTGCTCAATCGGAAGATGAAACTCAGGACATTCAGCAGTACGTTAGAACATTTCGCCTCTGAACTTAGAAAGCCCCTGCTAGCTGAAGTCATAATACCCTCCCTCACTTAGTATTCAGTTCCGCGAAAGATAAGAGCATGGATAATTCCACCTGTCTCATAAGCAGACGTGATTAGAACCAACTCCAGGCTCACATTAACTCTAATGGCTGCGATTTAGACATAATTGTAGCATATTAGTTTGTCTGACAGTCTGGCGGTTTGAATTAGCATGGTGGTTAATGAGACTAACTTTATTTAAATTTGAATTGTTTAACACGTTCACTGCCGTAATTACTGAAACAATTATAAAGCCATTGCGTATCGCGCGAGGCGAGTCCTTGGCAACGAGCGTGTTATAGATCTTATTGAGACCTAGTTACGTACCTGTGTTTAAGATTTCATCCAAATAGGTTCAGCTGTTGGGCCGTGATTTATTATCAATCTTCTGAACATGCTAACTTTCACATTAATAATAGCAATTGGAAGTTGGGTAATTTTACGTGTATTTATTACTTTTTTTTATCTGCTGCCTCTAACTCATTGTCTAATATCTGAGATGCACACTTCCTATTTCTATATAAGTAGACTTACTTACGGCTGACATGAACTCTGAAAAGGGCATTTTTATGCAAAATGGTAAAAAAGAAACGTTACGGTACGAGTTTGTCTGTCTGTCTGTCTGTCACTGCAACATATCTAATTCCAGTTTTTAGGGTCTTTAATTAATAAATCATGTATTCTAAAATACCTATGACTAAATTTGAGGCTATTTCCTCTGTAATCGTATAAAAAACTTACCCAATTTTCCATACTACCGCTTTACCAAAATAGTTTTTAACGATCTAATATTAAACTGGCAACACCAAAACGGATAATCCGAGCACTGAAGTTTGTGACGACGGACGACGACAAAGTTACAAGTTATACAAACTAAGTTGGAGCAGGAACAACGTTTCAACTATTCTGCATTTTATATTTGAAGCCTTGAGAAATCTTGTAGAGAGTTTATTTAAATTTGTTTGGACCTGGATTGCTGCGTTGATTTATGTTATAAGAAAGAAAATATTGCAATGCAGAAAAAAATAAACGTGCTTTTACTGACACGAGATATATAAAAGATAATGTGAGCAAAACTCACTTCGTAACGCAAACTTTCTCAAAACATTTGTAACGATATACCTTTTTATAAAGGTTTTTTTTCTTCCTCTCTTTAAAAACACAACAAACTGAACGACAAATATTATACTAGACTAGGTTCGACGATAAAAATAACTCCACCATGTTTGCAGAATATCAAGTGACGTCATTGGATATGCAGGCTGCAAAAATGGAATACGATTCGTTATTCGAACGTCAGGTAGGAAGGAATGTGACGTAACTTATACTTCATAAAAGATAGCTTGATCTCAGCGACATATGTCAAACTAACGTATACGTTATTGTAACGTTATTGTTAGCCTGTCAAGCGCTATTGTTACTGTATTGATACTGACAGCTGTCACAGAGAACAAGCTATCTTTTATGAAGTATAAATAATGTATTGCTTGTACTGAAACCGTTTTTTTATTTGTTTCGAATTCGAGATTTTTTAAATTTTGGAACAACAAACACTCTTCCATTATGATTTGATTTATCTTATGACATCGAGACAAAGTTCAAATTGCATTGCAAATGTCTTCTGTAAACGTTAGTTCAAACTTCAAAGTGACTTTGTCCTATCATTAGGTATAAATTCCTTTGAGTGGAGTAGGGACAGGATAGCATTGTCCGACACAAAGCGAGCGATCAAAAGCCGAGACATCTAAAGTTCTGATATTAAATTATAGAGCTATGTATAAAAAACTGGAGCGAGATACAGGGCAGGTATAGACAATAGAACACAGACTAACATCGAATTTCACGCGTGGCTTGTGATGCAAACAACGATGTCTTATTACTAAAGCTTATCATTGAACTACACTATTGCCCTTTGCCAATGTAGTTTACTTGTCTACAAATACTATACTTATTTTTACCAATTACTCCTAAGGTTCTTATGGTCATAAAACTATTTTTTGTCACAACCTATTAGGACTTAGCTTGTCTGATCAATTACGAGTCGAGGGTGATGTGACGTATACGATGTTGAGGATAATTATAACAAACAACTTCAAGAGTGCCTTGTTCCATCAATCTGTATTTTTATTGGTGGCTGGCAACATGCTCGGAATAACTTGGACGTAGAGGGTCGTTTAGTTACCAGCCAGTGACGATGCAACTCAATATAAGTGGACTTTACGAGAAAAGGGTTCACGTCCTTCGTTTCAATCCTAGAATGTTTTAAATTGAAACATTCGGACTTCGGATGTTAGACCCGAAATGCATGGAACGTACATAATTATAAATCGTTTGACATTAAATTCAAACGTGGAACGCTTCAGTTATTTTCTAAATTCGAACGCATGGTTAGTTTTTCCGAACTTGTTAATGGCTTTGGTGGTGCGACTAAGCTCCTATTTTTTTATACGGTGTAACATTAATTTACATTTTGTAAAGCGTTAAAACTTTTGTTGTTTTAAAAACGTGTTTCTTTTCTTCTATCTGTTACTTCTCTAATCTTTTACCTATGTATGTGGCATATAGTTCATCAGAATATTTGACCGTATACCTTTTACCGTTAAAATCGTCACAGACTGATAAATCACAATACTCTCACTAGAATTACACCAAATCTTTGGTCGTTCATCAAAGACTCTTGTTCAAGACAAGTGTCAAGAATTGAGGTCCCGAGGGTTTCCCGCCAAAATACGACAAATGGCCGCCAATAAGTGCGCTCGACTTACGAGTGTGTGACTCTCACTATTTGAGATGCGTCCAGGGATCTGTGGTTAATATTTATTGCCAACTTAGCAGGGTTTGCTCTGTGTGTTTGTTTTGTTAGTAACTTCACACATTTTTTTTTTAGTAGCTGAGCAGAAATAAATAAACTAGTAAATAAAAACTCGTCATTAATATTTTAATAATATTAGACACATTCATTCATTCATTCTAATATCATGACACACATCATCATCATCATGCGCGTGGCTAAATAATAACAGCCGCACTGGTCGATCATTAAGGTTAAGCAACGCTTGACGAGGTCGGTCCGTGGATGGGTGACCATTTCAACATACCGATTTTCCTCCGTGCCTTGGAAAGCACGTTAAGCCGTTGGTCCCGGCTGTCATTTGAAGATCTTTGACAGTAGTTACGGGTAGTCTGAAGCCAAAGATCTGACACCAGTCTAGCCAAGAGGTATCATGTTACCTAGTTACTGGGTTGTGGAGGTCAGACAGGCAGTCGCTCCATGTAAAACACTAGTACTTAGCTGAATCCGGTTAGACTGGAAGCCGACCCCAATAAAGTTGGGTAAAGGCTAGGCAGTTTGAGTGTCTAATATCATTAGCGCAACAACAATAGTGCCATTATTTCCTGTAATTATACAGGAAATAAAAGCACTATTGTTGTTGAGTTTTAGCATAGCAATAGCGGCCATTGACATACCTACATTTAGTGACGTTCAAAACTGAAATTTCAATAAAATCGCATAATTGAACAAGGAATGAAAATACGAGCCGAAATGCAGGAAAAGCATTTTTACAATGACAACCCCTCTTACCCCTATCTG
Organism: Orthosia gothica; assembly: GCA_949775005.1. Classification (NCBI taxonomy): domain Eukaryota; kingdom Metazoa; phylum Arthropoda; class Insecta; order Lepidoptera; family Noctuidae; genus Orthosia; species Orthosia gothica. The sequence goes on from OX459064.1 coordinate 11,804,375, forward strand.
GAACACACATTGTCCCCCCCCGCCCTCTCCTGAGCGAAATACTGTATCCGCGCCAGTCGCCACACCTACTGGTCATGTCGGTCTCGCATCCAGTGGATCCCCACGTTCTTCACTATGTCATCGGTCCACCTTGTGGGAAGGCAACCCAAAGAAGGCCGCGTACGTGTCCACCACAAAACACGTTTTGAATAAATCTTGAAGCTAAAAAACTATTTTATTTAGTACCAGCAAATGGACGTTGAAGTGGCTAAGCCCATTGTTTACGTTAAAATCCCAACAATCACCATTGTGTACGGAAACTGCGTATATCAGGTAGCTTTTGTCTCCTCTGCAAAGGTTTAATATCGCTCGCTAAGTGAAATTGCATTCGCCGCTTTTTCCCAACGATTATGGACACAAGCAAAACCGTCGCTTCGATACAACTTTAAAGGAGCTTTTCACTTTCCGATAGTGCTTTTCAGGTTTATAGTATTACCTTGGTTGCCTCTGGTTCTGCAAAACGCTGCTTTATACCTGGGTATCCGATCCGCTAGTAGCTTACATTTATTTTGTACTAGTTTGGCAGCGGCTTCGCCCTCGTGAATGTCGAAAATTATCGCAAGGGAACATATTCTCGGGATAAAAAGTACCCTATGTGTTTTTACAGACTATAATTTATCACTTTGCCAAATTTTATACAGATCCGTAAAGCCATTTGAGCGTGAAGAAGTAACAAACATACAAACACTCATACACTCATAAACCTTCGCCTTTATAATATTAGTGTTATTTTATTAGACAGGAATGTAATGGTATCCATTAAATAATGAGGTCGTATTTGCAGAACTCGTTTAATAACCTGTCCTCAATATTTTGTTACTGGTTAAAAAAGTTGACGAGAGCCATTAGCGAAACAAAAAACTATATTTTAAAAGGCTTTATAACTATATGGCATCTCAGTTTTTTTATTTATATAACTTTTGAGTTCATCGCAATCATAAAACCACATTTTATTTTAGCTAATATTGTAATGAAAACCATTAGATTACATATGAAAGAGTTTGTATTTGCCTTCACAAATTTATGAAAATAAAAACTCATTTCTGAACTTGACTTCAATTTTTGTTACTGGTTATTTTCCGTCAAAAAATTGACGGCAACCATAAGCAAAACCAAAAAAAATATATATTAAAAAGCTAACCAAATGGCATCTTATATTTTTTGTGAGGAAACGGCCTGTCTTTTTTCCAACTTTTTTTGTTCTTTGCAACTATAAAACCTCATTTGAGCAAAGGATTTTTTGGCACATTGAAAAAGGCATGGGCAAAACTCGACACATCTCAGCGAGATATTTGTGATTCATTGTTCACTAAAAACAAATGTTTGTAGTGAATTGAACAACATTACAGTTTTCTATAATTTGATTCAATCAGGTATATCCAGTAAGACTGAAAGCCGACCCCAACATAGATAAAGATACATTCACCATCATCATCATTATCATGATTTTACGTATGATAATTTATTTTAACTTCTAAACATAAGTGTTATAAACGAAAAAGCGAGTAACTTCAACTTTAAAACACGTAGGAGCGTGTGTAAAGTCCTCAACAGTGTAATATCGTAGTGCGAATAATATCGAACAGAAAACAACTGCGGAACAACTGCGCTTTTCCAAGTGGCTACGTTAGTTCATAAACTTTTCGATTGCCAAAAGGCAACATTTATTAACTTTTTAATCGAGTTTCTGTATTTTATATCGATACTTTTGATAAAAATTAAAATTACTTACAGTAACTTAAATATAACTTGAGGACAGCAGTGAGACTTAACTTAAATACAACTTGTGAAATTCTATTGAGGTGTGTAGGTATTCTATACACCTTTGCCGTTCTGATCTGGAAAATATAGGCGTTATTTTATATTGTGTTTGTTTTAATGTCCGTTTTAATAAACTTGATGAAATTACAAAGAGTTTGTTCGGAATAGAATGTCCCTAATCAAAACCATTTTACGCGTAACTTTGCCTTATTTTATTTTACATCAAGTTCATTTTTAGCCAATCACTGAAGTGCTTCATAAAATACAATATCGTAAATCAACTTCACTTGAAAGAGTTCAGTTTGCCTTTAGTGGTGTACGTAACATCTGTGACCAATGTTAGTGAGAACTTTAAAAGTATGTGCTAGATAGAAAAAAGGGATTTGGCAACTTCAGCCATTCGAAGTTTGTGGTATTTATTCCACATCTACTTACGATTTTATAACACTATACAAACCATCTTCATATCTTTTGATAATGTATAAATTTTTGTAACTGATGTTTTATGTATTCTTTGTATTACAACACCTGGAAAGCATAATTTAGTTATCTCTGATTGTTTTTATCTAAAACTTAAATTATATTAATTTGTAATTCTTGCAATATTTTTCTACTGTGACATTTTCATCTGACATGACATCTGTCTGTCTATTTTATTTTCTTAAGCTATAGACATAACATAGGTACCATGGACTACCTAGATCTTTCCTTAAGCTAGTTGTGCATTATTGTAAGGGCAGCGCAGACTGACCCGCGTTTGTAAAGCCGTTTTTATTCGTTCTGGTCTTATTGAGATTTGAATTTGAAATTTAGAACGGATGGCAGTACGAGTAAAAAAACCGGCGTCAGCTTTTTTAGTATAGAATCTGGACATAACGCTGAAAGTCGGTGGACTACTTAACATAACCAATTGTACGAGTGTATCTGAAAATTCTTTATACTATATAAACGGCCTGTGATTTGTGCGTGTATTAAATCTTTGAAGTGTATTAAATCTTTGAAGTGCAATAAATATAAATCATTGAGTGTGGTACTTATAAATGTGTGCATCTTTACTGGTACATAATCCTCGTCAGTCATCGCAACGTATCAAAGGGCTCACTCACTGTTTGGCGTATTTAGCCATAGCCCGGTCTCCATACCTCTTGCTGTCTACTTACTTACCCGATTGCCTGTTCTATCCGTCCTACTACCGTTCTGCTGCCTAATCCACTGCCTACCTGCCAGATTGCCTGCCTTGACCATCAACCCACGAGCCTACCTCGGGCATACCACGTCCTCCTGCCAGACCTGCTGCCTGAATAGCTGCCCACGACGTGCGAAGCCGGCCCATTGTTTTATACCCAATATCCTTTTTATTTTCATAGTTTTAATTTTTTAGGGTTCCGTACCCAAAGGGTAAAAACGGAACCCTATTACTAAGACTCCGCGGTCCGTCTGTCTGTCTGTCTGTCTGTCTGTCTGTCTGTCTGTCTGTCTGTCTGTCTGTCACCAGGCTGTATCTCGTGAACCGTGATAGCTAGACAGTTGAAATTTTCACAGATGATGTATTTCTGTTGCCGCTATAACAACAAATACTAAAAACCGAATAAAATAAATATTTAAGGGGGTTCGCATACAAAAAACGTGTTTTTTTTGCCGTTTTTTGCGATAATGGTACGGAACCCTTCGTGCGCGAGTCCGACTCGCACTTGGCCGGTTTTATAACCCTTATTTTATCTCGATTTTATTACAAGTTTCACTAAATAAAAAAATAAGTCAATTCAGCTTCATAAACGAAATAATAACAAACGATTCGCAGTTTGCCAGGCATTGTACATAACACAAATAAATTTATTCATTCAGAAAATCGAAATAAGACCCAATCGTAAGTTGTAAACATAAAAGAACAAAATAAATGGCTAAATTGTATTGGTACGGTAAAGAAAATGTAACCGGCCTTTGTAAACTACAAATACAAAGGCTGGTTACATTTTCTTTACCGTAACAATACAATTTAGCCATTTATTAAGGTAGGTAACCTATGTCTTTATTTCGATAGTTGATCCTATCTTTTTATTAACGTCCCGCTATATTAGTACCCAGGTATTTTCTGTTTTTGCAAATTCATACAAACTAGGAGCTCGGATAGAAAAAGGCATATTTACAGAAAGTAACAAAGCAAAAAATCATCATACATGAGTCAAATAGGGTAGTTGACACAGATACAGACGAAGGTGACACAGACAGCCTGAAAAAAAAGCATCAACTTAAATAACTGCCTGTAACAGAACGAATCTTAAAATAAATAAAACAACAACTGGTCGCACTATCGCTATGTCTCTCTCAAACTTTTCTGACCGTATTCATTTGACAGCCAAACGATTATCCGAGTATCACATAGTGGTCGGAATTGTCACAGGCCGTTAATTTCTATCGGCAAACAGTGACACTAAAGCCAAGCACGCACTGCGGTTTTAATCCACGTACTGAATCATATGTATGTATTTTTCTATTTCGACCCGTTCATAGAGCACAAAATAATCGCGCCGCGGCGCGGTGGATTCTCTGGCTAAACACAGATTTGTTGCGGAATTATATTCGCGCGATATTTTTTTCGCAAAATGCGAGCTGCATCTTATAATTTCCATAATTATGTCGCAGAATAAGCGGAAAAAAATTGGCAGTGCATTTTAAGCCTTAATTACACGCTTGTAAAGTTTTGACAAAACTATCACTAGCATTGGCTACCCTGCCGTCTCAGTACTCGGTGGTACTGGGGGGTAACCACAAGCTCTTAGAGTAAGGTTATTTTGAGATCGAGTAAGTGACAGATGTATACAAGTCTGATACATCTGTCCCTTACTCGATCTCAAAATAACCTTACTCTAAGAGCTTGTGGTCACCCCCCAGGTCGTATCGAAAATCGAGGGTATTCTCGTTAATTAAAAAAAAATACAACACAAAGTACTATTGTATCAGCATTTGAAATGATATCAATTGTATTGTCTCCCGTTGTTTTCTCTCGACTTTAATTGGATCAAAATATAATAAAATCAAAACGATATCTCGAATACAATAGGTTGTCTAGTTATTAATTTACTTACGGTCCTCAGATTGTATTCAAGAATAAGGATCGGTCTTCACGATTTTATTGAATCTATTGTTAGACTCACAGCTTCGCATTAATTATATTTTGCTCAAAATGTAATTAATCAATTGATTCAAATAATTATTATTGGACTATTGATGACAAGCAACATAAGATTTGATAAAAGTTTTTTTTTCGCAGCGGTTCGAAATCCTCATATGATGCCCAATCTGCCTCACATACGAGCAAGTCTGGGCAGTTTCGGACTAACTTTGTTGCCTGCTGACTAAAAATCCACTCCTTCTTTATAATAAATCCACAGACATGGCGTCCGTACCTTTATTTATTGTTTTATTTATTTTTTGCTGTGGACAACTCCATCGGATTTTAGTGTGTGCAGAGCAGCCCCCGGGTGATGCCAGCCACAAGATTTGGACGGGTGTATCTTAACTCGAATAGGTTGTTCCTGTCCACAGATCACAGAAACAACCTATGATCTGTATTCCTGTCCAAGAATGGTAACTGGTTTATGTCTCCGATGAGGACAACACGCTTGCTCCTAACAACTTTACTGCCATGACTATGGCCCCTCAATGGTTCATAAGAGCTTCGTCTACCGTAAGATGGTAGCATTTCTCTTGTGTCTTGAACCCGTTTACTAAGATTGAGTTCATAATGCGTATCTTTGTCTTTACTTGGTCACCTAAGCGGCGCGCAAGCTTATTTCTTAGATCTTTGGCAGCTTCGGTTGTCGTATTGGGTACGACGTCATTTTCCCCGTGGAAATGTTTCACCACCCAGGTTGCCTTGCTGCAACCCAGAACCCCGTTTACCCACCCGATGTGATATTGTGTACCGCCCAACTCTCCTGCCTGTCTGAAGATCCCATTATGGACTGTGTTGTTTCAGGTAACATCAGCAGTTTTGATTTAGATAATGGCTAAGGCAACTACTTACAAATGATGTCCATACACGGGTTATCTTTGCCGGTTTTGATAGTGTTGACCAAATTATCGTGCCGCAAAAACGGCGAAGTTACCCGAAGCGAATCACACCAATATTATAAAGGCGAAAGTTTGTGAGTGCTTATATTTGTTCCTTCTTCTCGCCAGAACGGTTGAACGGATCTGGATCAAAATTGCCACGGAGATGGATTATAGTCAGAAAGTAATATTTTTGACTATAATCTATCTAGGATACTTTTATTCCAGAAATATGTTCCCTTGGGATAATTTCCGACTAACACGCGGGCGAAGCCGCTGCTAGAAGCTAGTATTTTTTTATAATATTCGAATGTTTGTGTTGCCACTTCAAATCTTTTTTTGTATTTATGCTTCGGCCTAAAAGTACGTTAAAGTATCATAGTTTCTGTACACAAACTACATCTGTATTTCATCCACTTGATCTAGCATTAAAACGGCTCCCCACAATCAAAACCAACGCGGCATTATCAATCATAGTAACAGATCGGCGGCACCTGTTACAATTACTTTATTAGCGCAATGCCGCGTGATTGATGGATCCCGACAACTTTCAGCGGCACCACACCTCCGTATACATAAATGTCAAGTCGACTAATTACTGTAGTTTAGGCGTGTTGAGGTGGCCTTGAGCAAGGTTGAAATAATGGGTAAGATTTAGATGTAGATATCACGCTTTTAATTCCCCTTACGATAATCAGATACATGCATCCTGGTAGTATTTTATAGATAGTTAAGAGTGTACAGTTCACTTCTAGGCGATCGAGTTCCATCGTCAACCACATCATCGCTTACCAACAGGTAAGATAGTGCTCAAATTCGAACCAATTAATAGTAAAAAAAGATACCACCAAACATGCTATATCATTTTGCCGGGACCATTCAGCTGAAATTATGATGATGATGTGTTCGGGGTTGGATTGAGATAGAGATAAAGGATGAGATAAGAGATGAAAGTCAGTTTAAGGTTAATAAATTCACTGTATTTTCTGTTTCCACAATTATGAGATTAAGATTAATTTATACTAGGATGAATGGTGAACGATAGGGGATTATGAGTCACGCGCACGGTATGTTGCCGAATTACGTAATGAACTATTGCGGTGTAAGTGCAATAATATAAATGATGGAAACATACTGCACGGGTGGCGCAATAATGATGACCCAGGTAAACGTGCTGTACGGTGGTTGACCCGTACATGCTCCCGGGGGCAAAGATAGAGGTTAGTAGGATAAAGATGGAGATGAGATTTACAAGATGATAAACAATATTCAACTTATCAACTACATGACAGGGATAAGGATTAGTAGTGAGTGATTAACAATATTTCTATCAATTACAAGTAGTCTAGCAACTTCTTAGATCGGGAAGGGAAAATACGCGAAAAACAGGGGACAAGGCCCTATCTTCTGTTTGCAAACACTCGCTAGATTTGATAAGATTTTTGGGATCACTTTTCTCAGATTGACTAAATTGACCTTGTTCCCTAAGATCACAACACTCACTCACTGCATTTTTCACTTTGACTAAAGATTGCCCTTTTTCCCTAACCGCACTACACTCACTTAAAACACTCTCATTTCCGGGTTGTGAAGAGATCGCAGTAGGTACCTCTCCAGCAGGCTCCGAGGGTTCTCGACGTGTTGACCGCCTGTGACGCCGCCAGCAGTATACCGCCGCAGTTACCAGGATTCCAAAGATTAGAGCATACAAGACGCTATAAAGATGTATATCGTGATAGGATATTCTATCGCTCAATGGTTCAGTTTGTTTCATGATCTCGATCTTTTTCTGTATGTCTTCAAATTGTTGCAATATTTCAGAGTTGTTAGGATTAATTTCAGGAGATTCATGGATAGATATGTTGAATATATTATTTATAGGTGATATTTGTGGCGCAATAATTCTTGCACCAATATTCATTTTGCTAGACAGCCTATTATTAGAATGGACAACGAAATTGTCCGTCTTTATCAGACAGCCTTCCTCCACATTTAACAGACCTGCATTCATCAATTTAATGGCTGTAATTTCACTGTCACAGAGAAGTTTAAAGTTGCATTCATTGCAACAAAAATAATAATATTTATTATCAGCTGTTAATTCCTTCCAACTGTTTTTACAAGGGGTTCTAATAGTTTCACAGGTTCTTGTGTGTGGGATCGTTTCACACAAGCTGTGATCATCTTTTAAGGTATTTATAGGGTTTTTTGTGTGACATAAAATCATCTCAGGATTTTGTCTTATACAAGACTGGAGATCAGCATCAGTAAGGATTAAGTACGAGTCTTTTCTAAGGTTAATGGCAGCAAAACTTGAGATAACCTTCACGTGTATCATGTCGTGGTTCAATAATCGTGGGACTGGAATGAGGTTAAAGATTTCGTAAAGGTCTCTTTCGATGAGGGGTATTCTTATTTCCATGATTAAGTACTTACTATAGTACTTAGTCCGCACCTTTATCAAATTGTAGAGATCCTTGAGATTTAAATGGTTGACAGGAAGTGCCATGTCTTTAGAGAGATGTGCTGAAATAGAACTTAGTTCCGTTCTTAGCTGTTTAGGAGATATCAGATGGAAGTCCAATTTTCCATTGTAAATATTAGTTACCGTATCAAGAATGGAGTCTTGTGTTTTCCTTAGGCTATACAGTAAGTTATTCGTCGTCATAGCAGATGCTAAGAAATCGGTAACTAAAGTCATGTTCTGTACATGGCGTTGAAGATCTTGATAGGATTCTTTAAGGTACATAAGCCTTTGATTTATCGATTTATGATGTTTGTTCGCAGCTTTCTCCATTCTTTTCATGACGTTAAGTTCGGCTTCTACTATTGAGGTTTGGTTTTTCCAGAGGTTGTACAAATGTTTATCATTTTCTCTCAAAAGGTCGATGTCTTGTGCGTATTTCTCCGCAAAACGCTGATCTAGCACACCAAACAAGCTGTTTGCGACGTAGCCTACTCCGTCTATTAGACCCCGACGCCGGCGCCGCCGCTCGTCTCCAGTTACAAATGATTCATTCATTGTCAACATGCTACCTATCATAATGTTTAATTTCATCGAACTCGTGCCCGAGTTGTAAGATGATACCGTCGCAAGGTGTGTGATCTTTAATAGCGGGGCATAATGTTTCAAGATAATTGATGTACTTCTCGAGTGCCGACTTGCCTTCTTTGTAGGGATACGTATCATAATAAACAATTAAACGCCAATTGTCTCTAATAAGATGCATGTTGGAGATTTTGTCGAAATAAACGCTGTTGTTGCTCAAAGGGGTAAAACGATAAGATGCTTGAGATAAGTTTATTAGTGACAGTAAGAATAGCGTTACTGACAGAGCTATAGTCGAAAAGGAGATACGCTTGGGGTTTTTCTTCCTTGGTGCTTCATCCTTAACCTTCGTGTCACTAGGAGGATTATTGTCTCTGTCCGTTGGTAATAGAGATAGCTTAACAACAGGCCGTTTCAGTAAATAATTTTTGGTTTTAAGGGTAACGACTCTGACGTGCCCGTCAGAACCAGGATGCAGTTCTACTACACGCCCTAGAGCCCACTTCCCAGGCGGGAGGTTTTCATCTTTGATGATAACAATATCGTTGCGACTGAGATTCTTTTGTGATTGTCTCCATTTAGCTCTGCTGGATAGCTGTGAGAGATATTCATTTTTCCACTGGGTCCAAATATCTTTATAGATTTTTTGTACCATGTGCCACCGAGTCCTAAGATCATTTTCAGTTTCAAAGATCGTTAAGGTAGGCCCACTTGCAAGAAAGTGTGCCGGGGTTAAAAAGTCTATGTCCTCGGGATCTTCCTTCAGAGGACAAAGTGGTCGAGAGTTTAAACAACCCTCGAGTTTGCTCACCAACAACACGCTTAAGATGATGTTTTAAACTTTTCACCGCAGCTTCCCAAAGTCCGCCAGCAGAAGGCCATGACGGAGCATTAAAATGCCACTCGATGTTCATTTCTGCGATGTTAGATAATGTTTCTTGACTTGATATGATTTCTGAGATTTGTAAGATTTCTTGGTTTTAGGATCTTGTTGGCTCCAATGAAGTTCGTGCCTTGGTCACTGTAGATGTGCCCGGGAACTCCTCTTCTGGCTGACATACGTCTGAGCGCAGCAATAAAAGCCGACGATGTGAGATCAGATACGAGCTCTAGATATATGGCTTTTGTAACCATACATATGAAGACTGCTACGTATCCTTTATCTGTTTTGATGCCGCGACCTTTGTTCGCTTTCACCAAAATGTGTCCAGTGTAGTCAATACCGGTATGATAAAAGGGTCGACTAGAATTTAATCTAGATGGAGGTAAGTCACCCATGAGTTGATGTTTTAGAATGGGATCGTGTCTCCTACACTTTACGCACATTCTTAATCGTTTTTTTGTAGCGCGGTTTCCTCCAATTATCCAATATTTTTGACGTATGAATCCACCATGGAAAACTAATTTATGGGATTCGTCTATTATAAGATCAGCCAATTTCGTTTGATTTGGGATGATAATAGGATGCTTCATTTCAGGGTCTAAACTTGAATGTTTTAGCCGTCCACCGACACGGAGTACTCCGTGGCTGTCTAAGATAGGATTGAGATTCAAGATCTGGCTTTTTTTGCTTACAGATTCACCTTTTTCAAGTTGAAGTATTTCCTTGAAAAAGTATTCCTGTTGCACATGTTTTTTTTACATTTCCGTTGCTCGTTTGAGGTCATGCAGAGTAAGATAGTTTTCACGCTTCTTTTTGTGAATCAAGATGTCTTTGAATTTGTTTACATAGGCTAAAACTCGAATGATTTTCTTGTGACTGCTGTATTTCTCTAATAATTGTTTTATAACGGAATTGCTAGTCAGCAGTAATAGTGTTTACTATAGCTTTTTCTTTCTGAGATCTTCAGTTGTTTTATATAAGATGGATTCAAGATTCTTTTCAGGATTGTAATGAGGTAACCAATCGGGTCCGTGCCACCAAAGTGAATGATTTGCTAATTGGGATGCAGTCAGACTACGGCTAGCGCAATCTGCGGGATTTTCTTGGGATTTCACGTACCGCCATCTATCTTTTGAGATAATTTCGCAAATCATTTTAACTCGGTTGGCAACAAAAGGCTTCCATTTTTCTGGTTCACCATTTATCCATCCTAGTACTGCCATGGAATCTACCCAGCCATAGATTTTGAGATCAGATAGGGATGACATTATTTTGACCATAAGTTTTGATAATAAAAGAGCCCCACTGAGTTCCAAACGAGGTTTAGATTGAGATTTTTTCAAGGGTATCACTTTAGATTTTCCAGCAACAAGGGTTACGTATGTCTTGTGGTTTCTTGTAATTTTACAATAAACAACACAAGCGTACGCCTTGGTGCTGGCATCACAAAATCCATGAAGCTCAATTATATCATTCTCCATGGTTTGTATCCATCGAGGTATTTTAAATTGGGATATATAAGGTAAGTCGGCCTTTATTTTATTCCATTCCAGGGCAATATTAGTGGGTATCGGTTGATCCCAACCTAGTTGCGTTTTCCATGTCTCTTGAAACAATATTTTGAGTTTTATTGTGACTGGCGACACCCAGCCCAAAGGATCGAAGATTTTTGAGATTTCAGACAAGAATTGTCGTTTTGTTGGGATGCCTTCTGTGGTCATTTCTATTGGATGAAAGATAAAGTAGTCTTCTTTCGGATTCCAGCGAAGACCTAAAGCTTTAGTTGATTCTGGCTGTTTAAAATGAAATTCTTCATCTTGAGGGTTAATGTGATCGTCTATAAGTTCCGGCAAGTTCGAGCGCCATTTTCTAAGATTGAGGCCGCCTGCCTTAAGAAGATTTGTCATCTCTGCTTTGAGATGTTTGGCAGCTGTCGCGGTATGAGCTCCGTGCATGAGATCGTCCATGTAAAAAGAGGTTTCTAAGATATCAGGAGCGCTGCTATTGGGATAATTAGGCCTTTCATCGATGGCAAGTTGTTTCAGGGTCATCATGGCCAGGAAAGGTGCGGCCTTTGTACCGTAGGTGACAGTCGCTAGCTGATATTCTTGCAAAGGTTGGGATTGATGATTTCTCCAAATAATTTTCTGGAATTTTTGATGATCAGGATGTAGCCAAATGTTACGGAACATCTTCTCAATCTCAGCTGTAAATGCGTACTTAAACTGTGTCCATTTTAGGATAAGACTTAAGAGATCCTGCTGCAGGTTTGGCCCCCTGCACATAAGATCATTAAGGCTGTATCCCGTTGAAGTTTTTGCAGAGGCATTAAAGACAACGCGTAATTTTGTAGTTAATGACTCAGCTCGAAGTACACCATGGTGCGAAAGGTAACAATCCGGGGTTACGTTGACATGTGACGCGACGGGGATCATATGTCCGAGCTCTAAATACTCGAACATAAACAATTTATAGTCACGTGCCAAGTCTGGTTGCTTAATTAATTTCCTTTCTATTTGAAAGAATTGCGCAATGGATTTATTTTTAGATTGACCCAATTTTTCTTCAAAATTTTCTTTAAAGGGTATTTTCAAGACATAGCTGCCGTCTTCGCGTCTTGAGGTTGAGGATTGAAAAAGGTCAATGCAAGCTTGATCTTCTTGAGATATTGATAAGGGTTCGCGAATATCCTCCATTTCCCAGAACTGTTGGATATCGGTGAGATTGTTTAGGATCACATTGCACTGAAATGTTTTGCAGTTACCGCTTAAGATCCATCTCAGCTGTGTCTGCTGGGCAATGGGTAACATTCCCTCGGAACGGCAGATACCATCCAATAAGATTTGGGAATAAACGTCAGCGCCGAATAAGATATCAACTGGCCTACTTTTGTAAAATTCAGGGTCAGCTAGGGTTATTTGGTTAAGAGTTGGCCAGTTGGGTTTAGTGAAGGTATGACTAGGCAAATTCTTGACTAGTCTCTTCATTATAAATACGTCGGATTCGAAAGTAAAGTCATTAATTAATGACTTACACTTAATAGAGACCATGCCCTTACAGCTGTTTTCATTGTTTCCGATTCCCGAGATAAGTCCAGTGCATTTTTGGCGACGCAGGTTTAGGAGCTGTGCAGCTCGTTCTGTAATGATTGAGGTCTGAGATCCCTGATCTAGAAGAGCTCGCATTCTTTCGTAAGATCCGTCAGCTGCTTGAACCTTGATAATTGCTGTCGCGAGGAGTATTTCTGTAGGATCATTTTGCATAGATACTAAGGTGCTCATATCTTGCTGAGGTGGGGATTTCGTAATAGTGGCCGCGTGCAAGTAGATACATCGATTCCGAGATTTTTTATAGCGTTTACGCTTTCGTACGTTGTATCGTGGATTCGTTTGAGGTGGCTCGCTGATTTTTGCTGAGATGTCGGGATATTTAGGAGGTTTCTGAGATGAGATATAAAGATACGACGCTTATTGTCATAGCGATGCGTAAGGATATTCCAACAAACGGGGTAGTTGTCTGAACTTATTTGAAGATGTTGGATTAGTTTTTCCGGTTCGCCCTTGATCTTACTTTTCAGGAACTGCATTTTCTGCGCATTCGATAAGGTTGGATTTTTGTGTACCGTTTCTGTAAAGAGATCTTTGAAAGATATCCAGGACGTGTAGCTTCCCTCGAAGGTAGCTATTTCCATTTTGGGGGTCGATTTCTCAACATGAGCCATCGACCACATCTTTCGGTTAATATCCCTTTTCAGAGTTTTATAATATTTCTCGTAGTTCGAGAATTGCTCGTCGTATTTGGCGTTCGAACCGTTGAGCTCGTTGTCCAGTTCCCAGTGTAGGGTGTCAATAGCTGTCCAACGAGTTTTCAAAGTTTTTAGGATGTCTTCAAACTCCCACATTTCAGAGATAAGATTTAGATCAATGTCAGATGCTTCTCTTGAAAATGCCCTAAAATTAGTAGCTTGTTTCTTCAAGAGGTCTTCTATGTTGACGCTATCCTTAGGAGGATTATTTTGAGATGAGACGGTCGGGGTTTGAGATATTGAAGATGGTTGAAAAGCAGGGGGTTTCAAAATAGGGGTTTGAGGTCTGTCTGTGGAAGGCTTATAATTCTGAATGGCTGTTTTAATATTGCTATATTTCACCTTCGTTTGATTATACTGATCGGTAGTGAAATACGCATGAGATCGATCACCAAACGACAACAAATTCATATGATTGTTGTGAAACTCCGTAAAATATTGCTCTAGGCTTTCTAATCGTCGACGTAGGTAGTCGTGGGTCTTCCGCTCTGCTCCATCCTTCTTGAAGTTGGAGTAAAGTCTATCTATGTCTTCAATGAGTTGCTGTTGAGTAGCTCAAAGGTCTTCCATTGTAGCCATAGTAAAAGTGAGAAGAAAGATACCTTACTTGTAGGGTTTCTTCGGGGTCAAACAGGATCGTAAGATGAGGTAAGTGGCGCCCTCCTAGGCACCGGGATTTACCAGGGTCACGAGATGAGACAAAATGGCACCTTACTAGGCACCAGGATTGAACAGGATCACGAGATGATACAAAGTGGGGCCTTCCTAGGCACCGGGATTGAACAGGATCACGAGATGCAGACGCACTGTATATTCCAAGGTTTCTAATTGCGTATAACGAAACCGGTAAAACGCACGCACAAATGAACAAAGCACAAAGCACACGCGTTTCGGTCCCGCTAACGTGCTCGAAGGACCAATGTTCGGGGTTGGATTGAGATAGAGATAAAGGATGAGATAAGAGATGAAAGTCAGTTTAAGGTTAATAAATTCACTGTATTGTCTGTTTCCACAAATATGAGATTAAGATTAATTTATACTAGGATGAATGGTGAACGATAGGGGATTATGAGTCACGCGCACGGTATGTTGCCGAATTACGTACTGAACTATTGCGGTGTAAGTGCAATAATATAAATGATGGAAACATACTGCACGGGTGGCGCAATAATGATGACCCAGGTAAACGTGCTGTACGGTGGTTGACCCGTACATGATGAACGAAGATGAATGTTCAGTGCTGGACACGGATTTCCCACGATCGTCACTTCATCGACTGGTCTTATGCTTCTCGCATCCCGTCGACTACCGCAGACGTCATCACCAGGTCGCGGGAGGATCAATAATTGTGTACAATTCCAAACTAAAGCTAGTGACACAATGAAATAAACTGTCCTACACGATTTATATAAATGCCATTCTTGTACGAGTAGACTAGTAGTAGTTTGATGCCTTTAGGGACAGATATGACCAGTTTTTTTTAATCATATATGTTGTCAACTGTACGACCAAAAACCGCATTTCAAATAGCTGTCGTTGGCAGACGTTCCCGTGTAACGTAAATGTAAAACACCGCACACAGAGATCCAACAATATTTTAAAACCTCGATTTCAGTCGCCCAATCATACTACGTTTACGTAATTATATTTAAGGCGCAAAGAAAAAAAATTCTATTATTTTACGACTTTAGACTTTAATCATCTAATATATAAAAATAAGTCGGGTTTTCCTCTCTGACGCTATAACTCCAGAACGCACGAACCGATTTCCATGCTTTTGCATTCGTTGGAAAGGTCTCGGGCTCCGTGAGGTTTATAGGTAGGGTAGGGTAGGGTAGGGTATGGTAGTGTAGGGTAGGGTAGTGTAGGGTAGTGTAGGGTAGGGTAGGGTAGGGTAGGGTAGTGTAGGGTAGGGTAGGGTAGGGTAGTGTAGGGTCGGGTAGGGTAGGGTAGGGTAGGGTAGGGTAGGGTAGGGTAGGATAGGGTAGGGTAGGGTAGATAAATGTTTGGTCTTTTTATGGCAAAACAAAGTTTGCCGGGTCAGCTAGTTAATATTATAATTTCTAAAATTTGGAAGTAACTGTCTTTTACCTTTTCACGTTTTAACGGCTGAATGAAATTGGATAAAACTTGGCATATGAGTAGACCATAACCTGGATTAGGAAAAAAGGATTAGATTACTTTCTATCTCGGTATAATGTTCCCTTGGGATAATAAAACACGTAATTCGGGCAAAGCCGCGAGCAGAAGCTAGTACAAAATATTTCGATAAAAAACATTAACATTACGACTCATACTTGCAATCGCACTACACTGGCTGATATTTACGGGCCAATTTTTTTATTACACACACAGCACTAAATAAACACCTACAAACCCCCGCGTATCCGCTCGCCATAAATTGTCTCTCCCAGGTCATCTGCCCACCCCCGTTTCACTTACTATCACTTCAGCGCTACGTTACTCGCTTTACGACCAGATTTTCGCAATACTCTGGAATACGGCCAACGCAACGTGTCCTCGTGTCATATTACATTTTTTGGGGAATTCGTTTAAAGCGGTATAGTTTCAAATCTAATGCATTTTGGGAGGAGCTCGGTGTTAGTGTATCCCTCACATTTTACTCATGGTCCAACTTTTTAGTAATTTTACTTTTTATAAGTCAAAAATTATCCCGCGGAAATGTACTACTGAGTTAAAAAGTATCTTAATTCTGCATCCAGGTTAAAATCAATCCGCGTGCCCAATTTTATCGAAATCGTTTTAACCGTTTGGAGTTTGATTAACAAACATCCATACTGACTTTCACATTTATACGAGTAGTAAGTCGAAAGAATAGAAAAATGGTAGTTTCCGGCCAAATTCAACCATTTGACATAATCCCATTTCATCTCTCATTTTTTAGTTTCTTGTTCGTTCTTCTCCATAACAATCTACTTTCCGAATGCACGGTAGAATCAATTTTTATTACTTGTAAATTTTTATTTTATTTATTTGACGTTAAAAAGTGCCGTTTATTGGCCTAGTTGAATAAATATATTAGACTTTGACTTTACTACGCCCACCATTTGTGGTGGCCTATTTGGGTTTTGAGGTAGCTTATTTCCGATCGAGATGGTGCAGTTATGAAACGACTTTTATCTGATTTACGTGTGTCTACGAACTTTCGTAGCGCTACGAAATCTCGTAGCAACCACGTAGACCGTGCTACGACATACATCACGAATCGCTCAATATTCCATTTGGTACCGTACTCCAATATTTTACCCTGTATATTTCTACAGTAAAATATCCCTGATAAGAGGAACATTTAGGTGGTAAAGTGTTCTTAGTTGTGAAATACATGTTCACCTGGATATTTTAAGACTAATTTTAAACGGTATTTATATTCGTTTCTGCATGAAAAGAGCTTTAGAATTAAGTTCGTAGAAAACCGCTGTTAAATTTCTAATAGTGCGATACCTTTTAATGTAGTTCCTGGTAATCTTATTTATTAGTAGGACTGATAGAAAATGGTTAAAGTCTGTTTTTTCGTTAATCAATTATATCTAAACGGGTGAGCGGATCTGAAACACGGGTAAATCCTGATTAGAACATAGGACATTTTCTTGTAGGATGATTTTCGACTTTCATGTAGCCGCAGGAACACGCAAGTTAGCTAATAAATCAGTTTATCTGTTATATGATAACCTTGTTACTTCATAAACATTAAAATTGCAGCAGCTCAAATCATCGGAAGCAAAACTTTTAGGGTTCAAAGCCTGGCTCGGGTTGAAAGGTTCAAAGTAATAAACTTTTCCGGTAGAAGATACAATCATGGAGTAAATACGATGGATAACTGGCAATTAATGTACAAGCTTATCTCCTAAAAATGCTTTCAGGATTCATAGCTGTAATAAAAATGGAAACCTGCCGGTGTAACGTTGAGTACGTCTATCATATGTTTGTCCGTGTGTATTATAGTTATGTTTTTCTGAATTGTTATGAGTTCATAGGCATTATAAGACACTAACTTCTGCCAGTGGTTTCGCCTGAATGCTTATTTTATTATTCCAAGGGAACATTTTACCGGGATGAAACAGACTATAATCTATCTCTGTGCCAAATTTCATCCAGATCCGTTCAGCTGTTCTGGCGTGAGTGAGTAACAAACCTAAATCCATCCATCTAAACTATCGCATTTTTAATATTAGTAAGATTATTTTTAATAGTGGATATTGTTAGCATGGTACCTTAGTAAGTATGCATTGCATTTTAATGATTGATATAAATATATATATATATATATTGTATCTAGCGCCCGCTTGAACCAATCTGGGTTATCCTTTCTTCGAGTTAGCAGCTTACCCGGCCAATTATGTACTTATCACATATAATATGTTATTAAACTCCATGTTAGCAAATATGATATTCTTATCGGTTCTAGTTCTGGATACCCAAAGATATTTTCAAAAACTACGCTCTCGAATAATAAGTTCGATTGTTATTTTTAACTTTTAATACGAACTTCTGTTCGGTTGAGCAGACAGCGATCCATAATTAGCAACTAGCTCTGTAATAAGCCTTGACTAACGAACAAGTGTAATCGAATGGAGTAGCCACTTAGTGGGGTAAGTAGAGAAGTAGGTAGGTTCAGTCAGTTTATAAACTAACAATGTTGTTTATAAATAACTTGTTGAGAATTTCCATATTCTCCATATTCGATAGATAGCGTTGTGCATCTGATGTCATTTTCTGAATGGCAGAGTTAAGAATCTCCGCGGAAGAATAAACCTAGGAAAAAATTGGTTGGTAGGTATGTAGGAGAGGATAGTAGGTCAGTAGGGTATGTAGGTAAGTAAGATAGGTAGGATATGTTGGGTAGGGTTAAGGGTAGAGTAGGAAGGGTAGACAGTTGACGGAAGAGAAGCCGCGGGCACAGCTTGCAAGATAATAAAAATACTGAAAGGCACCAGCTTCTATAATGTGGTATCCTATAAACACTCATTCGTAAAAGCTATTTTATCATCTAATATATAAAACTAAGTCGGGTTTTCCTCCCTGACGCTATAACTCCAGAACGCACGAACCGATTTCCATGGTTTTGCATTCGTTGGAAAGATCTCGGGCTCCGTGAGGTTTATAGGTAGGGTAGGGTAGGGTATGGTAGTGTAGGGTATGGTAGTGTAGGGTAGGGTAGTGTAGGGTAGGGTAGTGTAGGGTAGTGTAGGGTAGTGTAGGGTAGGGTAGTGTAGGGTCGGGTAGGGTAGGGTAGTGTAGGGTAGGGTAGTGTAGGGTAGGGTAGTGTAGGGTCGGGTAGGGTAGGGTAGATAAATGTTTGGTCTTTTTATGGCAAAACAAAGTTTGCCGGGTCAGCTAGTTTTCCATATTTCCTTTAACGATCTTGTTCATTCTTCGTTAACTCACTTTAATATACCTCAACCGGTTACAATTAAATACTATAAATAAAATGATATAAATATCTTTCCTTTGTTTGACCATCAAAAACATTGTTACTTGAAGCTGCTTAACGTCATTTAACTGGAAGTTAATTAAAACTTATCTTTTGTTGAACATTTGTTATTACAATACATATTCTGATAACCAATCAGAATATGTATTCGGTATTTGCATGAGACCGCTGAGAAACTACCAATCAGAACTGTATTTGCATAAACAGAGTTTAGTTGATTCTTCTTCTTAATTTATTGGGTCACCCGGGGATAGTGTAGCTTCCCAACGGTGAAAGAATTTTTGAAATCGGTACAGTAATTTTTGAGTTTATTCGTTACATACAAAAATTCAAATCTTTCCTCTTTATAACAAAAATGTAAATATTATAAGTAAAGTAATTAGTTTAGATGTATAGTACGTATGTATGTATGTTTCTATGTGGCGTCCTAGAGACCAAACGCGTTAGCCGATTTTGATGATTCTTACGTCAATCGATTTGACCTAACCTTGTGAGTGTCACTGGGATACATCAAAATTGGAAAATAGAAATATGGCGGATTTTCGCGCCGTAAAAAAGTATTTTGCTGCCGTAGGTGCCCATCATATGGGCATAGTCATTGTCAACTGTCATTGTCAACTGGCATTGTCAACAGTCATTGTCCACTGTCATTGTCAACTGTCATTGTCAACTGTCATTGTCAACTGTCATTGTCAACTGTCATTGTCAACTGTCATTGTCAACTGTCATTGTCAACTGTCATTGTCAACTGTCATTGACAACTGTCATTGTCAACTGTCATTGTCAACTGTCATAGTCAACTGTCATTGTCAACTGACATTGTCAACTGTCATTGTCAACTGGCATTCTCAACTGTCATTGTCAACTGTCACTGTCAACTATCACACGTGCCACCTAACGACATCATTGCTATTCAAAATGATTAGCTCTCCCGGTTTGTCTTAGTTTTAATGACTTTCGCGCGTATTTTTAACGAGTTTGGGGAATTTTTCACCATTATACAAAAGTACGCTATTACGCAACCCACGACTATCGCACCTGAGGCCAGAAAATAAACAGGGCTTTAAAGTTTTATTAAATTTATTTACAAATGGCATTAGGTATAACCTTTTTTGTAATCGGGGGCACCTTCAAAAAGCGCCTGGTCTTTTGGGGATAAGGCCAGGGTGTGTGGATTTTTTACCTCACTAAAACCACCATGGTGATCACCATCAACACATGGAAGGGCCTCTTAACAGACCATCCTGGAACTCTGCAACGCCTGTTAGGGCACATCCCTAGGGAGACTGAAAAAGTTTCTCCCAAGAGTTATGAATACTTAACTTTGCCACCGTTTTTCCTGGAATCACTTGGTGGGCGGACGGAATCCTAATTATGAGCGCCCGCGACCCTGGATGCCCGCCTGCTAGCAAAATTATTTATCTTTAACAAAAAACCAAGTCAATAAGTTTACCCTTCACCAAGTCTCCAAGCCCAAATCTATAAAACCAGACAAGTACATAACACAACATCCTTGTTGAATAAAATTACAAAGACACAATTTTATATCGATACAAGATACCAAGTGTAACGAAAGATACTTTTATGAAAATCTAAACCATCAATAAGCCATAACTTGAAGCAAGGGGAAAGAGTAAAAAATACAGGATTTCCTCGTAAAGCTTCGGTTTTACGACGAGGTACAAAACACTGCTGCCTCATGTTTCTGCTTAACAATAAAGCTGGGTTTTCACGGAGCAAGTTTTACATTGCTCATAGAAAAGTCAAGCTGAAGATGCAAAAGGGCAGGTGAATCACTGATGGGATGGACGTTTTGAGTGGAGACGAGGAATATGCAACACAATTTCATAGTAACCAGAAATAATGGATTGATTAGGCGATCGAGCATCAAACTCATTGACGCGTAATGGAGTGTCCTATACCCAGCAGTGGCCTGCTTTTGGATGATGTTTATTCACTGGAAAACAGTTGACGATCAACATGTTGCGAAAAGTTGCGAGCAACATGACGGCAACGGCAGTTGGCAAACAATGCTGTTTAGTAAAAACTGAAACACTACACATCCGAGTGTAGTAAGCGAGAATGTTTCTTGCTTACTCTTTTATGGTATAATGCTTTTCCTTGTACTTGGAATTTCTCCTGTATCGTGGGTGCGTTTACAAACATGTTAACTCACAGACACTCAGATCCGGAACAACTATCTGTAGATACACGAATATGCTACACAAATATTTGTGCCGTGCCGAGACACGCAGCGCAGCAGCCGAACAAAACAGCTTCGTATCCACTAGGCAACATTTGACGGGCGACAGAGCCAGCTGGCAACATGACGCGACGAGACAACATTACTAAACATAACATCCCCGTTCAACATGATGAGCAACATGTTGTGCATCATGTCGCGCGTCAAATGTTACCTGGTGGATAGGAGGCTTACTTTACTACTCTACAAAAGTTACAATACGCAGCATTGTGAGAATTATTCCCAAGTGAGTCCACCGCTTAAGATTCAGCGATTCAGTGTCAAGAAAATAAAATTGTCGGTAATAAAACTACAAATCTAAATAACTTGGAACCAGTCCTTGAGTAATAAATTGTTGAAGGTTCTACTAGGCTTCGCTAGTAATTAAGTTAGTCCTTCTTTGTTACTTCTATTGTTTCTGAAGCACTTGTCATAAATAAAATTCTAAATGGAGGCAAAAGCTTCTGCCAGCCATTTTATATCTGCATCCAAGTTATAATGTACCCATGGCGGGGCCACTGTCCTGACCCATCACAGGGGGACCAAGGGTGCCATACACGGGGTCGTTTGGCGCCCATGTGCCCTGGGGTGGTCACGGCGTGCAACGCATTCTGGTGCGCCCGTGACAGGGCTTACTGACAGCCTTGCGAGTTCGCGGTGAGTGCAACACGTGCCCGTGTTCCCGCCATAAGCGGCACACGAAGACACCGTGGAGTTTTAGTGGGTTAGAGTCCCACATAACTGCGCTATCTCCCCGTGGTGGCGCAGTAAGCATGAGCATTTCTAAACGCAGAAAAAAAAAGTTATAATCTACCCGCGTGCCTAATTTATTCGAAATCGGTTTAGCCGTTGGACTTTGATTAACAAAACATCCATACAAACTTTCACATTAACAGTAAGTAGGAAGAATGGAAAAAAAAACCGTCCATATCCAATCAGTTGACATAATCCCATTTCATCTTTAACTATGCCCACAAAATAAGGTAGCCTATTCCATTCGAGATGGCCCTTTCGCAGTATATGAAACGAATTTTATCTGTTTTATGTGTGTCTACGAACTTTCGTAGCGCTACGAAATCTCGTAGCAACCACGTAGACAGTGGTAAGAAATAGAGAGAAGATGGTTGACTGGTAGAAAATGCCTAAGGCATTAAGTCCGCCTCTGTACATTTGTGTGCTTAAAGTATTAAATAAATAAATAAATACATAACGAATCGCTCAAAATTCTATTTGGTACCGTACCGTATATTTCTACAGTAAAATATCCCTGAAAAGAGAAACATTATATGTTAAAGTGCTCTTAGTCGTGACATATGTTCACCTGGATATTTTAATAATATCTCCTACTTGTTTTAACAGTATGCACAGTATGAAGGGGAGCCGTAACGGCATCCTCAAAATTGTTAGCGGACAGAATGGACTCACTGGTCATCATCATCATCATATCAGCCGAAAGACGTCCACTGCTGGACATAGGCCTCCCCCAAGCTTTGCCACATTGACCGGTCCCGTGCGTCTCGCAACCAGCGGATCCCCGCAACCTTCACGAGGTCATCGGTCCACCTGGTGGGAGGCCTTCCAACGCAACGTCTTCCGGTTCGCGGTCGCCACTCCAGAACCTTTCTGCCCCATCGGCCATCCGTTCTGCGAGCAATGTGCCCTGCCCACTGCCACTTAAGTTTGGCAATTCTTCGAGCTATGTCGGTAACATTGGTTCTCTTACGGATCTCTACATTTCTGATTCGATCACGCAAGGAAATGCCGAGCATAGCCCTCTCCATTGCCCTTTGAGTGACTGTAAGCTTTCTGATGAGGCCCATTGTAAGCGACCACGTCTCAGAGCCATATGTCATCACTGGCAACACACACTGGTCATAGACTTTTGTCTTGAGACATCTGGTTATACGTCGATTCATTGACCTGCATGTGTAAGGTGCAGGTTAATGAAGAAACGTGTTGTGTAAATTTATTCCCATTAATATTTGTATTGTACTTACATAGTTTATAAGATTTTATGATATTTATTTTTCTATGGACTATGTTACTGTCTGAGAATAAACAGACATTATTTTTATTTTATTTATTTGTTAAAACGGTATTTATGTTCGTTTCTGCATGAAAAGAACTTTAAAATTTCATCATCATCATCATCAAATTAGCTGAAAGACGTCCACTGCTTGATATAGGCCTCCGCCAAGCTTCACAACATTAGCGAGTCTAGTATAATTGTATTTTTCTTAGTACAGCCCCTGGTGTGGATTTTTGCTCGGTTTATGGCAATGAAATTTCACGGAATAAAACATAACCGCCGAAATGTAGATCCAGGGCCTGATTTACCCACAGGATAATCAGGATTTAGCCTGGGCCGCGAAGATCGAGGGGGAGCCAAGCTTGTCTATTAGCACCACTTATTATCAGCCTAGCATATTTTTTTGAGACAAGC
This sequence comes from Orthosia gothica, assembly GCA_949775005.1. NCBI lineage: Eukaryota > Metazoa > Arthropoda > Insecta > Lepidoptera > Noctuidae > Orthosia > Orthosia gothica. The sequence continues at coordinate 11,828,102 of OX459064.1, forward strand.
ACTACTATACTCTTCTAGCCTGCCACCCCGTCTTCTTGTCTGTCAAAAGAAAACTCTACCTATCCGGTGCAGGATGCAAAAAATGTTCGAGCTCGCTTCGCTCGCTCTGACAATTTCGTTTACCAGAATGTTTGCACCACACAGTAACTCCTTTGAATACAAATATAGAAGTAGCTTCAGGATACATTCAAATAGATGAACTTAAAAAACTAAACTGACTTCCAAAACAAAACACTACAAAGTGAAAAATTATTTTATTTTCGGAAGTCGGGGTCAAAACGGAAAAAAAATTGTTACCAAAGACATATTTTGTTCAATGTATGGGAAAAGATACATATTATGTATCAAACTCGGCACGTTTCGCGACGCATATATGACGTTAATAATGCAAGTGACAGGCCACGATTCAACACGTAAAAAAAATTAGTAGATTCAATCCGTGTAGCGTTTATGAACTAGATTTTTCAGGGTAAAGAGAAAAGCGTCGTTTTAGGTTTATTATATACCTATCTTATATATCAGACCTTTGTATTATATATAAATATATAAGTTTAGATACCCGAATACCGTTGACTTATTTTTTTTTGTAATAATAAAGCCTTTATTTACTGATAAACGTAAACTACCATTACAATATAATATATAAACTAAACATAAAAAATTATTGCCCTTCGGCGTCTTCATCCATCAGTGCGTCCCTTGACGCATAGGCCTCCCCCAGGCTCCTCCACGTCTCATGTAGCTCTGGCCCACAGGGCACCAGCTATCACCACTTGGTCATCGTCCCAGCTTTTGCGTTGTCTACCTCTGCTTCTTTTTGATCCGTCGCTGATTTGCCATTCCGTTAAGGCCCTAGTCCACTTGCTGCTCTGCTTGTATCACGAAGCATCTGACCAGCCCATCTCCATTTCAGTCTTTTTGTGTGAATAGGTAGCATCGTTTACTTTGGTAATATTCGTCAGATCTTCAGCTCTCTTTTTGTATTTTATTTTAAAGTTCAAAACTTTAACTTTGACTTATTTAACTACTGTTAAATCTTTTAAACTACAGCCGGTCTATTCGGTAAACATCTCACCGTGAAAACTAAGATGGCATGAGCTTACAGTGAACCACCTTGATTGGATGGTTTGTCAGCTCAATCCATGTTCACTGCACCTAAAGTTTGCACGGTGAAATTATTACAGAATAGGACTACATTTCCTACTCAAAAAAATATCTACTACTAGCCACCCCTTTCCAATACCCCTTTCTTTTTAGCTGCAGTAGAAAACAAAAGCAGCATCCAAACTTCAAAGCACATCCTTCATGACGTTCTACTTTTAAAACCTACCCCCATTCTTTAAAACCATAATCTCTTTCAAACATTCTCTTTGACAAAACGCGCGTGCCGGAAAATGACGTCTTCTAAAAAAAAGTTATCCAAAGCTCTTTTAATTAAGAAAGCACCGACACACTACCTCTTGCAATCCTCGTTAGCCAATAATTAATTGCCGCACGGTTTTGATTAATGTGCCAGGCTTACAGACCTTTGAGGAGCTTGAGGGGCTTAGTAATTGCAGGTCAAATTAGAAAAGTCGACTTCTAAGAACTAGGTCTAGGTTTACAGCACGTACAAAATTAATAAAATTAATGGGCCAAAAAAACTGTTGGTAACCTCGTAGGTCTACAAGACGTAAGCGCTTCTATCGAGAATTAGGTCTTGAGTTTGATTCTTGGGGTTGGGAAGGGTGTTTTTAGGTTTCTCCATGTGGAATTTCTCATCTGCAGCCCGGAGTTGATTCGTGATGAATAATAGTAACAGATTCGCCTCCTATCACATGAGTCTTACTGCGGTTACGCACTACAAAATGTTCAGAATTATGACAGACTTGCTGTGTCCGCGAATTCGCTCCCGTCATCTGCTTACCCTCCCTACCGTTCTTACCTGCTGGCAGTTTCTACCTACCCTGCCTACCAATTTTTCTAGGATCATTCTTTCGCGGAGAAACTTAACATCGCCATTCAAAAAATGACGTGAGATGAACAACGCCATCTATCGAATATGGATTAATTGTCCGAGTATCTGAATTGCGTGTGTTGTGATATTTTACTTCTTTAACACTTTAAATGCGTCTAACTTTTGATAGAGTGAATCTATTGCGATGAAACAGGAACTAAAAAATACTTCAAGATACGCACAATTTTTATAAAAAATAATTACATTGGTTTCGTACATTTAACGTGATGCGTGCACAACTAAACAGACAAAATTGCTGGAAATGGGTTCTGTTGGTTATCCTTTAATACCCTGACAATCTGTTTTGGTTTTTTTTTTTTTATTTACGAAAACGACTTTTTGGCAGATTTTTTATAAGTATTGATCACGGCAAAGCTAAATATAACTTTCTTTTACAAAATCGGTGTCAAATAACGGAAAACAATGGGTACAAAAGACACCGACTTCGAAAAAGAAAATGAGGAGACAGTTTATTTTGTACGAAACGGCTTTAACGAAACTTGAACTTGAACGAATAATATTAGTTACTATAAATATAAACATTTAATACTAGGTATAAAAATAAAATAGGCTTATCAATAAATATAGTGATTAAAATATAACAGTAATTATTTTTGATGGCACAATGTTCCTTACTTGCCTCACTTTTTTCAAAATCTGTCAAAAGTAGAATCAGTCTTATGTAGAATCTGTCAAAAGTAGACTAAACGATATTTTTGGTGTACAAAAACTACTTTTTGACAGTTTTATTATATGTATTGATTATAACGGATACATTTCGAATGTAGTGCGTAAGCTTCTACACGAACTACAAGAAGTACTACGGCTACTTTAGAATTGAAATTTCATGGACACGGATCGGATGCAGTGCGTAACCGTCCTTACGCATAATTGACGGATTGTAGGTGTACTTTAGGTACCATATCTCTTATAAACGCTTCGGGGAACATAGGCTTAAAATTTGTCAAGTTATCTACTATCTACACATACAAAGCACCAAAAATATTGTAAAAAATTATTTTCACAAATACATAAACAGATAGCAAGCGGAAAAAGCCATAAATCGAGTAAAGCTACCAACCGAATCAAACCTTTATTTTCGTAGTCAATAAGACACTCGCCGTTTCTCCGTAACAATAAACCTCGGCCTAATAGCAATTTATTGCTATCGTTATTACACGTAATTGTGTACCTTGTTTTACGCATATAAAAGTCGATCAAGCATAATGTTTTTACCTCCCGAATTCCAGCTGAAATAGTTAATGAGAAATTTAAAAAATAATTGGCCGTCAGAAGTGATAACTTACAATGATGGTTGAGCTGAATGGTGCCAATCCATGAGTCATGTCCGTGAACGGGCCCCGTTAGTTGGGAAGGGTCATAAATTGGTTGCCTCGGCCTGCTTTTAATGAATTTTTATATGTTTGGGTTGTTTATTTTACTCTAGACGCTTTTACGTGCCCGTCTTTTTTTTTACATTGTTCTCACATTTATGTTTAATTTTCCAACAAGAATGATGTAACCAAATACTTGTAATTGAAACTTATTAATGGAAAAGAGTGTACGTAGAGTTTCTTGCACATTCTTCTCCATAGAGACCTACTGACGCTTGGAAATGTGCAACATCTTTTTTTTGTTTGACAATTCAAAAGTACCTATAAGGTTTATTTGAAATAAACTGTTTGATTTTGAAAACTTTGGAATAACTGTGTTTCGTGTGACAGACTGGTGACGCACCTTTGCATGTCAATGACGCTGTCACATTACCATGCCGCTGACGCGAACCCATAAGTTTTGCCTCTACCACAAATGGCTCAACGCGGCTACAGAAGTTTTCTCTTCATAATCTGCCTAGCCTTTTCCCAACAATGTTGGACCGGCTTCCAGTCGGTCAGTCACTATCTCGCCTGATGGTAAGCGATGATGTGGTTGACGGTGAAGCACGCTTGCCTAGAAGTAACCTTTAAGTAACTCTTGACTTAAAGATCCCTAGGTTGTGGTTAACTGAAAATACAGACTCTGGCAGAGAATTCCACTCCTTAACTGATTAATTAGGAAAGCAGCAGAATGATGCATCTTTATTAAAGCTTATGATTTTCTAGTTTTAATAAACAACAGCTTACTTAAAAGGATAGGTATAGAAATACACTCAGAGATCCAAGAACCCTAAAGTTTCATACTTAATACCTAAAATGCTTGCCAACGAGTATGTGAGTCAAATAATATTACCCGGTATGGGAGGACTGTCCGGAATGTAATATTACAAAGACCAGTTTGTGTTAGACACATTGCTTTGTAAATACACTAGCTAGTCTCCATACATATATCTCACTAGATGACGCAAATGTAAGCTCTTCGCCTGTCAAACCAGGGAGTATAAGTGACAGCAATACTTTGACCTGTTTCATTTAGAGTTATCGGCACCGGACAACAACCGAAAAGAAAGAAAGAAAAGCTGTTTAATTGTCACAAAACGTCTTCTGCGAGCGGCTTCGCCCGCGTAAAAGTTGAAAATAATCCCGAGGGAACGTATTGCCGGGATAAAAAGTATCCTACGTGCTATTCCTGACTATAATCTATCTCTGTGTCAAATTTCATCCAGAACCGTTTAGCCGTTTTGGTGTGAAGAAGTAACAAACAAACACACCCACAAACTTTCGCTTTTATAATATTAGTGTGATTGAGCTGTAATAACTCTATACAATAGTTGGCTGAGACAATGGAAACATTTATTTTCATCGGTATCTAAATTTGTTCTTAAACTGTGTGTGGTGGAAAAGTAGTACGCTTGGTTTTCATACAGATGGAGGGACTTGCGTTATCTAGTAAAATGTATGTCTGAGCTAGCCCGCAGTATTAACAGCATTATGCTGAGTTATTTATATTGTAATTAAAGAGTTTAAACTGCCAGAAGTTTGACTTTAGCGACCGTTATATGCGTTTTGCTTAACGAAGCGAATTTTGTGACTAGTGTTTCCTATTATAAGATTGTGGCACTCATGCTGTGATTTGCCTAATAGGTATATATATGAAAAATAAATCCCTTTGCGGCACTTTTGAACATCAAACGAAATGGCCTTAAACACAAGGTTCCTAGTTTAGAGTTTTCCTACGCCTGCATATTTTTTACAGTTTATTGTAATTTGTGAAGTGAGATCAGGCACCGTCCCTCACTTGAGAGGGTTTCAAGTCGCCTTTAGATTATTTTTAAAACTCTGGACTATTTTTCTTAACTTAAATCTGATGTTTTTCAACCACTTTACTTTATTAGTAAAACTGGCCAAGTGCGAGTCGGACTCGCGCAGAAGGGTTCCGTACCATCATCGCAAAAATCCGCCAACAAAATCACGTTTGTTGTGCGTTTGTTGTATGGGAGCCCTACTTAAATATTTATGCTGAAATACATCATCTGTGAAAATTGCAACTATCTAGCTATCATGGTTCATGAGATACAGCCTGGTGACTATCTGGTGACAGACAGACGGATCGCGGAGTCTTAGTAATAGGGTCCTGTTTTTACCCTTTGGGTAAGGAACCCTAATAAATGTTTGTTTTTACTAAATTCGATGATGACATTAAATGTTGTGTTTATGTTGTGGTGGCCACAGAACCTAGACTTAGAGTGAGTTTAGGACTTCTAGTGCTGGGTATCGTTTATATTTCCGGAATCATTTAACTAGATCATGAATCTTTGAACTGATTATTGTGGCACATCCGGTGGTATTAATTATAGCTAACCGTGTTAATAATATTGGGTAGAAGCTCATTAGTTGGTGATATTATAACTGTGCTTATAATATTGGATGAGAGCTTATTGGCACACCACCCGGAAGGCGATATGGTGAAAAACTACTCTGTGGTGCTAATGAAAAGTCACAGTGAAATGAAAAGATCTGAAGCACTAAAAAAATCACGAACTCTCAAAAAACTTCATTTTGATTTGACAGTTTTACTTTTTCACAGAGGCCTTTCACTTTAACGGCAACAAGGTCGTATGCTTTTAAAAATATCTCCCAGTACGTACATTCAAATTAAGAAATAATTCAGATATCGTGGATGCTGATTACGTGAGCAACATGTTAATAACACTGTACATTTTGCTTTTAAAATTGTTGTCTGCATTACATATTTCATAAACATCATTTTAATTGTACGGTAAAAAATCCCACCGGATCCAAAAAAAAACTTTTCATTTCAAAGGACGTAAATTGTAGTAGTATTGTCCTAATCAATTTGCTGGCGGGCCACAGACCACGCAAAACAAATTACGAACGGAATGGTTCTCCCAGCGTCACTGGCCCAAACTCAGATAGACAGCAATTTAAGCTCGGCATCCACGGATACAATCCGATTAGAGGCCCGTAATGAAACTGCCAACATGAACCGACTACCCACACGAAAATAGGGCTGGAGTTATTAAAAAAACCTTTAATAAAATACATACCTACTCGGAACATGGTGGACATCCCACCCATATGCACTGAACGTTTTGGGAATACTTTCATTGTGCGTACAGCTAAGGAGTGGCATTCTCTGCCAGAGTCTCAGTTTCCTGATAGGCACAACTCTATAAGTTTTTTTTTTATTCGTTATAGGCTCGCGCTTGACCACTATCTCACCTGATGGTAAGCGATGATGTGGTCGACGGTGGAGCACGCTTGCCTAGAAGTAACCTATTCACTCTTGACTTAAAGACCCCTAGATTGTAGCTATCGGGAAACACAGACTCCGGCAGGTAATTCCACTCCTTAGCTGTACGCATAATAAAAGTATTCTCAAAACGTTTAGTGCGTATGGGTACAATGTCTACCATATACCGATGGCGCTTCGCCTTACGTCTTGTAGTCCGATGATGAAGCGGGCTGGGCGGAATTAGATCATGCAATTCCATCGCACACTCCTCGAAATGTAACCGATAAAAAGCCGACAAGCTGGCAACTCGGCGACAGTGTTCAAGGCTCTGGAGCTTTGACTTAACCAGTGCTTTGGCCCGCTTTTCGATCGACTCTAGTGCATCAAGCTGGTATTTGGCAGATCCGTCCCAGATATGAGAACCGTACTCCATGCATGATCGAACTTGCGCTTGGTACAAACTGAGCAACTGTTCCGGCGTGAAGTACCTCCTCACCTTCGCTAGGATCCCCAGCTTTTTGGCAGCCAGCTGAGCCTTTGCCTCAATGTATGGAGTCAAGAGTGAATAGGTTACTTCTAGGCAAGCGTGGATAAAGCACGCATACTCTTTCATGAGGTCAAACCCTTTGCCTTGTCGAATTCACTTTGCGTAAGTGAATTAGTAGGCTGCAGGTGAGATAGTGTTCAAAACGAACCTATCAATATATAATAGTGGATCTGTGGAAAAGTCGTTTTTGTACATCGAATGTATTTCCAAAAAAAATAACTAGAGCGTTATAGGATAAGCAACAGAACCCATTTCCAGCAATTTTAGAATTTTTGTCTGTTTAGTTGTGCACACATCACGTAACATGTAGGAATCTAAACATCTAGATAAGTTTTATACATAAAAATTGTACGTTACTAGAAGACTTAGTTTTTGTTTCAATCGGTTCACTCTATCACAAGATATATGAATTTAAAGTGTTCATGAAGTATAATATCACATACACACGCAATTCAGATACTCGGAAAGTTGAACTCCATGTTCAATAGACGGCGTTCTATATTTGTCATTTTATGAATGGGGGTGTTTTTATTCTCCGCGGAAGAGTGGAAAAATTGGTAAGTATAAGAAGGTGGGTAGGGTAGGCTAGTAGCTAGTAAATACTTAATAAAAATGTAACTGTGATGAAGCGAACGCCCTATGTTAGTCCACAGGACCTTTTCTCGTAAGCGATGAGTCGCAGATTGCTTTGATCCCGGGCCTACATGTAAAACAGTATCAAATTGGAATGGTTTGTTTGTTGACTCTGTAACTTTTAAACATGTATGTAGTCTAGTGGATAGTGGTCATTTTTTAACAACACCATCGGTTTTTCTTCCTCTTTTCGTTACGACGACGACGGTATCCACATTTATTAGTTACTGTTTGAGCCAAAGTTAACAACGGTTGGAAATGTTCGATGTTGAGATATTAATATTTACGTAAATAGATTGGGCCCGAAAAGTTCTGAAATGGCGACCACGAATCTGATGGCGATGCGTTGGAAGGCCTACCGTGGATGCCGCGATGACCCGGTTAAGGTTGCGAGAATGCGCTGGATGCGAGACGCACGGGATCGGTCGATGTGGCGACGCCTGGGGGAGGCCCAAGTCCAGCAGTGGACGGAAGACTCAAATCTTACTTCACGCTAATATTATAAAGGCGAAGTTTGTTAGTGTGTGTGTTACTTTTTCACGCTGAAACGGCTGGAAGGATCTGGATAATATTATTTATTTATTTATTTAATACTTTATGCACACAAACGTACAGAGGCGGACTTAATGCCTTAGGCATTTTCTACCAGTCGACCTTTGGGTGATGCAGAGACAACTAGTGGTAGGTGCAATATTGACAATTAAACGAATCAGGTTTAAGCAAAAAAATAAAAATAAACTATGAATACAATATAATCAAGAAAATTATACATAATATACTCAAAAGAGTAAACTACATATACTTCAACATAAGTAATATTAGATTAATAATTGAAAAACATATTAGGCACAGAGATGCATTATAGTCTAGCACATAGGCTTTTACTTTTTATTTTGGTGTAATGTTCCCTGGGGATAATTAAACACTTTACAAGCGGACAGAAGCTAGTTTAAAATAAAACAACAGTAATAGAAAAAATTGGTACGGAAAATTAGTATAAAAAAAGAATCTTAAATCTAATCTAGCAAAAAAAAAAGTAACTACTACTAAGTACTACTAGTGAAGAAATAAATACACTTTAAATAACCCTGTCTCTAAGGTAAACACAATGCAATCTCTTCTAAAAATAAACAAAACTAAACTTGAACACCACAACAGTAATTTGGACGTAAACAATCTAAGTTAACTGATTAATCGTCGAAAAATGGCCGCCCTCGTCACGCCAAGTAATTTAGCTGATGGCTACACTATGATCGTTTTAAAAACGCTTATCCACGACCGACACAAACAATGAAACGAGATGAGTGTGGGCTTACTTATATTTTGAAAACTTAACTAAGGTATGTGTTTTTATATATTTATTTATAAATTATTTTACTACAAGTATAAGTACATTATTGTATGCACTAGAGTCGATCGGAAAAGGCGCATCGGCGATGAGGCACTGGTTAAGCCAAAGCTCCAGAGCCTTGAACATCGTCGCCGAGTTGCCAGCTTGTCGGTCTTTTATCGGTTGCATTTCGGGGAGTGTGCGATGGAATTGCATGATCTAATTCCACCAAGCCCGTTTCATCATCGGACTACAAGACGTACGGCGATGCGCCATCGCTACATGGTGGACATACCACCCATACGCACTAAACGTTTTGGAAATACTTTCATTATGCGTACAGCTAAGCAGTGGCATTCCCTTCCGGAGTCTGTGTTTCCCGATAGCTACAATCTAGGAGTCTTCAAGTCAAGAGTGAATAGGTTGCTTCTAGGCAAGCGTGCTTCACCGTCGACCACATCATCGCTTACCATCAGGTGAGATAATGGTCAAGCGCGAGCCTACAATTGATAAAAAAAAAAAAACATCTCCCAGTCTGAGAAACCCCGGCAAAAAAAAATCACTAAAAAAAATGTTTTGACATTAACCAAAATACATTGCTGGCGTCTGTATAACCGACGCGGGATAGTAGGTACTTAAGAGTTTAATCAGTATTCGTAAATCATTAAAAATCAATCGTTCTACTTTTTTCAAAAAAGCGTTGTCGATTAATGGTAGGTAAAAACGGGCCAAGTGCGAGTCGGACCCGGGCACGAAGGTACGTACCACTTTCGCAAAAAAGGCAGGAAAATCACGTTTATTGTATGGGAGCCCCACTAAAATATTTATTTCATTCTGTTTTTACTATTTGTTGTTATAGCGGCAATATAAATACATCACTTGTGAATATTTCAACCGTCTAGCTTTCACCATTCATGAGATACAGCCTGTTGACAGAAAGACAGACAGACGGACAGTGGAGTCTTAGTAATAGGATCCCGTTTTTACCCTTCAGGTACCGAACCCTAAAAATGTATCAGCCATGGGCAAACTTATCATCGTCATTTCAGCGGAAAGACGTTCACTGCTGGGCATAGACACCCAAGCTCACACATCAACCGGTGCTGTGCTTCTCTTCTCGCATCTAGCGAACTCTTGTGGAGCTTACTAGGTCATCCGTCCACCCTGAAGCAGATTTTCCTAAACAGCGTCTTCCAATAAGCAGGTGCCACTTTTGGGCCCCATTGATATAAATATAAAAAACACTTACCTACATTTCAGTCAAAACAACAAACAGTCATTTCATAGCTCCAATACTACTACCTACTCCAAGATGGGGTAATAAATCAGTGCTCATTCCTCCTGTTATTCCTCCAGTTACAAGCCGGTAGAACCGGAACAATTATTTAAGCTCGTCTGCATTATTTCCCCAATATTCAGTACGGCACTAAAATTTTGTAGCAGTCGAAGTTACGTATGTAATGTTAACGGCTCGGAAACTTAACATATTGACTGCAGAAATCCAGGCTTGCCAAATCATTTCATTTCATTTATTCATTAACAATTTAACACTGTGTCTGAATGTTTACAAAAAATAATTAATAACAAGCTCAAATATTTTTTTAACTAAGGACCAACACAATATCACCATTACATTATAATACTAATCCAATTTAAGTTCATCCAATGTCACAATTAGAAACATTTTGCATAAAATCAAATAAAAAAATAAAAAATCATGTCATTTACAAAAATTGATTACTCAATATAATAAAATTTAATACATGTCAACAGAATTCAATAAATGCTCCAAAAATATCAAAGCAAACTTCATATAATAATCCAAAAAAGTCTGAACCACAACAAATTACCGTAATCCGATACATCAAAACAAACACATCCGATGATAATTAAAATAATCTAAAAATATCAAACGAAATTAATTCAATAATCCAATAAAAAATCATAAAAAAGCAATAATAGTAGTAAAATGTCATCACAAAATCAATCTGAATCAAATTAATGTCCTATAAATGACAATAAATATATAATCTAAAACATGTCTTAACCATTCAAATAAATAATGCAAAAATGTAAAGAAAAATATTTAAATAATCTAATAAAATGTCAATAAATAATCCAATATATGTCATAAAAAAATTCAATTAAAAATTTATTAGATTGACAAACTAATTCAATAATCCAATAAAAATCACAAAAAATACAGTAATAATAGTAAAAAGAAAAACAACATAAAATCAATTTGAATCCAATACATGTCGTAAAAATTACAATAAATATATAATCTAAAATCTCCAAACCACAGTAATTAAAACTCATCCGATACTTGCACTCAACTTCAATAAATAATCCAAAAATGTCACCAATAAACCAAAATCAACTAAAATAATCTAAAACATGCGATAACCATTCAAATAAAAAATAAAAAAAAGTACAAAAATGTCAAGAAAATAATTAAATAACCGAATAAAATGTCAATAAATTATTTAAAATTATCATAGCCAAATTCATTTAAATAATCCAATACATGTCATAAAAAAAAAAAAACAATTAAAATTTCAAAAATGTCCTAAACTAAAATACTCTAAAACATGTCATTAGAAAAACTCACGCAATCCACTCGGTTACCTAAGTCATATTAATCATTTATCATAAGTTCATTAACGGAATAAAAACATTTTTCCAATAGAAACTCCCTAAGCCTCTTTTTAAACAAGGTGGTTCTATATAATAGACATCTTAGATCCTTAGGCAAGCAGTTAAATAGTTTCACTGCTTGATACTTAACACTATGTCTCACAATATTCAGTTTGGAACTAATTCCAAGCTTCAAGTATTGGTTCCGTGTGGTTTCCCTATGGAGTCTTTCTTCCGTCGTTTCATATTCACCTATGTGCTTTGCCAGGCTGGTCAAGACTGTTAATATGTAAAGGCTTGGCACCGTAAGGATTGAAAGCTTTTTGAAATATTCCCGACAGGACTCGACTTAGGGAATGCGAACTATTGTTCTGATTGCCCTCTTTTGCAGTACAAATGCCCTATCAGTGTTATACCTGTAGCTATTTCCCCATAGTTGAATACTGTATCTCAATCTTGACTCCACCAATGCATAGTAAACCGATTTTAAAATATTTACGCTAAGTTCATCTCGTAAACTCCTAAGCGCATAACATGCTGATGATATTGATCCATCTATAGCTTTTAGTTCATTTTTCCAATTTAATAACGAATCAATATGAACTCCTAAAAATTTTACTGAGTCTACAACATCTATTTTATCTCCATTAAGCATTACATCTAAACTATCATTATCGCGTGATGTAGACTTAAACAATATAATGTTTGTTTTTTTAGTATTTATGATTAATTTATTAGCCATAAACCATAACTGAAAAGATTCAAGAGCCCTGTTTACAGTGTTGCTTAATGAGTTCGCAGTATCTTCGCTAACAATAGCATTAGTATCATCAGCGAATGCTATTATTTTCATATTTAAATTTATTTTTGTTGCTAGGTTAAGTAAATCGTTCGTGAATATCAAAAACAGGATTGGACCTAATATCGAACCCTGTGGGACACCTATCAAAACCCTTCGTAAGTTTGAATGGTACACTTCTTGAACATTATTCTCATTCATGCTTTTAATCTCTACGTACATTTTCCTATTATTTAAGTACGATCGAAAAAGCTCTAGAACCTGTCCTCTTACACCATAATGTTCCATTTTAGCAAGCAATAAAGTATGATTTACCGTATCAAATGCTGAACTCAAATCCAAGAAGATTCCGGCTACCCTCAATTTTTTATTTAATTTATCAACCACATCGTTAACTAAAGTGCTAATAGCTTCCGCAGTTCCAACACCCTTTTGATAACCGAATTGTCTGCTATTTATAACTTTATTCACACTAAGTTGAGTTACTAAACGAATTTTTATCAATTTTTCAAAGATTTTTGAGAGGGTCGGTAAAACTGAAATAGGCCGATAATTTTTTGTATCCATCTGTGAACCTTTTTTATGTAAGGGAATAACTTTCGCTATCTTTAGTTGTTCAGGAAAAATACCAGCATCAAAACATTTATTAAAAAAATCTGACAACGGTAACGCAAGAATTTTTATATGTTGTTTTACAACAGTTATTGGCAAGTCATCATACCCACTCGAAATTTTATTTGCCATTGACCCTACAATTTTTATTATTTCTTCTGGAGTCACAGAAGTCAAACACATTTCACTATTCACCCTGTCAGTAGATTTTTCCAAATAAGAAAGTGAATTATTTTTATCCCTAACATCCAAACTGTGGTTATAATTATTAAAATGTTCAGCGAATACATTTGCAACTTCCTTAGGGTCATCAATAATGTTATTATCCATTTTCAACAATAGTTTTTTTGGAGTTTTTTGTTTATCTTTGTTCCTATGGCGATTTACTACTTGCCAGATTGCCTTGCTTTTATTTTTTGCTGCCTGTATTTGGCCCCTCACAGCAATTCTTTTTGCTCCTTTCACAACTTGCCTAAATAACCTAATATAGTTATTTTTATAAATTTGTATGGTATTATGACAACTCCCACTATTTACACACAACAATCTTTTCATTTTACTTGACACCTTTATGGCTTTTGTGGTCCATTTTATACCAGTACTATTATTTTTTAATAATATGTGTTTTTTTTGCTTTCTGAAGCTACTCTGAAATGCATCGTGAAATTTCTTCAAAAAGGAGTTAATTCCCATAGAAGACCAGTCAATACCCAACAGTTTTCTACTAAACGTCTCGTGGTTATTTTTTTTGAACATTCGTTTTTCAATAGTAATCTTTTGGTTATTGTTTCCTTTTTTTCCTATAACCTTAAGAAGCTTCAGTTCACAAAAAAGCCCTGCATGTCCATCTGCTAAGCCATTGTGGTCCACGAAAACTTTCTGAATTAACGAGTCACCTAAGTTGGTGATTAAATTATCGATACAAGAAGATGACTGATTTCTAGTAAAAGTGGCCGTTTGAATAAGGGTTTTAAAATTATAACATCGTAAAAGACTAACAAAATCTGTATGCTTTTTATTTTCACGGAGAAGGTCGATGTTAAAATCACCACAAATGATACACTTCTTATTAAAAAAATATTCCAACATTATTGCAAATTTTTCCATGAATATTTTGAAGTTCTTTTCATCTGGGCTTCTGTAACAGCAGCATATGTATAGCCCGGTGTCAACGTCTTTAGTACAACATATTTCGAATGCTTCCGATTTATACAATTTATTTACTGGCATACAATCTAAAACTTGTCTATTTCTATGTCCCAAGATAAGACTACCACCTCTTTTTTTGTTAACCCTAGTATTGTGTGAAACCAAGTTGTAGTCAGTCAGAGCAAATAGAGGTGCATTTAATTTGTTAAGAAAATGTTCAGTAACACAGATGAAGTCTAATTTGGGTTCTAAATTATCTACGTAAATTTCCAATTCGTCTTTTTTATTACTAATTCCACACAAGTTTTGATGAAAAATAGAAGTAGCGATAACATGCGCGACTGTATTTTTTTGACTATTTTGAGACTCAAAAAATGAGTTAGGTTCGAAAAAAAATCTCATTTACTTTAGTCCTCTCTGTTTGGACAGAAAAATAGTAGGGAATAGTTCCTTTCTGAGCTGGCATACGAGTTTCGCAATCTGTAAGTTTTGTGCTTTCAAGATGACTTTTTACCTTAAAGTAGTAGGGAATTGTTCCTTTTTTAGGTTCCTGTAATCCAATGTTTGATTTCAAACTCGATTTGCAACTTGCTATTCTCTTTCTAATTCCGCTGGGATTCAAATATTTATCTCTATAATCACTACAATCTATATGATAATTCAATGACTTACAAATATCGGATAGTTTCGTGGAAGTTTGCTGTAAAAATGGACACTTTTTAAACCTACGACATACATTTCTTATAGAGTAGTTCAACTTATTTACATCCAGGTACACGTTATTTAGGACGTTAAGAATAATGACAGTGTTATTACTGAATGTTTCCAATAAAATTTGTAACTGAGACAAGATGAAGCTCAAATTATGGTCATTCTCGCCCACGCAAATTATTAGTTTGTCGTCCGTTGACAATTTGATTTTTACACATTTAGATACTATATCGTTGCACGGTGCATTTGGCTTCGTTTCGGCGACGACTCTGTATGTTTCGTACTGAGTATTTATTCTCGCACGTGAGATCGATGCTGCTAGCCCGACGCAACGCTGAGATCCAAAAATGTACATCCTCCTCTCCGGTACGGTATTTTGCTCAATTTTGGCAGTGCAAGTCTTAACACTAGGGCAGCTCACAATGTCCCGCTTCGGTTCCTGGATTGGGATTTCACAAGTATTGTTACTACGGTGACTACGTTTCACCAATAGCCCAACACGTTCAGTTAGGGTAGCAATCTCTTGTTTTGCGATCTGTAGTTGCTGTGTTAGGGTTAGAATGTCCTGTTTCAAGCGTAGTACGTAGTCACTGCTGTCGACTTCCAATGTGGATGACGATGGAGAGGACGGTGTAGAACTTGAGCTGTGTTGCTGTGACAGCGCTTGCCTCTTTTTCTTAATGTTTGAAGCAGGATTTCGAAACATGGAGGAAGTATGGCATAAAGACTTTAAAGTGTTGTTTTCTGTTGTTAATTTTTCAATTTGTTTATGTAGATCGGTGTTTTCTAATAATATATTTCCCAGTTCCTCTTCTGTGCTTTCAAGTTTATATGTGAGTTGAGCTACTATCTCCTTCATTTCCGAGGTTGTTACTAAGTCTGTTACCGTTCTGTCAACACTCCTTGAAACTCTGTTGGGAGTAACATATGATTCATCTGATGTTTCACCGTCGGTACGTATGTGCGAGTCAAATAACTGTATACCCTTTTGGACCGGGGAAAAACGTTTCAATGTGTCACATTCTAATTGAGCCTGTGTATTTAGTACTTGTTTCGGTGGCGACGGGGTTTTTAAAGATTGCTTTTTCCGTAAAGTAATATTTGATGTATCGTCGGTTTTGGCATAGTTTTTGTTTCTAATACACATCTTACATCTCCATTTTTTTTTCGCTTCTATATCCTTGAGTCGATATGTAGGTTCTGGGTATCCAACGCAGTCAAATTCGTATCGGTTATCACATAGACCGATAGCGCTAGGTTTTGAGGTTTCAAAAATATTAAAGTTGTTTGTGTTTCGCATATAGTTTCCAGACCATTTGCCCAACCTAATACCTTAGTTTGTGTCATCCTAGGTATTTGCATAGGTAGAAATTTAGGTATTTGTCTTTTCGACCAGTATTGGAAGAAAAGAAAATTAGAGATGAAAATTTTCGTCGGATTATTGGCAAAACGAGGGACGAGGGCCCTCGGGCTCCTCTTCGCTTCACCGTAGGTGACCAAGCCACGGCTACTGAGCCCTCGACAATGCAGGAACCCACTGGGGGGGATTTCCTAAGACCCTAGTTTCTCAATTCTGAAATTGATAGCTATCTGCTTACGGTTGTGTGCTATTTGTGTCTTCACATGAAGTGTGATAACTACTTATCACACTAATATTATAAAGGCGAAAGCTTATGAGTGTCTGTGTGTGTGTGTGTTTGTATTTTTGTTACTTCTTCATGCTCAAACGGCTGGACGGATCTGGATGAAATTTAGCACAGAGATAGATTATAGTCAGGAATAGCACATAGGTCAAAGTCAAATATATTTATTCAATTAGGCCAATAAACGGCACTTTTGAACGTCACATAAATTAAAATTAAAATTTACAAGTAATAAAAATTTACAAGAAAAAAAAAAAAATATATATGATTCTACCGTGCATTCGGAAAGTAGATTGTTATGGAGAAGAACGCACAAGAAACTCCATACTTACTTATTTTTTATTTTTTTAAATATTGGTGTTTTACAATATTTACATACATCAATATATCTGAGGACGATGCACCCAGAATAGCTCTACACACTATACTACGTACAGGTATAAAGTATTAAAAAGCATTAACAGTAAAATTAATTAATTTGATAAGTAGGAACATGGTTCTCACATACTTACAAATATTACAAACGTAGGTAAAACACCTAATTCAACAACAACGGAACAGTGTGTGGGTAAATTTCAAAAAAAAAAAAAAAAAAACAATGAATACAATAACTATGAATGGGAATATAAATGAACAAATTTGATTTTGTCTACACCAAAGATTGCCCTATGGAGCAGGACCAGCATGTTTCCAAGCATTCTTATCTTGAATTTAATCATCCAATTTGTAATATGCTTGTTTACAAAGGGTGCTTTTAACTAAAGTTTTAAATTTACTTTCATTTAGTTTTAATATATCACAAGGTATTTTGTTATAGAATTTAACACAGTAGCTAGTCTGTAAGAAGGATGATCTAACTTATCTTATAATAGGATAATAAAGGTTGCTATTATTATTTTTTGAAACTACCCCCAAAAGACGATTTAGGGGTGTTAAAGTTTTTTTGAAGAATCTTATTACTTCAGTTAATAAACTTGAAACTTGACATAAATAATAATCTAAATAAACAATAAAGACTTTCATTGTTAATTTTTCGAAACTACCCCCAAAAGACGATTTAGGGGTGTTAAAGTTTTTTGAAGAATCTTATTACTTCAGTTAATAAACTCGAAACTAGACATAAATACTAATCTAAATAAACAATAAAGACTTTCATTGTTAATTTTTCGAGACTACCCCCAAAAGATGATTTAGGGGATGTTATTTTTTTTTAAGAATCTGATTTCTTGGGTGAATAAACATGAAACTTGACATAAATACCATCCTAAATAAACAATAAAGTTTGTGATTATTAGTTTTTTGCAACTACCCCCAAAAGACGATTTAGGAGATATTACAGTGTTTTTGAAAAATCTGATTGCTTGGGTCAATAAACTTGAAACTTGCCACAAATAATAACCTAAATAAATAATAAAGGTTGCTATTATTATTTTTTTAAACTACCCCCAAAAGAAGATTTAGGGGATGTTAGTGTTTTTGAAGAATCTGATTTCATGTGTGAATAAACTTGAAACTTGGCATAAATACCATCCTAAATAAACAATAAAGGTTGTCATTATTAGTTTTTTCCAACTACCCCCAAAAGACGATTTAGGAGGTATACAGTGTTTTTGAAAAATCTGGTTTCTTGGGTCAATTAACTTGCCACAAATACTAACTTAAATGAATAATAAAGGTTGCTGTTATTATTTTTTGAAACTAACCCCAAAAGACGATTTAGGGTATGTTAATTTTTTTGAAGAATCTGATTTCTTGGGTGAATAAACATGAAACTTGACATAAATACCATCCTAAATAAACAATAAAGGTTTTCATTATTAGTTTTTTGCAACTACCCCCAAAAGACGATTTAGGGGATGTATTTTTTTTTTGAAGAATGTGATTTCTTGGGTGAATAAACATGAAACTTGACATAAATACCATCCTAAATAAACAATAAAGGTTGTCATTATTAGTTTTTTGCAACTAACCCCAAAAGACGATTTAGGAGGTATTACAGTGTTTTTATTTTTATTTTATTCTTGGGTCAATAAACTTGCTACTAATATAGGGCTATATATTGCCCCCAAAAGACGACTTAGGGGATGTTGATATTTTTGAAGAATCTGATTTCTTGGGTGAATAAACAATAAATTTGACATAAATACCATCCTAAATGAATTATAAAGGTTGCTTTTATTATTTTTTGAAACTACCCCAAAAGACGATTTAGGGGATGTTAATTTTTTTGAAGAATCTGATTTCTTGGGTCAATAAACATGAAACTTGACATAAATACCAACCTAAATAAACAATAAAGGTTTTCAATAATTAGTTTTTCGAAACTACCCTTAAAATACGACTTCGGGGTGGTAAAGATTTTTGATTACTTTTACTGCACATAGCTTCTTTTTATGACGTTGGGGAGCACTTAGGAGGGTTTTTGGAAATTCAGCTTTTTAAAGGGTTAAAAGGGAGACATTTATTTGTATAAAAATCTTATTCCTTTGGCAAAATAATAAAGAATGGCATCATTAGTTTTTCGGATTTACCCCCAGAAGACGATTTAGGGGTGTCAAAGTTTCTTTGAAGAATCAAATGGCACTAGGATGGGGACCTCTACATCGATTTGGAACTACCGAACTGGACCGTTTGTCTCAGGTTTAATAGCAGCTTATTTTTGGTTGCCATCACACGAACGAAGTCGCGGGCGGAGTTAATATTATAAATGTGAAAGTGACTCTGTCTGTCTCTCTGTCCACCTTTTCACGCTTAAACCATTGATCCGATTTAGATGCAATTTGGTTCGGAGATATTTTGAGACGCTGAGCAGGACATAGCATAGTTGTTATCCCGGCAATCTTACTTAAGGGGGTGGAAAGAGAGGTAGAAGTTTGTATGGAAAACCCACAATATTATGCTGCGATATAAAAATAATAGTAATAATAATAGTTTATTTGCATAACAAGTTTTACATTTTACATTAAACACATGGTAGTACATGACATTAGTCAAGTTGCACATTAGTGTGGCGACACCAGCACCCTTACTAAGTTGACAAGACTACTTGTGTTAAAGATGCTGGGCCCGACCCTTAAGTAGATGCTTCTTAATATTGCATTTGGGTAGTTACATACATATTCTGTAAGCTTACGAATAATTTATTATAATTATAGCGTATTTTTTGCTTTGAGTAGGTACACAAAAAAATAAATTATTTACAAAAGGAAATAATAGCAATTATGAAATGAGTGGAGCAGCGTAGTGTGTATGAGTGCGTGTGTGTGTATGTGTGGTTGTGAGTGTGTGTGTGTTGTTGTGAGTTTGTGTGTGTGGTTGTGAGTCTGTTTGTATGTATTTTGAGTGTATAGTGAGTATTTTCTATGTTTGTGGGTAAGGGTTGTGATGAGCGATTGTGATAGGAAAGGTTTTAACGGGAGCTATTTTGAGTCATCAATAATTGTTCTGTATTGTTGTAGTTGAGAGTTAGTAGCCAATTATGTAGCTTCTTTTTAAGTGATAATTTAGGTAGTGAATAAAAGTTTAATATTTTGTTGAGTTTATTGTAGAGATGAGGTTCTTGGAAACAGGGAAATTTTCTTGTAAAAGAGTATTGACATCGGAAGTGAAATAAAAAATAAGCTATTCGAATTACTAATGCTTCGCAGACGAAGTCGCGGGCAACAGCTAGTAATAGGATAATTTTTATCCCGGAAATTTGTTCCCTCAGGATAATTTTCGACATTCACGCGGGTGAAGCTGCTGGCAAAAACTAGTTATGTTAATAAGACTACATACTTATACCATTGACTAAATATTTTCAGAAATTCCGAAATCACTAAATGGCGGCATTTGTGTCTCTGCACTAATATAATACTGTAAAATCTCTTGGACCCACCACATTTTACACAAATAAATGATTTTGATTCGATTTGATTTACAATTTACTTAATAATAATATTACGGGGATTTTGTTTTTGTTTTTTGTTACTTGATTGTAAAGAGCTTTTATGAACTTTCTTGCACGTTTTTGTCCATAGATGACTAGTGAAGTGAAGATACTTGAGTTTTCAAGGATTCGGTAAGACTCCTTGACTAAACATTGTCTGTGAATGGTTTATTAGTTGAAATAAATGTTTTGAGTTTAATTAGTGGATTACGAAACATCTAGTATCAGCACATTTTACGAGAAAAATATCAAATTCCCATTTGATAGGAGTAAATGAAATTGATGTCATAATAAATCCCGAAGATTTAGTTGTATTTGAACCTAACCCATATTTTTTGAAAAATAAGTCTAAACTTATATGCTTAAATCTAAATAAAATTGAAGATATACTGTGCAAAGACGATTACTTATAAATATCTTAAAGAAAAATCATCCGGTAAGTAAGGCAGCAGTGTGATAATCAACCTCACTTCTCATCCAATATACATTTTAAAATACTTGAAAATAAAGTCGATGTAAAGATAAGTCACAAACGCGTCGCCCACGACCATCATAAAAGCCTCGAAGACTGCCTCAGTAGACTTTAAAAGCCGTAAATTACGACTTACGAGCAAAGTTAACGCCTTTATTACTTTGTGCTTTTTTGCTTTCATTAAGTACCAAATCCTTGGAAGTTAACTTCAATTAAACTGTTTCGTTGGTTTATTTTTAGACTTTTACTATGGCATGAATGTTTATAGTTTTTCCTGAAGAAATAGATGCCTAGCAAAAGTATGTAAGTGCTATGTCAGTGGAAATGTAGGTGTCTACCTAATGTAAGTTGGTTTGCAGGCTTTAGGAATCTCGTTTCGGAATGAGGCCGGATACAAGACGTACTCTATTTTAGAGGACTTTTGGACGTCAAGAACGTTTGAAATTTTGACAGGAAGTTCATTCATATGGAGGGGGAATAGGTTTGGGCCGGTATTTGAATCGGTGGAAGAAACGATCTCATTTGGATCAGCGGCAACCTCAATGCTCAGATTTATGCGGAGAGGGTTGTTTCAGACGTGATCATCCCTTTGCGACGCAAGTTAGGTGCTTCGTTTCGAATAAAGCACGACAATGCACGTCCACACATGGCTTGAGTAGTAACACGCACTTTTGCCGATGCTTACATCAATGTTCTGCCTCGGCCTGCTCAATTGCAAGACCGCCACCCTATTGAGGACGAATGGGATATGCTCCAAAAAAGAGCTCTGCCGAGAATGGTTGTTGTGCATACCCCACTGTGGGAGTACTCAAAGTGATTTTGATGAACTGACTTTAAGCATACCAAATCACTGTTTTATTTTCTTTCGGTTTTTTTTTACCTCATTATTGCGTTTTTTGCCATTTAATTGACAACATTAACTTAAGATAATTTTCTATGTTTGCAGGCCCATGTAATAGGTGGCCAGCCTATTGCCACTTCATCATCATCATCATATAAGCCGAAAGACGTCCACCGCCTCTCCCAAGCGTCATATATATATATTACGACTTACCAGGCACAAATCCAGATTCTGTTGAAAAATTCCAAATTTAAAATCCAAATAACACTAAGCTCAACCTGATAATTGTATCCATGACCCGATACTCCGTAGCAGCATTTACTTGACCAATAAAGCACCGAGGTGAGCAAAGTTGTAATTAGACAATAAATATAAAAGTTATTCGAGTTACGGACAGTTGTTTGCACGTTTTAAATCACTAAACACTATTGCACGAATAGTTAAGTCGAACGAAGAAAAGAAAATGGAACTTAAAATTAGCACCTAAGACGTAGCAAATAAGACCTTATTCTCATTGCCTTAAAAAGTTATAAGTTATAACTTAGACGACTTTTTCCTAACAAGTTCGAACTTGGGAACAGTTGCCAAGCTATGTTCGATCCTGTAGGTATTTAGCTATGCGTGCGAAGAGCTGCAATCTTTACAACTATGAGTTTGTAAGTGCACGGGAATCTTGGAAAGTTTAAAGTAGCGCTTTTAGTAAAGTTGGCATTCTTGGGAAAATGCCTGCTTCTAGAACTTATAGTATTGTAATATTTTCATGTTCTAAAACCAATTGATGAACCAAAAATCAAGTAAACTAAAGTCTTATTAATACTCGTAACTCGGAGAAAACTTAGAAAAATAAAAGGAAACCGAAATAACTTAACTGTAGGTTTCGTAATAATGGTAAAATTTCGTAATAAGTTTGCAAGGAAAATTAAAATTTCGGTAGCCTTAAATATGTAATTGATGGCATATAGGTAACTCATACCCCAGACTGTTTTAAGAACAAGTCAATTACCAAAAATTTTTAAAAGTAAGGCATCAATTTCTCGAGACAATATTCAGACGTCCACTTTGTTATTGCCAGAGAAGCAGAAGTTGTGGAATACAAGTATTTTGGTCTTGGCGCAAGTGAAGAGCTATGAGCGAATACCGAATAATTAGTAATTTATTTCTTTAACTTAGTTTGCCTCGATCCCACAGTAATTCGATAATGTTCACTATCAGCTTTTGGGCGATTTTATGTAGCGCAAGACTTCATAAAGAAATAGTAATCTAAGACAGACGAGTATTCCGGTTTCAAAGCCCTATTTATGCAAATTCAAATATTGGCATATCACAGATTTAGCCTAAATTTCGCCAATGAATTTCCTGAAACACATTAAGTGAAAGCCTGTAAACCAACTTACATTAGGTAGACACCTACATTTCCACTGACATAGCACCTACATACAAATGCTAGGCATCTATTTCTTCAGGAAAAACTATAAACATTCATGCCATAGTAAAAGTCTAAAAATAAACCAACGAAACAGTTTAATTGAAGTTAACTTCCAAGGATTTGGTACTTAATGAAAGCAAAAAAAGCACAAAGTAATAAAGGCAGTCTTCGGGGCTTTTATGATGGTCGTGGGTGACGCGTTTGTGACTTATCTTTACATCGACTTTATATTCAAGTTTTTTTAAATGTATATTGGATGTGAAATGAGGTTGATTATCACACTGCTGCCTTACTTACCGGAGGTTTTTCTTTAAGATATTTATTAGTAATCTTCTTTGCACAGTATGTCTTCAATTTTATTTAGATTAAGCATATTACTTTAGACTGGTGTCACAAAAAATACGGGTTAGGTTCAAATACAATCAAATCTTCGGGATTTTTTTTTTTTTTATTTTATTATCGATAGGCTCGCGTTTGACCACTACCTCGCCTGATGGTAAGCGATGATGTGGCCTACGGTGAAGCACGCTTGCCTAGAAGAAACCTATTCACTCTTGACTTAAAGACCCCAAGGTTGTAGCTATCAGGAAACAAAGACTCCGGAAGGGAATTCCACTCCTTAGCTGTGCGCACAATGAAAGTATTAGCAAAACGCTTTGTGCGTATGGGTGGGATTACTCCGAGAAAAGGGGAATTTGATATTTCCCGTAAAATGTGCTGAAAAAAGATACTTCGTAACCAACTTATTAAACTCAAAACATTTATTTCAACTAATAAACCATTCACAGACAATTTTGAACGGAGGAGTCTTACCGAATCCTTGAAAACTCAAGTGTTTTCACTTCACTGGTCATCTATGGGGAACAAAGTGCAAGAAAGTTCATAAAAGCTCTTTACAATTAAGTAATTTTATACAAAATCCTGGTTACATAATTATTTAGTGAAATATAAATCAAATCGAAACTAAATCATTTATTTGCGTAAAATGTGGTAGGTCTAAGAAATGTTACAGTATTAAATTAAAGAAGATAAAAAAAATTGCAAATGCATTTAGTGCTTTCGAAATTTGTCCCTGGAAAATATTTAGTTAATAGTCAATCAATCTGCCTATCTTTTTCCCAACTACATTGGGGTTGGCTTCCAGTCTTACTTGGTTTAGCTGAGTACCAGTGTTTTACATGGGGCGCCAGCCTATCTGACCTCCACAACCCAGTAACTGGGTAACACGGTACCCCTTGGCAAGACTGGTGTCAGATCTCAAGCTTCTGACTACCCGTAATGACTGTCACAGATCTTCAAATGACAGCCGGGAACAACGGTGTAACGTGCTTTCCGAGGCACGGAGGTAACTCGGTATGTTGAAATGGTCACCCATCCACGGACCGACCTCGTCAAGCGTTGTTTAACCTTGATGATCGACCAGTACGGCTGTTATTATTTGGCCAAGAGCTCCTCAAAATATTTAGTTAATAGTATAGTAGTCTTATTAACATAACTAGCTTCTGCCAGCGGCTTCGCCCGCTTGAAAGATAAAAAAGTATCCTATGTGCTATTTCTAACTATAATCTATCTCTGTGCCAAATTTCATCCAGAACCGTGCAGCCGTTTGAGCGTGAAGAAGTAACAAACACACACACTCGCAAACTTTTGGTTTTATAATATTACTGTGAAGTGTGAAGACATAATAACACACAACCGTAAACAGATAGCTATCAGTTACAGAATAGGGAAAAAAAACTGTTAGGTATTTTGTGTGTAGATAAATAAATAAAATATAGGTACTTTCAAAATGCAGAAATTTGCTGTCTCTTATTCCTTGTCCCTCCGTAACCACTGGATACATAATCTAACACGCGACACGAGAGCCACATAATACTGTTATCATAATCGTAACTATTTCACGTCTGACATATCTAGGTTGCTTTCAATTTATTCATCCAAGAAATAATAAAGTATTTATTGTGTAGTGTTGACAAAACATAGACTAATTGTGAAAAGATTATTATGTCTACCCTGAATCCAAACCAAGATTTGAAGAATGAAACTACAGAAAATTAAAAAAAGTTTAAAGCTTCTTATTATGTTTATGTTATAACTTCATTTATAACTTCAGTTTATGTCTGTAATGTTTGTGTGGTTTCCTTTTTTTCTTTCTTAAAAACACAGAAACCTGACCATCATCAGTCGTCAGCATGACTGAAATTGGTTACTAAGGTAACATCACTGCTGCAAATATCGCGTCAGAACTGAAATAATCGTACTGCTCCAATCTCAATCAACATCACATTAAATCTATCATTACAGGATTTACCAATGAGATAAATGCACTTCATCATCATCATCATTTCAGCCGAAAGACGTCCACTGCTGGACATAGGCCTCCCCCAGGCGTCACCACATTGACCGAACCCGTGCGTCTCGCATCCAGCGCATTCCCGCAACCTTAACCAGGTCATCGGTCCACCTAGTGGGAGGCCTTCCAACGTATCGTCTTCCGGTTCGCGGTCGCCATTCCAGAACTTTCCGGCGCCATCGGCCATCCGTTCTGCGAGCAATGTGCCCTGTCCACTGCCACTTAAGTTTGGCAATTCTTCGGGCTATGTCGGTAACTTTGGTTCTCCTGCGGATATCATCATTTCTGATGGGATCACGTAAAGAAATTCCAAGCATAGCCCTCTCCATTGCCCTTTGGGTGACTTTAAGCTTCCTGATAAGGCCCATTGTGAGCGACCATGTCTCGGTCCCATAAGTGATCACTGGCAACAGACACTGGTCATAGACTTTTGTCTTGACACACTGCGGTAAATTGGACGACAAGATACCACGCAACCTCCCGAACGCCGCCTAGATGAGTCGGATTCGACGGTTGACCTATTTCTCGAAGTTGGACCTACCCAACTGGACCGTTTGTCTCAGGTAGACATAATCGTCTACAACTTCGAGTGTAGAGTCTCCGATCTTGAGTGTGAGTTACATGGGCATTCACCAGGACCTTGGTTTTATCCATGTTTATTTTAAGACCCACTCTTTCGGAAGCTCTACTGAGGTCATCGGGCATTTTACTGAGAATCTCCATGGTCTCAACTATGACCACTATGTCGTCGGCAAACCAAAGGTGAGTGATGTACTCGCCATTAACGTTGATGTCAAGCCCCCTCCAGTCCAGAACCTTGAAGACATCCTCCAGCGCAGCAGTGAACAGTTTCGGAGAAACGACGTCTCCCTGTCTCACGCCGCGCTTGAGAAGGATTGGTTTCAAGGTCTGATCCTGAAGACCGACAGACATGGTGGCGTTTTTGTGCAGTTCAGCAAATAAAGACCGATCGCGCCAGAAATACCCTTAAGAATGAACCCAGGCGAATAAACATACATTAATTTTTGCCTTTTTCCAATGGGGTAGCCAGAACCATAGAACACCACCCGCAAAGATCCATACATATTGCTTTTGCTTCATTAAGTTAATAAATCTAGTCATACACGCACGCTGGTTATGAGTACTGCGCATCTGACCTTTATGAAGAACATCAGTATTAAAAACATCGGTATTAAGATCCGCGTATAGGCGTCCCGACGTTTCCACTCACAAATATAACAACCGGAATCGAACTGTGCTAGCAATAAGCATCATAATCGAAATCTCCCAGTTATAATTCCTTGCTTCATCTTTCAGATATGATTATAACAACGTAGTTCTTTTCCTTACTTACTAGGTAACCTTCGCACATAGTTTTAAGAATTTTTCAAATTTTAAAACAAACTTCACTTGGAAGTTCGTTTGACCATTTATTATTATTACAAAACAGTGAATTCACAACATGCAATTACGTCACAATGTAGACGCAGCTACAATTTAATGGCATTACGTCGACGTCATCTTTGGGCCTTAAAACGTCAAAATGTGTTGCTTGAGGCTGTCTGACTTACTGCGAGGGATATTCGCTTCATAAAATGTCCTTGTCTTATCTGTTTGCACCAGTTCTTGGGTGATATCATGAGCTATGATCGTGGGGATCCATTTTTCGTAATCGCTGTGGCTTTTTTATGAAGACGGATGAAGTATCCATACTTTTACGACTCTCTCCCCCTTCCTCTTTTCTGCTCTAATATTCAGGGCATATTATTTTCAAGCTTCTATTTTCTTTTGTTTTTGAGATTAGTTGTATCTGCAATACCTCTTGAGTTGACGTATAAGCACTAGGTCTTACTCAGAGCAGCTTCAACCTATGAATTAAGAAAACCAGGAATAGGTTAAGTGGTTCTCGAGTGAAAAGCACAATTTATTTACAGACAGAACAACGATGAGTTTGGAATTATGGGTTAAAACAATGATTTATTACTGTCTTCTGTTAGCGGGTTGTCTTGCGTTAATGTCGAAAATTATCCCAAGGTTACGCAACAGGTACTGGAATAACAAGTAAGTATCCTGTCTACCAACTATGACATGGCCTACCAGTGTGCTAAGTACCACTTCAATCCGTTAAACCGTTAAGTCGTAATTGATTCATTAAGAAACATCAAGGTTTCCAAACTTATACACAGTAGTACAGTGGGGTAGGATTGCATTAGTACCTATTAGTTTCAAATGACCTTTTATTTTTATAGTAATTATTAATTTCGCAAAATAAATGTCCTTTTTTAAGATAAAGTTATCAAGTTCTCCTTGATTGCCTTCTTGCAATTGATCTTGTAACTTAAACGATCCACTATTTACCTGAATCTAGAATCGATCCCTAAATCATTTACCTTAATTATTTTATTAGTATACCTTCCCTTTATTAGATAAACTTGCTGGTAGTTTATCTTGCCCCAAGGGTTTATTAGATTTAGTGATCCGTTTACTCGGGCGTCCTTTGACGTTAGTTAAGTTGGAAATTCTGTGCTAATCTCAATATTTTCATAAAATATTAGGTACAGTAATTTGTTACAAATTTAATATCACTCTTATATTCCTGTAAGGATTAAGGATAAATGTTCCTATAGTACCTATTCTCATATTTTGGCAGTTATGTTTACGTCTGTTGTAATAGAGGGTGAGTTAATCGCTATCAAGCGGGTTCTGACTCCGGGCTGTTACTGGGACATTCCAGGTGTATGGTCCAAAATCACTTTGCCCTACCCGGAAGTCGAACCCCGGACCTCATGCTCAGCAGTAATGCTTGAGACCTCAAGACCAATGAGACGAGATATTTAATATTATTTTGAAAGTCTGTGAATAATGGAGATTTATATAAATAATAATCCGGTCGTGCCCACAACGTTCTCGTTCGGTCGATTTTCGGAAAATCCTTTATTTTCCACTAGGTTTTTGTGGCTGACCATATTAAAATTTTGTGATCCTATCTTACTAATATTAAAATATTAGTAAGATAGGATCACAAAATATTGTGAAATTCTGTATGAATGTGAAAGTCTGTATGTTTGGATGTTAATCAATCACGCCTCAACGGTTGAACGTAATTGGATGTTTTGAACATGGGTAGACCATGGACTGCATTAATTCATAGAATACTATTATCCAGTAGTACATTTATGTGAGACGATTCTCGAATTCCACGCGGGCGAAGCCACTGGCAAAGACTACAGCTCATTATTTCAAAAACTCACTTTTTTTTCTACTCCAACAAATGGCTTTCTAAAACAAACCTTTTTTATCCCCTTAACCGTTATTACCAGCCAGTTACAAGATTGAAAACACTTTTATGCACGTCGGTCACTTGTGTAAATCCGTCAAAGAGTAGCGTTGAAGCGAAACCGGAAGCTAGATAGCAGCCATGTTCTCTCTCAACGGATGTGAACCGCCAGTTGTAATGCGACCATGTGGATATTGCAACACACTTTGTTGACTGGGAATCCGATACGTTCTGTGATTGGTGTCCGTATTTTCCGATATTAAATTCTCAGGAGTCTAAATTGTTGGTTGCATGTAGAAGGATAGGATTCAATAAATAAAATAATAATAAATTATTCTATTGTTGTCTCTATATTGAACCATCAAACTATCTCTAGGTGGAGTTACATTTACTGTCGCCCAATTAAGACACGTTTTGTATTAAGGGTTCAAAGATCTGTGAAAAATATCGCGTGGAAATAAATACGAGTATTAAAGAGCTCAACATTTTTCTTCAATCAGAACAAATGGGTTAAGTGTTTGGATTTCGTCAACGTTTCGGACATTTACGATATTAAATTTTATGGGCCGAATTTAAAAAATATTTGACGGTGTTGAGTAACCGCTTAGCCGATTCTATATTCAAAATCTCTTTAGAATTTTTGAACATGGGCATTTTCTATAGACAAATTGAATATAGAAGTGCTAAGTTATTGCTAAAGACTGCCGAATAAATAAAGGTGGTTTTCTAAAATTATAAATGTATTTTGCCTTTGGTGTAAAAGTGTATCAAAGCAATCACAACCTTTAATCAAAGTGTTCTCTGGTTTTCTACCCAGATTTTTCAGTCAAACAATCTGTCTGCAATTTTTAGTATAGCATCTGAATAGCAGTATAATTGTATATGAAGCTAATGCCTATCAGTCCTTCGCAAACCAGTTAGTGGATAACACTATACCCCTTGCCAAGACTGGTGTCATATTTTCGGGCTTCCCGTATCAACTGTCAAAGATCTTCTGTCTTGACGGCCTAGACCAACAGCATATTGTGCTTGCCGTTGCTCAAAGGTGTCTTGGTTTGTAATGGATGTCCAACTATCCAAGGACGTATCTTCAAGATAGGTTGTTAACCTTGAAGATAGATTCGTGCGTCAGTTATTACTTTGCTACGAGGGGGAAAAAAAACAACAAAAACGCTTTAAATTGATTAAATGTAGGGATTGATAACACTCTCCTAGACAGAACTTCAATATTGTTTTAAAATAAACAACATCTCGAAAGCAAATGGTTTTCTATCTGAGTTTCACAATTCATTGTATAGTTCACAATAGTTTACTTTTATTAACTGTGTGCTTTCGCTCAGGTTTGTTTTTCTTTAGAATTTGAATGTAAACATCTGTTTACTCTCTGCTCCGAGTTGTTTATAACTGTGGTCTAATTGTTGCTTGGTTTGTATTGCCAGCTAAAAAGTGGATAAAGCCGATCATAGAACAGCCGGGAGTCTCTTGCAGCTAGTATTCCCTTTCGTGTGGTCGGCTCAAAACAATATATTTTCCTTAATATCATAAATCGCTCGCTTGGGCTACCTTTTCTTTGACGAAACCCTCACGAAGCTTAGGTAAGCCTAGCTGGTTCTAGTAATAGAAACAATACTGTACGACAGTCTGACTAACCCCGATTCGGATTGCTGAAATTCGGCGAAAGATATTTCCAAATTGATTGATTTGAGAAATTTGTGCTGCAACTTTGTCAGATTAAATTGTCACTGCAACATTCTAGCTCAATCCAATTTAGTATTTTTATATCGATAGGAGATTTATATTCTCTGGTAGTAAAAACTTTTATGTTTTAACATAAAAGTTGCAATGCCATCTTAATATGTAACGAAATTGTAACTTCACTTACAAATTAATAACATTAACAGAAACAATGTAACGTACGTTTCAGAGTTACACTTAAATATACTGTCAACAAAATAATGTTTTCTAAACCCTAGCACGAGTTTCTGCGTAATTGGATCGACTACGTTAACGTGTCGCCTCCGACAATTTTTGTATGCAAAATTAATCAGCGCCATGTGTCCATATTTGGAACTAACAAATTTGTACCACAAGATTTGACGATTGCCTTCGTATTGAGTTTACGTATTTACGTTGCGTTAACGCTCCAAATGTATGGGAATTGGTAGCACGAGTTTTCATTTTGACATGTAGTATCGAGTTTTACGCGGTGTGACGAAAGCACGTCAAAAACTGTCATTTTCTTGGTGAGTGTTATACGTTGACAGGTCCAGTCGTCGGTGTTTATTGGGGTAGCCGAGTGCGAAAGCTTGGCAGTTAGCATCACTTGTGGATGATGTACTTACCTACTAACTTAACACCCTCATACTCTGGTGCGTACGGCTGAGGTATCTTACTAACATCTATTTTTACCAGTCATACCTGAAAAGGGTCCTCACACAAGCGATGATGACACGTGATCACGAGTTGCCGTGGTGAGATAATAAAAGATTACGAATACAGTTCACTCGGCGCAATGAATGCTTCGATACGTTTCCGATAGCTCTTTGAACGCAAATGTAGGCAATCAAGTAATGGATTGCAACGGTAATCAAGCTGTGGTTTGTCTGTTGTGGCTGGGAATTAATCGGGTTGGTTTTCAAAGCGATTTTACATAGAATACTGCAACGATCATTTAATTTATTTTGGATAATTATGTTCTTATTTTGAGTGTATTTATAACCGACTTTAAAAAGGACTGCATTTTTTTAAAGTGTGGTACCTCAGAACTTTTTACTAGGTGAACCGTCTTTGATGATTCTTTCTTTTTAATTAGAATCTGGTGCTTCTCATGTGGTCCTATTTAAATTTGATCAAAATCAGATAAGTAGATTTTGAGTCATCGTTAATAATGCGTATTTTCATGTTAATATTGGGTACCATACCTACAAAGGCTAATTTTATCCCAGAAAAACATGGTTTCTGTTGGATAAGTTATGGAAGGGAAATGGTCTGAAGAAGTCGGTAAACAATTGTCAGGGTCAGACCACGTAATCAGGTGTTTGTACATTTTTATAGTCTTTACAATATGAACCTTTAATCCGTTTCTTGACGTTAATACCGAAACAATTAAAAAAAAAACTGTGTCTCGCGTGGATCCACGTTTCTCACTCAAGGGGTTAATAATAATCCGCAGTCACCGAGTAAAGTAAAGGGCACTCAGTTTGAGCACTGGTATATCTGGTTGCTCTGCTTCATCAAAACCATAAATTCATTAGAAAATATAATTTAACTGATTGGAATGATAAATCAGACCTTTGAATCTTAAGTTAAATCACAAAGCAGTAATTGCTCAGTCGGCCCAACCCGAAACCAACTGACACTTTGAACAAACGCCTGCCTCTCTGTGATCAGTGGCTTTTGGGATGACAACGGATGACGAAAATGTAATAAACATAGCCACAATCTTTTCAAAGCCGTTATCTATATTGTCAATAATTCACTACGTAAGTGTCCCTTCTCTGATATGACTTATAAAAATGTAGATGGAACGACTATTAGTTTACATTTTTACAATTATTGTGGTAAACATACACTTCCAGACCAAATTCGGTGCACAAGTGTGTGTGCAAACACAGGTGCACACTTTGTTACTTCTACGACCTAAGGAACGGCCCTCCACTAACGACTGGAGAGTGTTCAGGCTTCAGAGCAACAACGAGACAAAAAAAAAAAAAAAAAGTGTCAATACAAAAGTTGTGTAGATGTTTTTATCATCGACAACTTTTCCATTTAACTTTTTCCATAGGACTTGTAGTTTTGCCGGCAATCGAGATAAACCGTTTCCACCCTTAAAAACTCACCCCGTTCCCCTTCCCGACCTCAGATCGCCCGTAAATTATTTTTCCTTTAATTTTTATCATATTCTTCTTCTTTCCCAATGGGTTTAAACCTACTATTTTTTTTTTTCACTTTTTATTATTTTTAAAGGCATAAAAGACATACATTTTTTGCATACCCTGGTCTATAAGGGCATGCAATGTTATCTTAGTAACGTGCACATGTAAGTCCTTGAACCACAGTTTTATACAAGTTACACAGATTTGAGAGTGTCTCTTAAGTAAACATGTTTTCATACTAATTTGAATGTCTCTTTAAGTAAACATGTTTTCATACTAATTTGAAAACCCTTAATTTCGAGTATCGTTAGGTACAGGATGATTTTATGCATACTCTTAAATAAGCCCAACGCTACAATCGCGAAAAATTTGATGTCACTACATTTTGTCAAGTTAAGCGAATATAATCAATCTATGGATATTTTTTTTTCCTATTTCTAAGTCTGCTACATAATATATTCACTTTTTCAGCACTATATAATAGCTAGCCGCATTTTGATCAAATTCGTCATGGTATTTTATTTGTAAATAACCTATAGATATATCCCACTGCTGGGCAGAATCCTTGCCCAAGTCCGTCCAGGAGCACTTCTCCCGCGCCTTCTCGAACCAGCCCTCGCGGTACGAGTTCAAGTAATCTCGCCACCTCTTTCTGGGCCCGAGGCTCTAGACAAGTAGCATTTGATGTCAAAATGTAAGGGATTGATCACGTGATTTTTCGATATCGCTGGTCAATCCCATACAATTGTACCTTTGAGAATCGCTATCGCTTTCGCTGAAATCAAATGCTACTTGTGTAGAGTGACGGCGCCGTCGCATATATGTAGTAATATAACATCACAATAATATTCACTGAAGAGTTAAGCAGAGGTGGACAAGTACATTATAGAACGCCCACCTTCCGCTATTTCTGTTTTAGTCACAGTATTCCGTCCTTTATGCTCGATTTAACAATCTCAGCACTCGTCGCCCTTGTAAAAGCTATCTGCGATCAACCGCGATCCTTTTTGCATTTATGTCAAAAAGTCTCTAATGGAAGAAGGTTTTAATTCTGAGTGACTAGTGGTTTTTTCACTTATGTATAATATTCAGTGAATGCTTTTAGAGAGATGAAATTACAGTTTGTTAAACTTAGTTACTCAGAGACTTTAAATAAAATAAAAATAAATAAAAATAGCCTTTATTGCCCTATAATTTACAATTCTATATATATATTTTTTTTTAAATTTAATCTACTAAGGGGTCACCCATTTCTGGATGAAGGCCTCCTCCATCTGTTTCCATCTAAGTCTATTTTGGGCCGTTCTGGTCCACTCTATGCCTGCCAGTGCTACGATCTCATCTCGCCATCGTTGCAATGGTCTGCCGCGGCGTCTGTTTCCGTTTCTTGGGTACCAGTGCAGGACGCGCTCGCTCCACCTGTTGTCTGTGGTCCTCGCGATGTGGCCCGCCCAGTTCCACTTCAGTTTCTCGGCCATATATAAAACATCGGTGACTTTGGTCTTTGCCCTAATGACGCTGCTCTTTATGCGATCGCTTATTTTCAAGCCAAGCATGCTTCTTTCTACAGCTCGTTGAAATGATCTTAATTTCTGTTTCATTACATCTGTTGTAGTCCAAGTTTGGCATCCGTATAAAAGAGTGGGCAGTATATTTGAGTCAAAAAGTTTCTTCTTGATGTTGTTTGAGAAATTTCCTTTAAATATTTCTTTAAGTGACCAGTATTTTTTCCATGCAATAGTTATCCTTCGTTTTATTTCTTTTGCAGTCCTATCGGTAAAACATATATTTTGTCCCAAATATATATAGCTATCAACGTATTCGACGTGTTGGTTATCAACAATTAGTGGTATTTCTTCTCCGTTGGTCATTGCTTTCGTTTTTTCGTAGTTCATTTTTAGTCCACATTTCATACTCTCTATATTTAGGTCTATTATCATTTCTTGTAATTCTAAATGGCTTTCTGAAAGTATGATTATATCGTCTGCAAATCGTAAGTGTGACAGATACTCGCCATTTATGTTGATACCACTTTTGTCCCACGTTAGTTTTTTAAATATGTGTTCCAGTAGAGCTATGAATATTTTGGGCGATATAGTGTCGCCTTGTCTTACACCTTTCTCAATATAGAATACCTCGCCTTCTTTTTCTAATTTAACTCGAGCATTGCATTCCTTGTATATTTTATATATTATAGTTAGATAGTTTTGGTTGATTCCTTGTTCAGCTAGAGCAGTCCAGAGGGATTCATGTTTTATGGAGTCGAAGGCTTTACCATAATCGATGAATGCTATATATATTGTTTTCCCGTATTCCACGTATTTTTCCATTATTTGAGTAAGTGTGAATATATGGTCGATAGTTGAATAATTCTTCTTGAAGCCCGCTTGTTCTCTAGATTGGTTTTCATCTATTTGCTTTGATATTCTGTTTAAGAGTACTGTTGTGAATGTTTTGTATAAGCTTGAGAGAAGGCTAATAGGTCTATAGTTATTTATATTCTTTGGGTCTCCTTTTTTGTATATAAGAGAGATTTTACATGTTTTCCATGGCGTAGGTATGTGTTGTTGTATCATAATTTGGTTAAAGAGATTTGTAAGAATAGGTACTATTGCATCATCAAAAGCTTTAATAATATCGTTTGTGATATAGTCTTCGCCTGGGCTCTTGTTTGTCTTCATTTTATTTATGGCAGTTCTTACTTCTGACTGTATGAAAGGTGGTATAGGGTCTTTGTCATAAGCCAAATCAAGGGGTTCAGGGGTAGTTTTTGCATCAATATTTTTGTAAAGCTCTCTATAAAATTTTGTGGCTACTTCCAGTATTTCTTGTCTTGATGTTACTGATTTATTGTTTGTTTGTTTCAAATCCATAATCCATTTATTTGAGTTGTTCAATTTTTTATATGCTCTTTTGCTTGACCCTGTCAGTTCTAATTCAGCTCGTAGTGTATTTATTCTGTATTGTTTTTGTCTGTTCCTTAGTTTATTTTTTATTTGTTTGTAGAGTATTCGTAGTCGCTTTCTTTGTTCAAATGTTCTATTAGGTAATTTCTTAAGATGTTCTCGTTCTTTAATCAGTTCTAATATGTCTTCGGTGAACAAGTGTAAAGCATTTTTCTTTTTTGCATCTCGGTTTGGGAGTTTCCTAACACATTTATTTATTGTGTTTACTAAGTTGCTGTATGATTCTTCTAAGTTATTACTGACTTCAATTTCTTGTTTTTGTAAAGTATTTTTTAGACATACTTTTTCTATGGGTGTGAAAAGGGTAGTTTTGGGTTTGGTCAGATTTTTCCGACTGGGTTTAGACACTCCGTCTAATTTTATTTCACATCTAACTGGCCGGTGATCCGATGAGTATGTGGTATTTACAACGGTAACATCTTTAACAATTCTCATATTTTTTGCCAGAATAAAATCTATTTCGTTTTTAGTTTTGCCGTTGGGAGATTGCCATGTCCATTTATTGCTTGGGTGTTTTTTAAATTTTGTGTTAGTTATGACGAGCTTATTTTCACAACAAAAATCTATTAACTTTTGCCCTCTTTCGTTTCTCTTTCCATACCCATATTTTCCCAAGATTAAGTCTTCGTGTTTTTGAGGTATACCAATTTTAGCGTTAAAGTCGCCAATAATGAACGTATTTCTGCATGTGTTTTGTACAGCTTGTCTTAGGTTGCTGTAGAATGATTCAATTTCCTGTATGTCTGCTTTTTCAGTTGGAGCGTAGGCTTGAATTATTATTAATTGATGGTTGTTAAATTTCATGTCTAATCGTACAACTCTATCTGTGTAGGTAATAAAATTTTGCATATTATTTTTAAATTGCTTCTTCACCATAAATCCAACACCATTTCTTCCACTTTTTTCCCCATTAGAGAGTAGTATGTATTCCAAATTTTCTTCTATATTTTGACCAGGTCTTTTAATTTCTGCCAGTCCGATGATGTCCCACTTTATTTTTTTTAAACTGTGTTCTAATTGTATTATTCTAGTACTGTCTAAAAGCGATCGGACGTTGTACGTAAGTATATATAAGCTTTGTGATTTGTTTTTGTTTCCTTCTGTAGATGGAGGGTTTTGGTCTCTTTCTCCCACGGCGACCACCCGTGATGGGAGAGCGGTTTTAATTTTATTTTGTACTAAGTTAAAATTGTGTTTGGTGGAGGGGGCCTTTAATTTTCATTCTTCTCTGGTGCGTGTAATATATGCTGTCATTGTGTTTTTATTCGCCTTATATTTTTTATTTGCTTGATTATTCCGCCCGGTATCTGTATTGTGAGAAACATTGATATTTTCATGTGCAATATTCACTTGGTTTGGGGTAGGGGCGGATAGCTGTGGTGGTGATTGAGATAGAGGTCTTTTCTTGTTGCTGTTATAATTTGTTTTCTCTTTAATTATAAGTCTATCGTATTTTATGTAGGCAATATTCCCTTTTTCTTTTTCCTGTTGTAGTTGGGCTTTCAGATCTTTTCTTACTTTCAAAATATTTTCTGGAAATTCTTCTGTTACGTATGTATTAGTTCCATTTAAATTCTTTTTGTTTTGTAAACATTTAATTTTTACGCCCAGTGTGCTAAATACTACAGAAATAGGTCGAGGTTTACTCCCTTTTTTACCGAGTCTTCTTATTGACTGTATATCCAATGCCCCCAATGAAACCTGTATATCTTTATTTATAATATTTAATATTATTTCTTCCAAATCAAAGTAGGACTTCTCATTTTCAGTGACACCAAAGAATACAAGATTTCTCTGTACGCTATTCCTTTCCAGTTGATATAGTCTCTTTTCTTGGTCCGTTAATTGTGTACGCATTTTTTCAAAATCGTTGTTCAGACTTTCAAACTTCTGGTCTATCATCGTTTGAATTTTACTGGTAATTTGATCTTCTGTCTGTAATATTTGCGATTCTATTGATGTAAACCTTTGGTCGATATTATTTTTCATATCGCACACCTAGATAAAGAGTAGCACAACTCAAAATAGTTTAGTAAATAGTTTATAGTTTTAGTTTCAAATAGTTTTCGGCGCTGATTCCGATAATTGCAATAACTCAATTTTGGATTATTTTGAGTTGTGCTACCCTTCATCTAGGTGTGCGATATCTAAAATTAATGTTTTTAACTCATCCATCTTTTTGTTTTGGTACAGGTTACTCCCTCTATGATCGAAATGGGCAACTATTATCTACGTTGGCGGTCTTGTTGCTCCTAGTTATCGTGCGTTCTAACTAGTTCTTATCGATCCCAATAGATGTCACTAGTTGCCACCTGGGTGTTTGAGTTCTTTTGCTGCGATGATTTGCAGCTTTCAGGTTATGACATTCCATTAGATATCTATAAACACTCCAGATTGCTAGTAGAATGGTCACCATATTGTTTTTCGCAATTTTCACAGGCATTCGACTGTTTTACCGTTTTTAATCACTGTACCGCCACCAAAACTGTTTTACTGGCACCGACCGTCCACCACTCGTTTACGACGTTCACAGTTCATGCATTTCTCTGTCCACAATACATCCTTCGCCACATTCAACCAGCTGTAATCTATGCGATTTCCAAGTATTTTTATGGAGTTTTAATATTAATTGACTTAAATGTTTACGGAGCCGATCCCAAACACCCGCACACTAGCGCCACCCACCCGTACATCCTTCGTTCAGAGACTTTAGACAAGTAATATTCTACCAACAAGAACATTGGCACAGCGATTAGAACAAAGGCAAATAAATATGGGAATGTCTAAGTCAGTAGTGACGGGGTTACTTCTAGACAAGCGTGTTTCGCCGTCGTTTACCATCAGATGAGATAGTGGTCAAGCGCGAGTCTATAATATATTTAAAAAAAAATGTCAAGCGCTATCGAAATGACACGTGATCAAACCCTTACATTTTGCCATTTCAACCATTCGCCATCGCTAACATCGAATGACACTTGTCTACTCAGCTCTAAGTAACTAATTTGATCAAATAGAACAGGTAATATAGGCATGCATTTCGAGATCCATCGAAGCATTAGTAGTACAAGCAAATTAATTGATCAACCACTAAATTAGGAGAGTCATTTCAAGGCAGAATGTGTTTATCAGTCAAGACTAACCTAACTACTAACCTATAATAGGTAGGTAATTGCTTGCTAATATTCAATGGTAATAAATTGCATTCAGTTTAACACAGATCAATGTTGTTTCTAGTGGACATTAATTTGTAAGTATAAAGAAAATAGGCAAACTAACTTTTCTCGCGGCTTTCCTATTTTGTATTGCATTTTACAAGCTTTTATTTAACTTGCAATGTATGTTTGTATGTATTTGTGTTGGATGAAATTTTGGAACAGAATTTTAAAGCAGTTATCCTCAACCGATTAAGATGAAATATGGCATACACGTTTAGTTTGGATGACAATTCACGGTAAGGTAATAAAATATATTGGAAATATTATTCAGATTAAAAATTTACTTATGCCAATCAGCAATAGCGCAGTGTTATTTCAACACGTCTACATATTACCTCCTGCAAACGAATAATAGTACATTTCTGCAGCGGCCAGCAAAAGACGCATTGATAGTCGAACGTGTACATGTGGACTGAGGCGAAGCCAAGGGGCAAGGTCAAGGCTTGTATACTTACTGTACTTTTCTCAAATAATGCGCGGCAATTAAAACTAAGTAGTACCTAGAACTCATTTTGTCAAATACTCGCGAACGCGTTAAATTGTTCATTTGTTTTTTTTTTTTAATAAACAGCATTCTATTGGCAAGCTAGTTCGAAATTTGAATATAACCTTTGATAACTTACCTCCTTGGTTGCCATGTTTCGGAGTAAAAGATCGTTCCATTTTTGTTATTACACGACAGATATGAGTTGTAATCTATTTGGCCGCTAAAGCACAACAAATATGGATTTTCCTGGGATTTTCATACAAATTTTGCCGGCCGTTGCTTGCATTTGGCCAGTTCAGCAATTACGCTTGATCCTATCCCGGGGCGCCGACAGTATTATACTAGGTCCTTAGAGCTAGAATCTAGGTAGCAATGTCACTTTTATGTCTGTCTAGCCACCTGAAAACAACACTGTAATGTGTCAAAGTGAAGTAATGAGCAACAATAATTTCTTAATGAGTACTTGTTAGTACTCTTTTGTTTACTGAATATACTCGTA
The DNA here is from genome assembly GCA_949775005.1 of Orthosia gothica. Lineage (NCBI taxonomy): Eukaryota > Metazoa > Arthropoda > Insecta > Lepidoptera > Noctuidae > Orthosia > Orthosia gothica. Next base: position 11,868,130 of record OX459064.1, read on the forward strand.
TAACTTACAATCAAATTAGCTTATGCTAAAGTCTGGCCCAACCATCATGATTACGACTGCCTGTTAGGTACAGGCAGTCGTGTGTTCTCTGTGAAGCTCTGAGCTCTGTCATTATGAAAAATGTTTCGTTAGTTGCAGGTTTTATTAATATAATTACTTCTACAAGAAATTGTATAACCTTTTTGTGGGGAAATCTTGCTGGATACCATACATCTCGGGGGAGGAGAACAGAGGGTTATGTCGGACTCTTGTTTTTTGCGTGTAGAAATGCTCATGCATACTGCACTACCACGGGGAGATAGTGCAGTTATGTGGGACTAAAACCCTCTAAAACTCCACGGTGTCCGCCTGTGCCGCTTATGGCGGGAACACGGGCACGCGTTAGCACTCACCGCGAACCGGCCGCGGCTGTCCGTCACCGGACCCTCCTCGGGGAAGTACCCCCCATCACTGGCGCACCAGAACACACTGTACGCAGTGACCACCCCAGGGACCAAACCAGCACATGGGCGCCAGACGACCCCGTGTATGGCCCTTGACCCTTGCGGGTCAAGGTCAATGGCCCCGCCACCTACCATTTTTCGGGCGCAGGGGATAGGGAGAGCGGCTAACGCAATACCGTAACTCCTCTTCCCCTGCGGCCCCACCGCGTCCGCCATCAGACGGTGGCGACCCCGTCCAGGCCGCGGCAGGTAGGGAGAGTGGCGCACCGCAATACCGGCACTCCTCTCCCGCCGCGGCCTCCAACCCTCAGCCGCGACAACGTATGGGACATGGGACGCTCCATAAGACATCGCGGCCCGCCTCAGTTGCGATGTCGCCTGTTACCAAGTGCCACCGCAACCTACTAGTTGGCCGCTAAGTTGTCCGCTTAATCGGCAAAAGCCCTGACGAGCGGCCCTTCCTCGGGTTCCTCTTCGCTTCACCGTGGGTGACCAAGCCACGGTTACTGAGCCCCCCCGCCTCGACAATGCGGGAACCCACCGGGGGGAATGTCGGACTCCTACCGACTGAAAACCCACAATACCTACCGGGCACGCTCCTGACTGCTAAAACAGGTTAAGGTCAAAGGAATCAAAAAAAGTCAAAGATAGACAGTCGCAACTCGACCATGCGACGCGATTTTTCGTTATTATCCGTGTTGGCCCGTCAAAAGCACACGTCCGTCTTATCAAAAACAACTCACTAGGGCTGAAACATCACCAATGTTCTAAAAACGGTGAAGGAAAACATCGTGAGTAAACCGGCATATCCTTGAACCATAAATTCGAAGACATATAACATCACCCAACTCGCACTGGGCCCGCGTGGTGGATTAATGCCCGTTCCCTCTCTGAACATTAAAAAAGCTGATGATGATGATGATGATGAAGGCATGTCAACAGTCTTATGACGCGTCGTCGAAATTATAGTATTTAATGTTTGCTAACTATTCCTTACGGAGCACTATGTAACGCTGTCAGTATTATATCAATAGATGAGTACACTTGTGATCTCACTCTTGACGTCAGCTTTTATGATACCTCTTTGTACCTATGACACTAAGTTTTTTTTTTATTATCAATAGGCTCGCGCTTGACCACTACCTCACCTGATGGTAAGCCATGATGTGGTCGACGGAGAAGAACGCTTGCCTAGAAGTAACCTATTATCACACATTTTGGATAAAAATACACTTACTTTATATTCTCCGATTATCAGCAGCCGTATTGCGTAAGTGTACAATGAGTTTAAACTCTATCCAACCGACCAAATCGGCCAATCACACAAAACGGAACATATTCTAGCCTAGAAGTATGCGACGGTGGACTGAAGAAACACCACACATATTTAATGTTTGATTTATTTATTTAGTTATGTATACCAGGCCCTTCAGAAAGTATTGCGAAAAAAAGTTTTTATATATGGGAGACTGGCCAGTTATAATGTTTTTCGAAAATATGATTATTTATAAGTAAAAATAAGTAAGTTCCAATTTCAAAATTTCCCTCGACATTTTTTGCGAGTTAATTCAAAGTATTGTGTCTCACTGAAATATGGATCTGCGCCGGGAACATTTTAGAGCTATGATTTTATACGATTTCAAGTGTCGCCTGAAACCGGATGAATCGTACGATAGACTTCAAATGGCATTCATGGATGAAGGCCCTTCCAAGGCAACCGTGTATCGTTGGTATAACGAATTCAAGCGCGGTCGACCAACTTTGGGGGATGACGAAAGAAGCGGTCGCCCTTTGACGGCTGTTACCGAAGAAAACGTGCTAGCAGTGAAAAATTTAATCCAAGACAATAGGCGAATTACATATCAGGAGATTCAACACATATTGAAGATTGGATCGGGAAGCGTTCACGAGATTCTACACAGCCATCTTCGCGTGAGGAGGATAGTATCACGCTGGGTGCCGCACAACCTCACCGATGCTCAGAAGCAGGCCCGGGTGGAATGGTGCCGTGATATGCTTAACAAATTTGAAGCAGGCTCGTCTCGGCGTGTTTACGACATCGTTACAGGTGATGAGTCCTGGATTTATCAATACGACCCAGAAACCAAGCGCCAGTCGACTGTTTGGGTGTTTCAAAATGAGCCAACGCCTACCAAAGTGAAGCGATCTAGAAGCGGGGGTAAGATTTTGATCGCTAGCTTTTTTAATTTGACTGGCCACTTGGTATCAATTCCCTTACGGGATCAAAGAAGCATTAATGCCGATTGGTATACTACCAAATGTTTGCCAGAAGTTTTCTCTGTTATAAGCAACAAGCGACCAAACACAGGGCTCCGCGGGCTACTGCTCCACCACGACAATGCACCTGCGCACACCGCACTCAAAACGAGGGACTTCCTGGACAGCACGCCAGTCAAACTCCTGGGTCACCCTCCTTACAGCCCTGATCTAGCACCGTGTGACTTCTTTTTATTCCCAAAAATAAAAAATCAGCTCAAAGGGATACAATTTTCGTCGCCGGAAGATGCGCTGGCTGCGTTCGAGCAGGCTGTAAACGAGGTGTCTACGGCGGACTGGAAAAAGTGTTTTGAAAACTGGTTTAGGCGCATGAATCTTTGTATAGAGGCTGGTGGAAAGTACTTTGAAAAGATTTAATAAAAATATATGTACGTATAGAACAATTTTTTTTAGTTTCGCAAAACTTTCTGAGTGTCCCACGTATATAGTCTAACAACCATAACTTTGGACCTAGGTCTCAGAGAGGCGTACATTTAATGTTATTTTTACGGCTATAGCATGGATAATCTAAAAAAAAAATATCTTACACTCAAAAGATAAGAAATTATTATATTGAGCCATAAAAGACAAATTTTAAACGTAATTTCACAATTTTTTACTGCATTTCCTGAAATTTTGCAAAATTTTACGGATTAACACATGTCTTTTATGGTATTTTTCTTCGGGTTGTTCTACACACTGACAAAACAATCATAGCTTTAAGCCAATTTGTTCTATATATATCTATTCTTCTCCCTATCCTGGACTATGCTGATGCCAGCTATCTTGATCTCACCCAAGACCAATTGGATAAGCTTGAGCGACTTCAAAATCTCTGTATTAGGTTTAAATTTGGCTTGCGCAAATATGATCACGTTTCTGAATTTCGTACTAAGCTCAGATGGCTTCCTATTCGCCTTCGCCGGAATGCCCACATACTCTCTTTGCTTTATAATGTGCTCTTTAATCCTTTTACTCCTTTTTATCTTAAAGAACGTTTTCAGTTCCTCTGTGACACCCATTCTAAGTCCTTGAGATCATCGGAGAATTTGAAATTGAGTGTTCGTATGCATTCCACTTCCTTCTTTGACAAATCTTTTACGATTCAGTCAGTTCGGTTGTGGAATGCATTACCTATAGAAATAAGACGTGCTCAAACACTGCCAACGTTTAAAAAAATGGTAAAGGAGCATTACCTTTCACTATAATTTTTTAGTCTTTTCCTTTATCTGTCATATAATATATTTGATATTTATTAGTATATTTGATATGTAGTATGTATGTATTTTATGTTATTATGTATAAGTAAGTAATATTTTTTATGATCTATTGTACACTGACAGCCCTAAATTCTTCTCCTATCGTTCAGTCCATCCAAAGGTTGTCTGTAAGAGATTGCCCTGTGCGATAAGACCGCCCATTGTACACTTTGTTTTTAAAAATGTTTGTTCTGTATGTTTTTTTATTATGTGGTGTACAATAAAGTATATAATAATAATAAGAAAGAATATGAATAAAGGAGATAATAATAAAAAGAACCCCTACACATTTTTGCCTAAATTCAATAAATAATAATAGGGATTAAACCCTTAGGGGGTTTTATCGATAAAATTAAGTGTATTTTACAGCATTAAACTTTTATTACTGTTGTTGTTAAGTCCGGACACATTGTAGTATATTGCGTGTCCTGAATAAATAAAATTAAATAGTCAGTTTTTAAAACTCTTCAGCAAAAACTATCTTGTAAAGGCGAATGGCAGGCTTGTATGGGAATTTCGTACCGCTAATAAAAGTTCGTGTTTTGGGTTACTTTTTGTTTTAATTGGTAGTTTATATGATAGATAATCCCTTTTTAAATTCTTAGTTTTTTAGAACTTGGGACGTATAAGCTATAACCAGTTTTATTTTTAAGGTTATATAGTAGTGTACCAATGTTACATATATACGTAAATGTTACTTATTGTTACATAATGTGTAAAGTAAATGTTCTATATTTATTTATTTAAGTATACATGTGTAACATTACAGGTCACACCTAAGGCGTTACACAATGAGATAAAAAAAAAACTAATGGATCAGAGAAAATATAAGCTTAATTAAATATATCTATATACAAATAAAAAACACGATACAACAAAAAAAGAAAAATACAAAAAAGAAAAAAACTTACAAAAGTAAAAAAAAATGTACAAAGAATACATAATACAATTATTCACTAATCCAAATTTCATCCATCTTCTCACAAAAACTTAAACATTCACGACACACATCTATCCAACGCCCAGCAAACAGGTCACACTCCGGTGCTGATGTCAGAAGAGCATTTAGCATTGTAAGCGCCCGAACTAGAGGCGAGTTAGCTCGGGACACCGTACGTGCCAAAGGAACGGCCAAAAGCCGGTGGCTTCGTGGTCTAAGCTGTTGTTTGGGCACCACAGGAACAAACAGCCTCAACAACTGCGCCACGAGCTCCTGGCAATCGGACTCTCCCCGCATGATACGGCAGGCAGAGATAAGCAAGATGTAATTACGCCTTACTTCGAGAGAATTAAAATTTAAAACACCAAGTAGAAATTTGATAGGGTATAGGAAGGGGTAATATCCGAAGAGTTTCTTATAAAGATAACGAAGAAAGGTTTTTTGGATTTTTTCAAGAAGTAAGGCGTAAGTACTCTCATACGGGTGCCAGATCACTGCTCTGCCGTCATATTAAAGAAGGCCGTAACTGACATTTTTGTCAAAAATGAGGTTCTAAACATATTCTGAATCAGCAAAGAAAATGCTATCTTATGGACTTACACACAAAGCTGTAACTCGTATGAGACCAGAGATATCATAAGGATTTTAGCCATAACTACGACACAAATTCTGGTTTTTGAATCTGAAAAGCCATAATTACAAAATAACGGCCTTTTTTGTTAATATTTTCGTATTGCTAGTCAGGAAGGCTGCAATTACCAATTAGGGCTTTTTAACTAAGTAAATTTACTACAAAAAAAAGCCCTAACTTCGCAATAAGGGCTTTGCATATAAGTAATTTGAAGGAACAAGCGCGCGGGAGTGGGCGCGGGGAGAGGTAATAATATTTGAATGAATCCGGGAATCCGCGTCGCTCAGTTGCTAGCTAGGAGGCCACGCGAGGTGTAGAGTGTGTGTGTGCGGTGACGGGACGACGCGCGACGCGGCAGCCGTTTTTCTTTATATGAAAAGCCGTAATTACATTATTTGCAATTACGGCCTTTCAGATAAGTATTTCACAATTTATTATTATATTTTTGCTAAAACAAAAGGGAAAAAATTGAATTAAATTAATATGTGTGTATAAATTTAAATAAACTATGGTTCAAAATAACGCCTGTATTTATTGACGTTGTATAAAACAATAACCATTTACTAAAAATATTCAGTAAATCGTGGGCCTTCATTTTAGATAAAACTTTGATTATCTCGGAATCAGCATTGACGTAATTACGGCCTTCTTTAATATGACGGCAGTGCTGCTGATTCGAGTTTACTCCTGACTAAGGCCATGTATACAAGTTTAATGGCATGTGGATTGGTAAAGTCGCGCATATTTCGAAGGACAAATCACCAAGGGTCTTCGATATGACTCAGCAGCAAGTGTCTTCATATGCTCATGAAAGGTGAGCTTCGTGTCGAACAGAACTCCGAGATCTTTTACAGAATTAACGCGGGCTTTCAGATCACTGCCTAAAAAGTACTCTTCATGCCAGGGAATACGCGTGCGACTGGAGGTCATAACGCTGCATTTAGCAATATTGAAGAGTAACTTATTATACATGCTCCACTGATAGACCGCGTCAATGTCATCCTGCAGAGTAGTTGAGTCAGCTACTTTTTCCAAGCCAAATATTAACTTAAGATCTTCAGCGTAAAGTAAACATTTGGCGTGTTTGAGGACCTTCTCAAGGTCATTGACCATAATGATAAATAGTTAGGGTCCCAAAATAGAACCTTGACTTACTCCAGACCGAGTATGATATGGTGCGGACACAAAGCAACCGTGTCGAACATACTGCTGACGATCTCGTAAGTAACTTGCGAAGAATAAATAAATAGCTAAGTTATTGAGCTTGGTGAGCAATACGTCGTTATCTACTCGGTCAAATGCTTTTTTTAAATCAAAATATAGAACATCAACTTGTATGCCTTTATCTAAGTGCTGCGATATAAGATCCACCAGCGTTAGAAGGTTCATATTAACGGAGCGGTTAAATCGAAAGCCATGTTAGGAATCGGAAAGAAATGGTTGTATCTGGAAACTAATAAGCCTGTGTAATATTGATTCGAACAGTTTTGGGAATGTGGAGAGTATAGCTATGGGCCGATAATTTTCTACGTTAGAAGTAACATTAGATTTAGGTATAGGTTGGACTCGGGATACCTTCCAACGCTGTGGATACTTTCCGGTGGATAATGCCAGATTGAATATATGATGTAATGGTGATATTAGATGATCTTTACATCCTTTAATAATGTATGCGGGAATGTTATCTGGTCCTACGGCAGAGTTTGGTTTGAGTTTATCTATAGCTGTTTCTACGTCACTCGATTTAATTGCATCAATATGTACAAAGTTAGCATGGTTTTTCTGATTGTTACTTTTCCGATTCGGAAAAAGCATGTGCAGCATTACTTCCAGCATATTCTTTTCCATTATAATTCACCCTGGGCTCAAAGCCACCTGTGGCTTTGAAGCTGTGTATATGTTGCCAGAAGACACGAGGATCACGCCTGTTTGGTTCGAATGTGCTTGATGTATTCATCATATGCGACCGACATTCTTTTTTTAACATTTGCCCTAAGCAAGGAAAAATTGTGATAATCAGCATGGCTTTTAGTTGATTTCCACTTACGATGCAGATCAGATTTATGTTTAATGCCACTTATTAGTTCTGTTGTGAACCAAACCGGGTAGCGTCTACATGGCTTTTTAGGCCTGTGTTTTTTTGGTACACATTCATCAAAAATACCGTACAAGATGTTATAAAAAAACTCTACAGCAGCGTCAACGTCACTAGCGAGAATCACGTCTTGCCACGATTCTTCAGATATGACCTTGTACATCAATTCATAGTTTTTCTTAGAGAAATTCCAGTTTGCGTGTCAAGGTTACTTGGATCAATTTTATCAGAACCCAGCAGATGCGTCGTATTATTAGGTGTAAGGGAAACATCTAATGGCGGATGATACGCGTCTCGTTGTGGTACAAGGCCGCCACCCTCAAATTCTACCTCATCGACACAGCTAATGCAATCAGACAGCAGCACTACATCCATATATTGTTTTTTGCTATCTTTGTAGTGTTTTACTTACCATTAAGTAGGTAGATTGAGATGAGGATTGTACCTACACTATCATAAGATACCTATATCCAGCAGCGGATTGCAACAGTTTGATAATGATGAGTTTGATTATATTTAGTGTTATTTGTATTTTTAAATAATTAATTATCATTTAAATATTTGTGTTATTTTACATAAAGCAACTAAAAAACATAACTGCGTTTAATGTACGATTTTATTACTTTTATTTATTAAAATCATTTTACTGATATTATTAATTAATCCGAAGTTCTAGAAATAGTTAACTTACAAAAAAATAAATGGCTTAGTTGCCTTAATAAGAGGTACAAATTCTATAACCGAACAACAAAAAAAGTATGCGGTACGAAATTTGCCGTTCACCTTTTTCCGCAAACCTTTTAGAATAGATCCATGTTCAAAAAGTAATAACGCAAACAAATTTATAAATGAACAGGCAAAGTCTACAAGTCTCAAGTGATACATTTAATAAAACACAAGCGTAAAGCCGAACAAAATAAATGGTTTCCTATAATCGATGCGGTGTCAAAAATATTTGGGCAACAGTACTGAATAAAGCAATTTCGTTTCGACTAACTCTTAACACGACGCTATAAGATTGTAAATTGTTTGTGAATACTTCGAAAATCATTGAAATAATCACGCAATACAATATCAACTTATCAAGATTGATATCCGACGCTTGGGTGTAGAATCCATTAGGTTATTTCCCTTTTTAAAGTAAAAAGGGATAACAAGGATTGCCCAAGCCCCTTAGGAGCGATGATGGGTAGCTCCGGTGAGTAAGGAACAGGGAAACAAGTTTTTTTTCTAAAAGAAAATAAATCTCTTTCCACTGAAAAGTTTTTAAGTGAAAGATGGTTGAGTGAAAAGGATTAGGGTTCCGCTTTCGTTAAGTGAATAATAAAACAACTGTTTAGGAATTTGTACGACCATTTTAAGGCGGTACCCCGAGCAAAACGCCGCGCAAGCCGTTTTTTGTTTTTGCTGTTTTTAGGAGCTATCTACTCGTTATTTAAAAAGAAATATCAATTAATAAAAATACATTAAATTTCTTCATAATATTGATTCTAGAATGGTAGATTTAGTTTTTTTTTTAAATTTTGTATTTATTTCACTAATCTACTTCCAAAAAAACATGAAAATGGGAAATAATTATTGATATTATGCATCTCCTCGTAAAGTGTTTGTAGGGTACACTATCTACAGTACCTACCCACATAGTTTATTTATTTATTTAATACACAAACATACAAGATACACAATACACGATATCGTTATATTTATTTTATTTATTATTATAATAACAGTAACACACCGTTGACAGACATTCACGGCATCGTATATCGTTTACGATATAGCGTCGGCTGATGTCTGGTTGAACGCCACCGCGAGCAGCTGCAGCGGTACTGCACCGCGAGCCTACTAAATATTCTGCCACCCGCAGTGACGCACCGCCAGTCGGTTTGCATCTCCCGTTACCGTTACTGCGCTCCCGCAAATTTATTGTTTACGCGATCTTTACGGTGAACTTTGTCTGTGTTTCTGTTACCTATCTTGTGTATTGTGCTGTGAACATTCTGTCTATCGTGACTGTTTACTCTTCGTCTGTTTCTCCTTTTGAACTATATAAAGGTTACGTGTTTTGTGTAAAAGACAATATAAAAGTGAGTACCCTCATATATGACTTTTATTGTGTCTCCGACCTACATCATCTTCACGTACCTAAACTGGTGACCCCGATTCGAACACTTTAAGAAAGACGATTAAATATGAGTGACAGTGAATCCGCGCACACCGCGCCGTCTGCGTTGCAGCAATCACAACATGTTACACACAGACTGCGCAAAGTGAAGCGCGTGTCCACTATAGAGGTACAAGATGTACACCGCGTGACATTGAAGTTGCCACCATTCTGGCCTGAGGAACCAGAAATCTGGTTCGCCCAAATTGAAGCGCTGTTCGAGAATGCAGGGGTGACAAACGACGTCACCAAATTCAATGATGTCATCGGACAACTTGACCCACCATATGTAAAGGAAGTGAAGGACATAATCATGTCACCCCCCACCACTAACCGGTATGACAAGTTGAAGACCGAGCTTGTCAAGCGCCTATCCGCCTCCCAGGAGAAGAAGGTGAACCAGCTGCTGATGCGTGAGGAGCTGGGTGACCGGAAGCCTTCGCAGTTCCTGCGCCATCTGCAGGGGTTGGCAGGACCCACTATTCCCGAGGACTTCGTGCGCACCATCTGGAGCAGCCGTCTCCCCAGCAGCATCCAGCCTCTCCTGGCAACGCAGCCGCATAGCTCCCTGGAGGCCTTGGCCGAGCTGGCAGACCGCATCCAGGACATCACCCCGCCGTCCAGCCACGTCGCTTCAACGTCGGCAGCAGGGCCCTCTCTACATGAGATGGCAGCCGAGATCGCCGAGCTGAAGCGCGCCATGAAGGACATGACGCTGGAGCTGCGTGACAGCCGCTCGCGGAATCGCTCCCACAGCCGTGGCCGACATGCAAGACGGGTCTCACACCAGCGATCGTCGACACGCTCAGACTCCAGCTACCGGAGCCACCCTGTGTGCTGGTACCACTCCATGCACGGGGAAAAGGCAAGACGCTGCATCAAACCCTGCGACTACACAAAGGGAAACGCCGCGGGCAGTCGCTAATGATGGCGACAGACGACTGCCGCTCTGCAACTGGTCGCCTATTCGTCGCAGACCGAAGCACGAAGACGCAGTTCCTGGTCGACACAGGTAGCGACCTCTGCGTCTACCCCCGTCGTCTGCTCAACGAGCGTCGCGCGCCCACCAACTATCAACTGGTAGCCGCCAATGGGACACCCATTAAGACATTTGGTTTCGTGGAACTTTGTTTAAATTTAGGTTTACGTAGAGACTATAAGTGGCGTTTTGTCGTGGCCGAGGTTACAAAACCGATAATCGGCGTAGATTTTTTATGTCATTACTCGCTAGTCGTTGACTGTCGCAACCAACGACTAGTCGATAGTACGACAAATGTGTTCTCGTTAGCTTCGAGTCGTGCAGATTCATCTTTATTTTCAGTAAAGGTTATATCTGGCGACTCGAGGTATCACAAACTCTTGGAAAGTTTTCCAGACATCACCCGACCCGCCGGTACACTACGCACTACACCGCACAACACAGTACACCACATACGCACGACCCCAGGCCCCCCAGTTTCATCATCATTTCGGTGACTAGCGCCAGATAAACTTAAAATTGCTCAGCAAGAGTTTCAGCTAATGCTTTCAAATGGCACTGCTAGGCCCTCCGAGAGCCCCTGGTCATCACCCCTACATCTCGCCCCTAAGAAGGACAACAGTTGGCGACCTTGCGGTGATTATCGCATGCTCAACGCCCGAACCGTTCCTGACAGGTATCCGATAAGGCACATACATGATTTCGCTCACAGTATCTCAGGCTGCAAGGTTTTCAGTACAATCGACCTAGTGAAAGCCTACAATCAGATACCTGTCAGCCAGGACGACATCCCCAAGACTGCGATCACCACTCCGTTCGGCTTGTACGAATTCCCGTACATGACGTTTGGTTTGCGTAACGCGGGCCAAACATTCCAACGTTTCGTCGACGAGATGACCAGAGGTTTGGACTTCTGCTACTGTTATTTGGACGATTTTCTAATTTTTTCTAGAACAGAAGCTGAACATGAGGAACACCTCCACACCATCTTCGGCAGGTTGAAGGACTTCGGCATGCTAGTCAACACCTCCAAGTGTGTTTTCGGCGTCTCGGAGGTAACCTTCCTAGGTTACCACATCTCCGAGAAAGGCACCAAACCACTTCACTCCAAGGTCGAGGCCATCAAGTCGTTCCCACCGCCCAAAGATGTCCGTCAGCTGCGTCGATTCTTGGGTATGATCAATTTTTACAGGCGATTCATCCCACACGCAGCTCAGATCCAGGCGCCGCTTCACAGCCTCTTGATTGGCAACGTAAAGGGCTCGCACCCCATATGTCTTGCGGAGAGTGCCTTGCAAGCATTTGAGGACTGCAAGGAAAGCCTAGCTAACGCTGCCCTATTGGCTCACCCCGATTGCAACGCCAAACTCGCATTGGTTACCGATGCGTCGGATACTGCAATCGGCGCGGTGTTACAGCAGCTTAGCAACGACGGTTGGCAGCCGTTAGCTTTCTTCTCCAGGAAGCTCAGCCCTCCGCAAACAAAATATTCTCCCTATGACAGGGAACTGCTGGCCATTTACGAGGCCATCAAATACTTCCGCCATATGCTGGAGGCACGACACTTCGTCGTTTATACGGACCACAAGCCAATCAGCTTCGCATTCCACGAGAGGAAGAAGACCTGCTCACCTAGGCAATACCGGTACCTCGACTTCATCGCACAGTTCACCACCGACATAAGGCACATTTCCGGCAAGGAAAATGTCGTAGCCGACCCCTTATCTCGCGTGGAGGAGCTTCAGGTACCGGTCAGCCTCGTCAACCTCGCGGCATCGCAAGCTTCGGATCCCGAGCTAGCCAACCTCCTCCAGGAAGGATCATCACTAGTACTGGAGAAGGTGCAGGTCTCCGGGGAGTGTACACCTGTGTACTGTGACGTCAGTACAGCGCCTCCCAGACCATTTATACCCAAAATGCTGCGAAAACAAGTCTTCGACAGCTTACATTCCCTCAGCCATCCTGGTGTATCAGCGACTGCCAAATTAATCGCAGAGCGCTTTGTTTGGCCAGGCGTTCGGAAGGACTGCAGGGAATGGGCACGAGCTTGTCTTCAATGCCAGCGGGCCAAGGTGAGCCGCCACGTTACAGCGCCATTAGGGTCGTATCATCTCCCACGTGCAAGGTTCACCACTGTCCACATAGACCTTGTGGGCCCGCTCCCGATTTCGCAAGGCTTCAAGTACTGTCTGACAGCAGTCGACCGATTCACCAGGTGGCCCGAAGTGGTACCTATCGTCGACATTACTGCCGAGACAGTAGCTAAAGCGCTGCTGTCCGGATGGATTGCCCGGTTTGGTTGTCCCGCAGATATTGTTACGGACAGGGGCCGTCAGTTCGAGTCAGCCCTGTTCGAGCAATTGTCCAAGTTGGCTGGTTTTCAGCACAAGCGGACAACGGCTTACCATCCAGCGTGTAACGGCATGGTGGAGCGTTTTCACAGACAACTCAAGGCGTCCATCACGTGCCATGCTAACGACAGGTGGACCGAGTCCTTGCCGTGGGTATTGCTTGGAATAAGGAGCGCATTCAAAAAGGATGTCCAAGCGTCTTCCGCCGAACTGGTATACGGCGAACCGCTAAGACTCCCAGGAGAATTTTTCTCTCCCCGTGATGAAGGAACGACCGACATCACGGAATTCGTCGCTCGCATCCGCAAGTTTGCCCAGAACCTGCAGCCGACCCCAGCTTCCCGTCACAACAAAACGAGCATATTTGTTTATAAGGATCTGCAGACCACTGATCACGTGTTCCTCCGTGACGGCGCATTACGTGGCTCGCTACAGCCAGCCTACACAGGTCCTCACAAAGTTCTGCAAAGAGGTGACAAAACCTTTAAAATCCTGTTCAAGGGCAAAGAGGTCACGGTTACAATTGACCGCCTTAAGCCAGCCTACATATTGGTTGACAAAGTTGACCCAGAGGTCATTCCAACTAGCAGTAGCAAGGAGTACACCACTCGTTCTGGTCGTCAAGTCAGATTTCCAAATTTTTATCGCCCTTGACGGTCTCTGGAGGGGAGTGATGTAGGGTACACTATCTACAGTACCTACCCACATAGTTTATTTATTTATTTAATACACAAACATACAAGATACACAATACACGATATCGTTATATTTATTTTATTTATTATTATAATAACAGTAACACACCGTTGACAGACATTCACGGCATCGTATATCGTTTACGATATAGCGTCGGCTGCTGTCTGGTTGAACGCCACCGCGAGCAGCTGCAGCGGTACTGCACCGCGAGCCTACTAAATATTCTGCCACCCGCAGTGACGCACCGCCAGTCGGTTTGCATCTCCCGTTACCGTTACTGCGCTCCCGCAAATTTATTGTTTACGCGATCTTTACGGTGAACTTTGTCTGTGTTTCTGTTACCTATCTTGTGTATTGTGCTGTGAACATTCTGTCTATCGTGACTGTTTACTCTTCGTCTGTTTCTCCTTTTGAACTATATAAAGGTTACGTGTTTTGTGTAAAAGACAATATAAAAGTGAGTACCCTCATATATGACTTTTATTGTGTCTCCAACCTACATCATCTACACGTACCTAAATGTTCATTGATTATTTTTTGTACTAACACTAATGGATAGACAATTTAATAACGAACATTTTTGCAGAATTATTTTTTTCAAAAGACCAAAATTCGATTTTATAAAGATTTTATTCTAAAATCTGGGCGTATTCACTACTGTAATTCATGCGCCACCAGTGCCGCTAGACCAATAGGAACGCTCATATCTCATGCCGATTTTTTGGTCAGGGTACCGTCTTAAGTGGAAAACGGCTGTAGCTTAACCTTCAACTGTCCATTTCCAGACACAATAGAAATTACCATTGTTCTAATCCGATTCGGTCTGATGGACAGATGACCGGATATTTGCACTAACAACTAATTTATACGGAGATGAAGATGGATTTGTATCCTAATAAACAATGATTTGTGGTCTGCGTCCGCCTTATTGCACTTGTTGTGCGATAGGATTACAGATTCGTAATAACCACTATTACGAATCTGTAATCCTATCGCACAACAAGCGCGGTTGCAGTCTAAACATCGAATCTGGTCAGGTAATCTTCAAGCAAAATATCCTAACCTTATGTCTATGGTATCGTCTATGGTGAAACTATCTCATTTGACAGTTTCCACCCTTCTCGCCTTCCTTACTTCTGCCTGAATGACGCTATGTTTGTTGATCTGTCAAGTGTCATAGCTTTTGAAGTTTACAGTTGGTTGTTTCAGTTTCAAAGTTGATCGAGTGAAGTTCTGCGTTGATTTATTTCCGTAACTTATCCTCTCAATTTCTGAAGCTGTAATATTATCGTGCAACATGTACAACAAGTGCTGTGTTGTGACTTGTGCTTGTAGACGAAAGGACGTCGGTTTTCATGTGTTTCCAAAAAGTGAGGTAGGACTCAAAAAATGGTTACAGTGCATTAACTGTGAAAGACTGCGAAGCTTGAGCTTCCAAAAACTTCGCAAACAGTATGTGTGTCGAAATCATTTCGAGAAGAGGTTTCTTTCAACAACGCGCGAAACTTTCTCGCTTTAACTTTAAGATTAGCAGTATTTAATTGGTGCAATGTTATCAACAAAATCTTAAAAGGCACAGATGTCTTCAGACTGGCAAATAAGCCTTTGTTGCCTCAGATGCAATTAAAAGCATTAAATAAATATAAAACTAAATTAAAAAATTAAAAGAAATGAAAGTAATAAGAAAAGTATTTTTTTTCGTTAACATTCCCTTTCTAACTTATTTGTAGAACATATTGCAATAAATGCAAAATAAAAGGAAACAACAATATTTCTAGCAAGAAAACCTTTTTAGGCTGACGCCATACCACGCCTTTGCCACGCTGGATGCAATGCTAAATAAAAAAAATAAAAACTGTCATCGTAGTATCTCCCTAAGTAGTCTGTTGCCTCTGTGGCTGTCATCCATGATTAGTGCACCTTAAGCGAGTCGATTTTTACTCTATGAGAGTGCCCTGTCTGATACGGTAGTATCTCTAAGTAGTCTGTGCATCGAATGAAGTTTGTCAATTAATTGCTTAGCGCACCTTGACATTTGACAGCCCATCGACAATCTAGATCAATAACGAACCTCTGTACAAAGATTATAATCGACTAACAGCCGACAGTTCCTTCTAAACTCAATAGATGGAGTTACGCCCCAACAGAGAATTTGTACTACTCAAACTACTATATGGCGCCACTTGTATGTAAACAAACCATACCGCTGTGACATACATGAACTCATACCTGTATCTCCGAAGGGGTAAGTCAAACATAGGAACATGAACTTCATTTCTGATATAAAAAATGACAATTAATCCTTGACCCTGGTCAATACCAGCTTCCGTAATTTCCGCTTATTGTTCATACAACTCCGTTTTTCGGGCGTTTGTTTAAATATTCGCATTAGAATGTCAGATGTCTTCATTTTCTATGGGTGTTTTATTTATTGCGGAGTACGGTATCCAGACTGCACTGCTCTACATCGAGGATTTCTTCTGCAAATAACTTTTCTGGTAGTGTTGTAAAGCCATAATAATTTTAATTTGGACCACTGGAGTGCTTTGAAACACTAGATTGACGAGGCATTCAGAAGTTAAGTGTGATACTAAGCGACCGTATATCCACACATTTGAAAAGTTTCTCAGTACTACAAGCCTGTTGTTTCTGTTGTGGAGACCCTAAACTAACACATGATTAAAATGCAGGCACATTCACATACAGCCTTCATTAATACTTTGTACAGTAACTTACTAAAGTGAAAGACAAACGGAGACTGATCCTTGTCGAAACCTTTGTGTTCTGGACCTTATTGATTGGCCAGAAGATACGGTGTACGGCGACAAAGGCTGATGATTGCCGAAGTTTTCCGAAGATACCCTTTGTGAAACTTTCGTCACTCGATCGGAACCAACAACACAGCGGTATATATGCGGTGCCGCACACATAATCCTGTGCTCAGCTGACGCTTACTGTAACTGAACAAAAGACCATTCTAGACATTTTTCAAACAATTATGTGTCCGTCACAATTTATTATGTTAATTATGTTTCGACCTACACTTGAAAGGTATTGTGCATAAACCAGAATACCCGTTCTTGGAGTACCGGACTCGTTTGACAGTCCATTTTACAGCTGTGGCACCAGTGCATAATACAGTAATGTAAGAAATAATAATAGGATAATAACTGTAATTGGAGGTGAATCTGCGAAAAAAGTTTCTAGTTGAGTACTGGGCTGGGTGGAAAGACTATAAAGATCTCATGTGCGAAAAAAACACATTGGATGTCATAGATCCCAAAAATGTATTCAGATATAGAATTATTTCTCACAATCTCATGATGTTCGAAACGGTTTACGGTCAGTAAAAAATACTGATATATTTCAGTAGGTACCGTTAAGTTTTTACGTCTTTTAAGTACCCAAAATTGATAATATTGCTGTCAGAACATGAAAAAATCTCGTAAAAGTCAATTTGAATATAAACCGGCTCTATTGAGCATAAAAGAACATAATTTAGTTAGCCTAAATTACCATTCGCACAGATTTATTACAAAAAGAAAACACAAAAAAATCGCCTCATATTTCGAAAACTAATGAACATTATTGAATTTAATTATGGGTTTTTTTGTACACAATTGAACAAGAAATAAACTTTCCATGACCACAAATTGCAGTAAAATCTAAACTTTATGAGAATTAAGCAAACAAACTATTTTTTGGGCCCTTGGTTTTTTTTGCTGTGGTGGGATTTTTGTGGACTTTTCAGGCTTCCGGTGAAATTATTTATTTAGTATTATTTGCACAGGTTGGCCTCTAATTACAGTTATTTTCTTGGGCTATTGATAAAATCTCGAAAATTAATTCGCTGACAAAAACAAAAGAAAGCCACCATCATTGAGTGCCTCAGGCTTTTCTCCGAAAAATACACGACCTTCTTCTTTTCTTTTAAGGATGTGACCACTTATGGTGTCAAAGTTAATTAAACCACCTCTGGTGTCAGCTTTAATTACACCGCCTCTGGGATCCCCACAGGAGTCTGACTTGAGACTATTTCAGACATTCATTAACTATATAAGTCCAAGTTTTCTCACGATTTTTTTCTTCTTCGTTGCCTGTGATGTCCAAGATAAACTTAGAAGGTACATATTATGAATTTGAAAAAGTCACATTGGTATTTGCCCGGATTTGAATCTACAACCTCAAGCACAAGAGGCATTTATTTTCACTGTATTTATGTAGGCATTAATCCATTAAAATAATTTTTTTCAGGTATTTTCTCTCTTTGTTTCTCCCTTAAGGCGATCCATCAAAATTTTGGGCTTTTCCGTGTTTTCGTTTTTCCTATTTTAAGATCGCGTTTTACGCAGTCGTGTTTTTAATTCAGGCTATTAATAATTTTGTAATAAAATTTGACAAGCTATCCAGATTGGAATGATTAGTATTAAAAAGAGTAAAGTATTATAGTTCTTGCATTATAGCACGGTAAAAGCGGTCATTGACCCGCTTACAGTCATAGTCATTACAGACACAAAGCCGTCTTACTGCGGCATTGATATCCAATCGGGTATCTGAGAAATGGCCGTGACCGCTTTTGCCATGCTAAAACGGTAAAACTATAGACACACATCTATCCTTGATTTATGCATCGTTTATTGTCTTTCAGACCAATGACGATGCATTGTATCCTGCAACAATCGAAGACCTCGATTTGTTCAAAATTTATCATGAATTGTTTACTTATGCAGTGTGACATCCTTGCCACGCGACTGAAGTGCCCATTTTAACATTCTGTTGATACTAATGATAATGAACCTTAAAAGTTGGATATAGAGTTCAATTATGTTTGTCGGGTAGTAATTAGGGTTGGTACTTTTACATAATAAATGGCCCTGCGTGATCGATTGCTGGCTGTGTGTCGATCATAAATCAAAGGAAACATGACTGTTTGCGTAAAGGCGGTTACTTTATTTATTATTTATCTAGTGGTTGTGGTTTCTGAAGACTGTAACGATTATGGTGATGTTGTAAGTGGAAAATAAATTTCTTCATTTGTTTAAAAATAAGAAGGCTTAGAAAACGCTGGTGTGACGACTTAGAAGCGTTTATGGGAGGTTAGCCGGAGAAGGCTTTACACAGTAGTGGGACAACATAGGTCAATTTTACTAAAATCATAATTTGATTAGATAATTGTTTATGAGATTAGAGTACTCTTTATTGTACAGGCTGTACACCATCATCATCATCATTCATCATCATCCTGTCTTTTGCCGATTATACTTGGGGTCGGCGCAACACGTTTTCTTCTTCCATACCGTCCTGCCCCCGTCACGCCATCATGTGTTTCATTCCTCCTCATCACATGACCATACCAGAACAAACGGTTTCCTTTCAACTGTTCTGTCACTGGTTCTCTAATATACCCATTTTCACTTTATCTATTTTAATCACTCCGCACATCCATCTCAACATTCTCATCTCTGCTATATGCAATCTCTTTTCATCCTTTTTTTCACAGCCCAGCATTCTGATCCATGCATAGTACGACGGGTCTACTTGTAAATTTTCCCTTTTAACTTGAGGGACATCCGTGGGTCGCAAGTTGACCCAGTGACCTGTCGCCATTTCATCCATCCCGAGTTGATCATCATAATCACACACATACACATAATGCAAAGAAATATTACGCTATTCTGTGAGAGGTTTGTCCAAAGTACGAAGAATTTATTTTTGTACCTTTACTTTTTTTTCATACGTCGAAGCGCATACGGTGCCGCTTGGACGTGTTTTCACAACTCACAACTACTTCGTTATCTATTGTGCAGTAAACAACACAGCGCGGTCGGCCGCCCGGCCTAACCGGTTAGCGCTCGCGCGAATCTGCACCTTATGCGTAATGAGTACAGACGAGAATCATAATGAAGAATTAATCAATACAATTACTATGGAGGCCGAAGAGAATACACATATAGAAGACTTAACACAATTGTTTGAGATGGAGGGTTATGAGACATCGAATGATGGAATGCGACCCACGAAAAGGAGAAGAGAAGAGGACGAATGGAGTGAAGTTAGAAATAACAAAAACAGGACAAGACGTGTAAGAGGAATTACGGAGTTACGTGTCACTTGCAAAGATAAATTTCCTAAACAATTTGCACTTGCAAAATTATTCAAGGAACAAAGAATAATGAATATAACAAAAGTAAAACACATAAACCCGTACAAAATTATTGTCGAACTTAAGGATGCCGAAAGTGCTGAGAAGTTAGTGAACTCTGAACATTTTAAGGGTTTAGGATGGAGATTCCAGCGTCCTTTTGAGGTTGGTCTATCATATGGAGTCATTAAAAATATTGATTTAGACATCTCTGAGATTGAGCTACGTTCATGTTTATCAAGTACCTGTAAGGTCGTAAATGTAAGACGCCTACAACGAAGGGACAGAGAGGCAGCCAATTGGACCGATAGCGAGACATGGAGAATAGGATTTGAAGGACCATCGTTACCATCTTTTGTGCTCATCTACGAAATGAGAGTACTGGTAGAACCTTACGTTTTTCCCGTTACGCAATGTTCTAGGTGCTGGAGGTATGGTCACTCTGTCAAAATGTGTCCTACAACGAATATAATATGTCCGAAATGCGGAGGTAAACATGCTAACTGCGAAACAATCTCTTTTAAATGTGTGAATTGTACTAATAATCACATGGCACTGGACAAAACTTGCCCAGTGTACATTAAGGAAAGAAAAATACGTACTATTATGAGTCAGTATAACGTTTCATATAGAAAAGCATTGGATATCTATATACCACCTCCGGCACCTGCGTACGTGACAGATGTCAACAGGCACACACTTACACCTTCTTGTGAGGTAAACCCAGCTACGCAAACACCTACCATGACCTCAAGTACACCAATGTCACCCGTGTTACAGTCGAAAGCAACATTTGCACAAAAAACAGCACGCCCGGTACAAAGTCACGAAACAGTCTCCACCAAAAGAGATATCACAAACGGACCACAAACCAAAAATGTACCACAAATGGACAAAACACAAAAGGAAAAAGGAGGAGAAACCATAAAGAAAAGCAAGCAGAAAAAACCCAAAAAAAAAGGACCCCATTTTGAAACTTCCCAGGAACAGTATTGTGATATGGACTTTCAAGAGCATACGTACAGGGGTGATGCAACTGAGGAGGAAGACGAGAGTAAAAATGAAGATTCGGAAGATAATAATTCATTTGGATGGCTGGTAGATAAACTAAAATATATTTTATTTGAGAGAAATGACTCTTTTAAAGTTAAAATTATATCCGTTGTCCAAATTAGCATGGAGTGGGCAATATCTTTCTTCCTAAATAAGATAATACCTAAAGATTTGTCTTCTTTTAAAAAATATTTCCGCAATGAATACTGTTAAAATAAACATTTTGCAATGGAACTCACAAAGTGTGCTACCCAAAAAACTAGAGTTAGAACAAATTTTGTATTTGGAAAAAGTTCATATTGCTGCGTTATGTGAAACTTGGTTGGATCCCGACTGTGAACTTAATATAAAAGATTATAATGTGTTTCGCTGCGACAGACCTGACTCATATGGAGGAGTCGCAATTCTAACTCATAAATCCATTAAGGCTCAGCAATGCCATATTAATATTTCAAATTCGCGTATTGAGATGGTCCATGTCAAAATTATCAATTGCAGTTCCATTCAAAATGTAATTTCAATTTATTGCCCACCTAACGTTCGTACTACACAAAATGATTGGGACTCGCTCTTTTCTATAGCTAACTCTAGAACTATAATTTTAGGAGATTATAATGGTCACCACTCAAGTTGGTCCACGAAAACAGATCAAAGGGGTATTCAAATCTTTGACTCATTAATTGACCATAATTTCGTTACTTTAAATGATGGGAAGCCGACTCGTGTAAAGCTAGTTAATGGAATTTTGCAAAAGTCGGCACCTGACGTATCTGTAGCCTCTTCAGATATATCTTTAATGTTTGATTGGAACGCAACTAATGAGTCCGTGGGCAGTGACCACGTGATAATCAAATTAAAGACGTCGGTTAATTGTATTCCACGCATTGTTAAAAAACGAAACTTTAAAAAAGCCGATTGGTTTACTTACCGCAAGTATATACAAGAAAAACTAGATGAGTGTACAATACCTGCTAATCCCCAAAAAGCATATAATTTATTTTTAGATATAATTAACGGAGCCGCTGATGCAAGTATTCCATATTTTAAATTTAACCAAAATCCTAGTAGTCAATTTAAACCGAAACCTTATTGGTCTCCAATATTATCTAAAGCAGTGGCGGCCAGGCGATTGGCTTTAACGTACTTTAGAAAAAACCCAACTCCAGATAACTTACGAATATTACAGGACAAGACTCGAGAAGCTCAAAGACTAACTAGGAATGCTCGTAATGCGGGGTTTCGTAATTTTTGTTCTTCAGTAGATGAGGTCACTTCGGCTAGTGACATGTGGCGACGCATGCGCTGGTTGAAGGGATACCGCTCAGCTAGATTCAATGTAGACGAGATATTGGCTGATCAAGTGCTTTTAAATTTAGCTCCTGATTTTACATGTCCCCCACTGCCTTCTTTTTGTTCTCAAAATCAGATATTGGAAGTTCCTCTATCAAGACAAGAAATTGAAAAATGTATAAAATCTAAAGACACCGCACCCGGCTGCGATGACATTTCCTTTTCGATGATTAAAAATCTTCCAGAAATTGCTAAAAATATTTTGACACAACTTTATAATTTATTTTTTTCGTTAAATTTCGTGCCCGAGCAATGGCGCCAAGTCCGCATAGTACCAATCCCCAAACCAGGTCGAGATTTGAGTTCCGCTTCCGCAATAAGACCCATTTCATTAATGTCCTGTTTATGTAAAATCTTTCATTCTGCTATTAATAAGAGAATTGAGTGGTACTTAGAAAGTAGAGGTTTTTTTTCTGAAGAGACTATAGGTTTCAGGAAAGCACGTTCATGCTTAGATAACTTAAATTTACTGATCTCAAAAATACAAATTGGTTACTCAAAAAAACTTGTTACGATCGGATGTTTCGTTGATATTGATAACGCTTACAATAACGTTGACGTCACTACTCTTCTTTTAACCTTGGACCAACTTGGTGTGGGAGCACAATACTGTGTATATTTATGGGAATTTCTCAAAGAAAGATATTTAACGATTGACGGATTAGATAATACCGTCACTAGAATTGCCAGAAGGGGCTTGGCACAAGGTGACCCCTTGTCACCACTACTATTTAATATTGCGACCATTCATATTTGTAAAGCAATACCTAGCTCTGTATCTATCTCACAGTACGCCGATGACTACGTACTTTATATAACTTCTCATAACACTGATGAGTCAGCCGCCGAGTTGCAGGAAGCGTTAAATGTCTTATGTAATCTATTCGATTCGCTTAACTTAAATATTTCATCAAATAAAAGCAAAATTTGTATTTTTAACAGAGGCTATAGAAAACTGTCAGTTAACCTGTCAATTGGAACTGATAGATTGGAGGTTGTTGACACGGTTCGATATCTTGGTATGTGGTTGGACCGTTCCCTCCGGTGGGGAAAACATATCAATGAGGTTTGCCAAAAAGTTCTTAAATTCATAAAAATTATTAAAGTGCTAGCAGGATCAAGTTGGGGTGTGCACCCAAAGTTCTTAAGAAGGATTTATATATCCCTAATTAGAAGCCGTGTTGACTATGGAAGCTTTTTCTATGACAACAGTGCAAAAACTCACTTGGAAAAATTAAATAAAATACAAAACCAAGCAATGAGAGTAGTGGGTAGTTTTATAAAAACTACGCCCATTCACGTGATGGAGAGCGAGTTATGCTTACAACCGCTACACCTACGTCGACGATTCTTGGCTAGCAAATTCTGGCTTAAAACGAAAGCCTTGCAGGCAAATACGAGAGGAATTAACTTGCTTTCTGAACTATCCACATTGTGTAATAACTCTTCATATTGGCAAAACAAAAGATTTCCTCTACTAGTCTTAGTTCACCAGTCACTACATAATTTAAAAGTTCATTGCAGTAATAAGTTAGATATGTTTTCTCTGAATGTATGGGTCAGTAGTATTGATAGCAACAATTTAATAAAACACGAAGTTAGCTTTGTGACCAAACCAAAACGGCAATACAATCCTGTCAGCTTAAGTAACTTATTTATCGATTACATTAATTCGGAATACTCGACCTATTTTAAAATATTTACAGATGGATCTAAAGAGGGTGACGGTACGGGAGCCGCCTTTTATGAGTCTGAAGGACATTCAATGAAATTCAAAATTAATGTCAGTGTGTGTATAATGGAAGCTGAACTGATTGCGATCGCAG
The DNA here is from genome assembly GCA_949775005.1 of Orthosia gothica. Taxonomy (NCBI): domain Eukaryota; kingdom Metazoa; phylum Arthropoda; class Insecta; order Lepidoptera; family Noctuidae; genus Orthosia; species Orthosia gothica. The sequence goes on from OX459064.1 coordinate 11,892,336, forward strand.
AAGCTCTGTCGTATGCAGAATCAATCCGTCAAAACAAGATTGTTATTCTCACAGACTCAAGAAGTTCGCTACAACACTTGGCTCGATGTACCTCGACATTTCGAGGAACACCGATAGCCTACACTATACTGAAAATTATCTTGCAGTTACAATGTTCTGGAAGGCATATAGTCCTTCAATGGATCCCATCACATATCGGAATAAAAGGCAACGAAATTGTTGATAAGCTAGCCAAGCAGGCCATATATGATGGTATTCCCATTAACTTTTTTCCTTACTTCACAAATTGTATACCTCATATAAAACAGGTTTGTTATTCCCTCTGGAAGGAGTACTTTGATAAAAGATCACAAGAAAAAGGAATCTGGTACAAAACGATCCAACCGCATCCTTTGAAGTCACCGTGGATAGATAATCAGCTGTTGAATAGATGTGATACTGTTATCGCGCTAAGGCTTCGATCCGGACACATTCCGTGCAATAAGTTCTTACAGCTAATGGCAAAATCAGCAACAGATAAATGTGATTTCTGTATTCATTCCGTTGATGATGTTTATCACATATTAACCGAATGTGTTCGCAACGAGGAATTTAGAAATAGCTTAGATTGTAGGTTTAGAGAGGTAGGTTACTGTAATAGTGTTCTAGCTGTACTAATTTCCGACGCAGCTAGGGCACTTTACAAACTAGCTATCCTTAGATTAAGTTAAATGTTACATCTATTTTGTTAAGCTAACCAGGGCGGCATAATCGCATGTGCGACAAAGCCCTTTCATATTGAATAAAAAAAAAAAAAAAAAAAACCTTTACTTTTTAGCAAACAAGTTTTTATTATTTTGAGACCTCTACTTTACCAACTTAAATACCAATATTACTCTTTGTATGCTAAATCTCATAAGTGTAGATATGTATGTTTGTTCACGTATTTCTCAGAAACTAGAAATCAGATTGCATTCATTATTTTTTAATTGGGTTAAGTATTTGTCCACTAAGGGAGTATTATAATGTAATTTCACCAAAACTGTTCGCCTGTTTTCAAGATAAGAAACTGAAAGCTGTTCTTAATTTAATTTAATGAAAATTATATTCTACTTTTTAGTTTAGTTTTCTATTAAAGCGTGGTTTTCAGTTTTTTTTTTTTTTTCTTTTTTTGTAAACATTGATTCCATCAATGAAAAGTTTATCTTATAACAAAGGGCTGGTTCGTTATTCAACTAACCACACTAATATTATAAAGGCGTGTGTGACTTGTGTGTGTGTTTGTTAGTTCTTCACGCCAGAACGGCTAAACGGATTTGAATGAAATTTGGCACAGAGATAGATTATAGTCACTTTTATACTTTTTATCGACTTTCGACTTTCACGAAGGTGAAGCCCCTGGCAGAAGCTAGTCAATAATAAAGTTAAGCACTTAATTATTATATTCCGCACCTTAAAAGCATCCTTATCAATTACGCACTCCCTACTTAACGTTTCATTAATTTGAATATCGAACAATAAAACTGTCAAATGAACCATACATACACATACATACAGCATGACTTCATTAATTTTACCACTATACAACTTTCACTATTATTATAAAAAACATCGAATATTTAATACCCGTATTTAACAAAACTATTGAAGCGTTTCTAAGTAAAAACCAGCGTATCTTGACCTGTGTTCCCTCTATGTGCTCAGTAATTGTCAAATAGAAAGGACGATTCTTTACATATTCAGGGTCCTTGTTAGTGTGGTTTTAGTTTCAACATCTCACTTACCTGGTGCAGTTATTACGTATCGAGGAAAGTTCTAAAATATTTTGATTTGTATTCATTTTAAAAAGACAGGTACTAAAGCAAGTTCGTCTCTCTCTCTGTCTCTTTTGTTCTCAGACTGTCTAACTTGGGGGTTCTTAAGTGAAGAATAAATACTCCATCTTTGATGATAGGTATCAGCGCTTATCCTGAGGTAAGATAGTAGTCAAACACGAGCCTATATAAAATAAAAATCTTAATCTGTTTTGTTTTATCAAAACACAAAACACAAAAAACGACATTGAAAATTCTACCAAATCAAACAAACAAGCAAATCAAATCACTACCATTGTAACTCACATACCCCAATTAATTAATTACGCAATCACAACTGTCAATCTGACATTCCTAGATTCCATTGCCATTCCCACACGTAATGGAGCAGTACACCGGCTGAGCTAACTCGGTCACAATGGCCGAGGCCGGCGCGAGCGCAGATACGACCATTTTACATAATTTCATAATACGCGATACCTCGTGCCAATTTTCTTCTATTTATTATTTTCATACATGTCTTGACATTTGCAGTGAGGCGACATGTGATAGATTAACCTCATATTTTTAAGTCGGTTATAAAATGAGGATTATTTTAGTGTTGTTCTTTACTGGTGTGGTTGTTTTTGCCGGTGCGCAGGATTGCAAAGTTGGCGGGAAAAAGGTTCGGTGCAGTTTTCAGTGTTTTTAAGTGGACTATCCCAGAAGAAGGATAGTGTTTTTTCAGTGAATTGTTTTCAGAGTGACTAGTTTTTCACTTCTCGGTTTTTATCTCGGTGTTTTGGGAAAATATACAGGGTGTAACGGAAAGGAGCTATCAAATTTTAAGAAATTCTTTTGCCCATGTTAATGAACAAGTTTCTCTCAGGCAATTATCAAAGTCAGTAAATTATTACAGTGTTCAAGAATATTTAGAGGATAAGTCGTTACAAAATACAATTTTATTTATTGGTTATTATTACTACAATACAATTTAAATCCTTGTTAATAAACTATTAAAGATTCATATGTTTATTCTCTAATTCATAATTATAAATAGGTTAGTCATATAAACTTTGTTTTTTTAGAAATATTTGTAGGTCATATTATGGCAGGGTATGCTGGAACTAATAAAGTAACATCTATTTTACAATATATTTTAACAAATAAACTTTGATTTGATTTGATAACCGTTAGATATCGTTTTATTTTTATATAATTTCTACATAGTATTTCTTAAACAAATTATAATAAATAATATCTGAAATGTACTACCAACTAAAATACCAACAACCAAAAATTTGGAGAACGCGAGTACGGAGATCCGGGTGATGTGATGATAATTTATTTTAATAATAATTAATTTATTTCATAAAAAAGTGGTACAGTCTGTTACAAAGTAGGATGACAATTTAGGAATAGTTTACATCTATGATGAGTTGTATGATGTTGTCATATATTATTTATTAAATATTCGTCTTCTTTGTCTTTACTTTTATCATAGGTATTGTGAAAAAGAACAAAGAAAATGCTATTCACATTGTTAAGTCCAATGAGTTCCAAGTGATAACTCTATTAAACGCTAGATTAGAACAAAACAATATTGTATAACTAATCGACTAATGAGACCACTAACTATATATCTACTAATCACTAATTATTGCCGATTGACTTGAGATTTCTTTTCACAATTAAACAATGTGTTTTTTTTATATGCCATAACTTTAGGGTTATATTCTATTAAACAAAATAATACAAAAGGTCCTATAATATTTGGTCCAAAAATGCATAGTTTCGAAGATAAAATAAATCAAAATTAATTTATTTCAAATATTGGTTGCGTCCTTTCGGATGCCGAGATTATTCCCAACATTTTTAATGAAAAATGAAAAAATATATAATTAAAAGATAATTCATATACCAGTTGAGTCTTAGATAAGGTCTTCTTTATACCCTGGGATATCAAATAATAATATCAAATCTTTTAACCCAATAAATATATTAGTTGTTTAATTTCAAAGATCCAAACACAGAAACGGTGAACAATCGTTTGAAAACAAACTTACGAACGAGAGATCGTGAGAAAACCATTAATACGCTTCGTATGCCTGCCTTACAACTACATATTTTTGATGTATTGTATAGATGCTAATCAAACCTTAACACTCGTAAAATTTTGATTACATTGATCAAAAACCTCCAAGTTAACAAAACTATCTGACGAGCCCTTGCCCTCCTTTCTGGGGTCGGATTCCATCTAAACAGATGTACTTGAGTACCAGTGTTATACATGGAGCGATTGCCTTGAACCTCCACAACCCAGTAACTGCGAGTACCATGATATACTTTGGCAGGACTGGTGTCAGATTTCCTAGTTTCTGGCAACCAAAAACGACTGCCAAAGATCTTCAAATGGCAGCCGGACCAACAGTTTTACATGCTTACCGAAGCACGGAGGAATCTCGGTATGTTAGGAAGATCAACCTTGGCAAACTTTGCTTAACCTAGAAGATCGACCCGTACGACTGTTATTATTTAACCACGAACTCCACTAAACACCAAAAATATGCATAACATAACATCATCATCATCATCATTTCAGCCGAAAGACGTCATCTGCTAGGCCTCCCCCAATTCTTCACGTTGACCGGTCCCGTGCGTCTCGCATCCAGCAGATCCCCGCAACCTTCACCAGGTCATCGGTCCATCTAGTGAGAGCCCTTCCATCGCAACGTCTTCCGATTTGCGGTCGCCACTCCAGAATTTTTCGGCCCCATCGGTCATCCGTTTTGCGAGCAATGTGCCCTGCCCACTGCTACTTAAGTAACATAACATACTGATATTTTCAGCCGTTTATCGTTCCCACCCAGAGGATGCCTGAGTGCAAGCACACATGCCTCCTCTTTGTGAGAGGGAATGGGCCTTAATCGTGTGGGGGACGCGGGCCTAGTGCGGGTTGGGGAATGTCACATGTTTTCGAAATTTTGGTTCTAGGACATACATCCCATAAAAATATATATGTTGGTCTAATCGTGGTTTACGGTTTAAACAACAACAACAATCATGCTTACACAAAAACGGTGTCTAGATGTGTGTGCATGTAATCTAAATAAATAAATAACACAAAACGTTCTGTCCACAGTGTGTCGACCACGAACAATGCTGCGGAGGATGCTGCTTCAATGGCGAGTGCATTGATAGTGAGTATCACGTTTATGTAATACATGAAGGTAGACGAGGCCAAAAGAGAACAGCTGAAATTATGAAAATATTTGAGATTTTCCTTAGAGTTTTCCATTTGGAGATTGAATACAAAGCCATCGATTGGTTAGTGGTAATCTTCAATGAAAGATTGGATTGAGGACTGGCGGAGGATTGTATTTGCTCTGCGTTCACTTTGAGATAACCGAAGTAAGGTTATCTCAGAGCAAATGCTCTCGATACTGCCTGTGAAAAGTTATGATAAGCTGTAACAAGACTCTAAGGTTACATTGTCGTTAATAACGACTTTCAGTCATTTTATAATCGCTGTAAAAAGTTACTGTCCACATAACTATAGATTGGTCAAAGTACTGCTACTGTTTTTATTCAATCATAAGATTAGGGGAAAGTATAAGTCAAGATACTGCAATAATACGTGGCAGTCGAAGCAGCAACAATCATCAGACGATTCCCTAGATTTTTATATTGGACTCAGTTAGATTTTATTTATGTACCATCTAATATTAGTTGCAATAAGCCAGCTCCCTACATGGCACTTTTTTATAGTCTATTCGCTCGCGCTTGAACACTATCTCACCTGATGGTAAACGATGGTGTGGCCGACGGTGAAGCACGCTTGCCAAGAAGTAACCTATTCACTTTTGGCTTAAATACTACTAGATTCCATCGGGAAACGCAGACTCCGTTAGGGAATTCCACTCCTTAGCTGTACGCATAATAAAAGTATGGCCAAAACGTTTTGTGCGTATTGGTGGGGTTTCCACCATGTACTGATGGCGCATGGCCGTACATCTGGTAATCCGATGCGAAACGGGTTAGGCGGAATTAGATCATGCAATTCCATCGCACACTCCCCGAAATGAAACCGACAAAAAACCGACAAGCTGGCATCTCGGCGACGATGTTTAAGGCTCTGGAGTTTGACTTGACCAGTCAAGTTCACAGACCAATCAAGTTGACAGACCAGACTCATTGCTTAAACATGAATGGCAAAATGTGGTAATGCTAAAAACTCTGCCTGATCCTTTAAAGAATACAGCTGTGTTGTTATACTGTATAATTAAATATTGCGCAGGAAATCTCACATCGAAATCTCTCATAAATATAGCGGGACTAGGTATCAAACCCCAATCTAATGAGGTGGTTATATGAGTAGGTCACCATAATGAGCATGATTTATGTATGATGGACTCACGAGAGACAAACTGACATTGCATAATGCATTCAAGTTAGATAACGCGATTAACCTTGCATTATGCATTAGTGCGCTCTTTAAAATCATTTGTGTACGAGTGGACGTGTTCAACTATAATTTGTTCTCATTTGTCTTGCACAATAGAGTTTTAAATTAAGTTATTTCTGAAATCTTAAACTGTTACTCATGTTTCTAATATAACTGTGGAGGTAAACTAAATCACCGTTTTGTAAGCCATGTAATAGAGGCTATTTAACGAGAACCGTTTTGAAAATCTTATCTAATTGCTGCTATTCGATACCTGATAAAAAACAATAACACTTTGTCAGATCTAGGTAGCAAACCCAGAATACAATTACTCCAGTAGTCACACTGTTTTCTTGTATTTTGGCCTCGTCTGTATCACTAATAGCGCTATCACTTGGCTTGGCGATTTTTATTGTATCGTCATTCGAATTCGATACTCATTACGTCTGCTGAGGATTTAGCTAATTAATTTACAATTTGATCCTCTGTGTATTTATATTTCTCAATGTATTTACCTAATTTTGTTTAATTGTCTCGCGCTCGACAGAAAACTCATCTGATGGTAAGCGATGCTGTGGTCGACATTGACGTGCACTTGCCTAGAAGTAACTTATTCACTCTTGTCTTGAAGAACACTAGATTGTAGCTATTTAAGTTATTTACATGATATCTTTCTTTCTAGCGTACAGATCCTGCCTATCATCAATGGACGTGTGTGAAGACCACATCTGCCTCGGAGAAGAAGAGTGCATAGTGTACATACCGCAGGATGTCCCGGGTGCGAACCTTTACCTGTTTGTAAAATGCCTGGGACTTATCTATAGCCAGCGGAATAAACCTTCAACTGTCCATTTCCAGACACAATAGAAATTACCATTGTTCTAATCCGATTCGGTCTGGTGGACAGATGACCGGATAGGGCATTGGAAAACTTAAATAAAAAAACAAACGGAGAGTAATTTATTTATTCACTGGTCTAAACATCTCCTGGCTCCTTTAGAGTAAACCAGCGTTTAAGTAAATAAATTATGGTTTTATTTTACAAGTAAAGTGAAATCATAATAACACTTTAAATTAAAAATTATATAAGGTTACCTTATATTTATAACCTTTACATTATTAACTTTTTGAAATAAATAGCTTGTATATTAAAATTAAAATTTGATCTCATGAACTAAAGAATTTATGATTTGTAATCTTGATGCATTACAAAATAAAATATGATAGGTTGCTGTATTATATATGTACTTACTAAGTAAAACCGTGTGATGTTATTTCTAATAATCAATATGTCGGCACTTCTAAAGGTTTCGTTCTGAAGAGAATATTATGTTAAAGGAGTTATAAGTACTGTGGGATCGAATAAAACCAGTTACTATAAATATACGAATATTATTGACGTAAACTGTAAGAAATATTTTAGTCAAAGGTGACATCGATGACGGTCAACAACATTTTGCTTGCTATGATAACATATAAGGCTGGTGATAGATGTTAAACGAGTATCTATTCCTAATATCCACCTCTCTTTTTAATGCCAGCCATATTCTTGAGACTTTCAATTCTAGGCCCATAAAGTGGTTTGGTGAGTATATCAGCAATCTGCCTGGTTGCTGGCACATGGCAGATGGTGCTTCCATCTTGAATACATTCTCGTATAAAGAATGATCGTATCCGTATGTGTTTGGTCTTTTGGTGGAATTCTGGTAACATCTAAGGCTGGTGCTAGATATTAAAGGAGTATCTATTCTTAACATAGTAGTCTATGGAGATATGGTTTCGAATGACTCTGACAGTGACAGGTCAACTTGACATAACACTAAGTACTAGTTTTTTAGCGCGAACAAGAGAGGATAAGGAGTTTGGAAACGTGATGGCGTCTATGTTGCTTCTCAGTTTTATTTTCTTAAATTTGTGTTAAATTGAATATTAATAGTGTAAAAATTGTGGTTTTTTATTCTAATAATATTAGTGAATGTGCATGAGTGTGGGCAAGTAAAACACAGCGGTAGAACATGAGTTTGTACATGTGGTCGACAAAACTCCGTAGAAGCTGCCAATAAAACTACCTCCATTTTTTTGGGACCTTATAAAGACATTGGAAAAAAAAAATGGTGTTATTGTAATCTTAATCAGTCTTCACTACTCGACACTGGCAGGAATTGTATTCGATAAAAAGCCATTATAAAAAATAAAAAAAGAGAGGATAAGTTATGAGATCGAAGAAGGATCTGGCGGGTTTGATTGTTGTGAATTGTTGATAAAACTTATGGAGAAATACTGTGAGAGTTACTGATTGTTCGTGTGAATCGAATTACGTGCTTAGTGGATTGTCGTTAATGTTATTCTCCAATACATAACGTGATTAGTTACATTGTGACCCTAGATACAAGCAAAGAAGTTCGTTTGTTTAACATCTAGCCCGAATGAACCCATGCAATAATGACTATTCCTGACAATTACCCAGTCTTCCCTACAAATAGATTAAAGCTACTCTGTGTAATTTAAAAATAGTTCGAGAAAAAAAATCAATGAACAGAACAAAAAGTAAGTACCTATTGCAAGGTAAGTACGTATTGCAAAAAACCTATTTTAAATTTAATGACCGCACATGTTAAGAGTGTATAACCACATCGGCAGTCTGGCACTATAAAAAGACTCAAGAAAAGAATAGTAATGTTCACCACAGAGGTACTGATCAATTTACAGATGAAAATTTAAATAAAAAGGAAACGAATTTGTATCGGGCTTTCGATTGTTGAATGAATAAATAATACTCACGTATTTTTTGATTGAGGTTTATGACATATTTCGATGCACGCAAATGAAAACAGCACAAAACAAGCTATCTGACATTAAGAAATTTTGTTCTTCTTTTGAAAAGTTTATTGTTTTCTCTGTCTACGGTTTACACGGAGTACAAAACGGCAAAAATATTTGTGCCAGTACCAGAGGGAAAGTAATGAAAAATGCATTCCATAGTTGAAATAATACAGAAACAAATTCGTACGCTTTCATTTCGTAGTCACATTCAATTGGGATCCTGCCGTTTTGCCGAAAAGATTTTGACAAAATTTCATTACCCAAACAAATTTCAGCTATCTTTTTTTATACCATTGCAATATTTCGAATGATTTTAGTACGCATATTTTTATTTGGTCAAATTTTTACATGGCAAAATTTTACCAAGTATAATGTCATTATGGCATTTGGTCTTTAATCAAATGATTTATTACAGCAAACAATCTTCAGACAATAAACGTTTGGTGAAATGATTTGTTAAGACAAAAAGTATTAAGGCAAACATAAGATTTTTTGAATTATATAATAAAAAATACAATTTTATTTTTTGATTAATTCTTTCAATTTGTCTGAAACAAGTCAAATTTATGGTTACTTGATATTAATTTATTTATGGAAGTAGTTAGAGTAGGTTAATTATTAAAAAAATGGTTAGGTTAGGTTAGGTTAAAACTGTGACCTCCTACGCACGAGCCGAGCGAGCGAAGCGAGCGGTGCCGCGGCAGCGGCCGGCGAGTGCCAGAAACGACTTGCATTAATAGAAAAAAGAGATTGTTTTTAGTAGGTTACCCGGAACTGAACTATTAAGATTAGGATAATTAGTTATTTAAAAAAAAATGGTTAGGTTAGGTTAAAACTGTGACCTGCATTAAATTTAAAAAAAATATATATAAAAAAAGAGAAATAAAAAACTATAAATATTTGGCTTATTTGATTTTGCGTAAAAACTGTTATTCCAAGTGAAATATTTGAATAAATAAAAAATGTTAAAAGTACTAGTTGGTAAACAAGTTATAGTTTAAACGTTCATTTCCCAAACATTATGTTTGCGTTAAAAATTTTCGTGAATAGATTTTTTGCTAAGTAATAATTTGGGAAATGAAATTATGCGAAAATTTTTTTGGTAAGTGAAAATTTGTCAAATTCGTTTCGGTCAAACAAGGGAGACCCCATTCAATTTATAACAGAAATGTATCGAATATTTATATGCAATTCAAGGAATTTCTACTGGAAAAAATCGCGTGTACAGTTTGCGATACAAACCGTTGGTGACAAATTCATTTACAATCAACATAATATTTACGCAATCTGTCCAACATTGTCAGATGGGGTAACAAATAGGTACTTTTATAATTTTGGTGTAAACATATAAAATAACTGCATATGGAGTTTCTTGTGTGTTCGTCTCCATAACAATCTACTTTCCGAATGCACGGTAGAATAATTTTTATTACTTGTAAATTTTAATTTTAATTTATTTGACATTCAAAAGTGCCGTTTATTGGCCTAGTTGAATACATATATTTGACTTTGACTTTGACATAATCACTGGTTCTTATTTTTGTTTGAAGTCTTATGACCACACAACTTTTAAGCATAAGCAACGATTTTTAACACAACCGTACTACAAACAATTTACAAAAATAGGGTTAAAAAGGTTTTCTTGAACAGTCTCCCATCAAGGATTATTTCCTTCGTTTACGAGGGGAAGCCTAATTATCAAATCGCTTCATCAATTTTATGTGCCATTTGCTGTAATGGTCCAATTAACTGGTCCCTTTAGCCTGTCAAAGTCAAAAGTCAAAGTCAAAACGTTTATTGCGAACTAAGTGTATCATATTGGTGTTATATTACGTTAGTACTTTTGACTTAGCAGCCTTTTACAAGCATTGCAATTATCAACATTATTTTGACAAATACATTACATTTTTTTTTTTTTTTTTTTTTCATTTTCATTATTATTTTGTCTCAATAATGCTGACGATTCAGAACGATTATAATTTTGTCATGATGATTTTTGACATTCAATGAGAGACGTGAATCTCTTTGGCATCAATTAAAATTAAATTGACGTTGATTGAAAGCTATTGAGACTGATTGCAAAAACTAAAGTGATTTATGCAAATAAGGCTGACAAAATGCACTTTTTGACAGATAGAAAAGACAGCCCCCCAAAACGCCCGCTCTTCACCTCTTAATCAAAGAGGCCCAACAAACATCTATTATCCGTCAATGCAGAGAGCAGTGGTGGCCCAGTGTACCGGCCCCGACTTCGTGTCGTAGGTCGTGGCTTCAAACCCAGTTACTCTTTATTTTGTGTAAATTATTTCATCACCACTGCTCTAAACACGGTGAAAGAAAACATCGTGAGGAAACCGGAGAGCCAAATATTCAAAGAATTCACAGAGAGGAGGCCTGTGTCCCAGTAGTGAGAACATTAAAAGGCTGATGATGATGATGATGATCCATAAATCAGTTAAGAAGATGAATCAAACTATCTAAGAGCTTCACCATCGAGTTTTTTTCCATTTTTATTTGTATTTTATCTGATGTATATAATAATATGAATCTATTACTTATACTGTGTGTTTAGTCTGTGCGAAATAAATGTATTTTCTTTCTTTTACAATGGATAGTAATTACTATAATGAAACTCCACACTCTCCATCCTTTTCCACTATCACGAAGACCAAATAACACTCATAATTACAACAAAAATCTCTTTGCCAGTATTATTTGTCTGATTTAGAGCGAAACCATTACCAGGCTTTGCACAATCGCTACAGAAAGATGGCGCCGAAAAATGCAGCGCGGGTTGTAATAACTTAAAACTCAAGCCTTATCTACTGTAGCATACATTCTGCATGTGAAACTATCTGTGCCCCGCGGTTTCAACCGCCTGCATTGTTAGTAAGTTTTCGCTTCGACTTTTTTTTGTTCAGCTCATAAGAGTCGTAGCGTAATGTAAATCTTTCTAAAGAATTGGCTTATCAAATGCAAAAATATTTTTTCAACTCTAACTGGTAGTGCCAGAGATTAACACGCTCAAATAATAAACAAACAAACTCTTCAGCTCTATTAAATTTGTACAGAAGTCTAGATTGTGAACCAGGTCAACAGAACAGTATAAGTTTGAAAATCTCTAATGAATCGCTACGATAAAACTTCCCATTTAAATCTGGAGTGGCTCCAAAAACATGTCTTGTGTGAAAGTGGGACGATTCCGGGAACTGGTCGCCTGGGCGGATTGCAAGTGGTTTGGTCAACAAAATAAAACCGAGTACAAACACCGGGGGCGCCTGCCTTGGACTGATGCAGTCTTGTAGACTTCCCACTTCGTTTGATTGCTGAGAGCTGTATCGAATATTGCTGGATGAGGTTTCAAACTGCCCTTTGTGTCGTCACTTGTCTTTCCCGATTACTTGTGTAACTGGCCGTTTTGATTTTGAAGTTGTGAAATCATCCAATCACTTCTCTCGCTCTTGGTAGAGCGGAAGGGCGTGTCAAACTTTTACTGACTAAAACCCACCCCTGTTCCTTGAGTTTCTTGTGTCAGGGCCACGGTAACTCTCTTTCAAATTTATCTATGACTTGCGCAAAAAAGCAAAGAAATTTTGAAAACTTTGTATTATTCTAACTGCGAGGACTTGAGCCCTTCATTAGCCTCTGCTCAACGTAGATGCATAATACCGGTATGTGTGGTGATAATTAGGCTATTAAAGACCAATTAGATGATTATTCTGTTAAGGATAACCTTGGCAAGGACTCCGATAGGTTGACGTCTGGACATTTGGTCAGCACATTTGTGTTAGTACTATGTGCCAACTGTAAATATACCATTTACTGTACCTATATGTCATTCGCTGATTTGTGTTTGCCCTGCAAGTTGAGCGTATGGCATACTCTCTCTAATGTCTCTAATGGTGGCAAATGTGTTGGATCATTCGGTACCCTTCATGATGGTTTAGCTGAGTGGTGCTAATCCATGCATCTTGTTCGTGAACGGGTGCCATCAGTTAGGGTTGGTCATAACTTAGCTGCCTCGGCCTGTTTTTAATTATTTATTGTATTTTTGAATTATTGGTTTTACTCTAGACGCTTTTACATGTACGTCTTTTTACATCGTTCTCGCATACAAATAATTTTCCAACGAGAATTGTGTAACCTCAGATAAGAGCAGCTCCAATCTGAGGATGTAACCAAATACTTGTAATCAAAACTGATGGTAAAGAATGTCCGCGGCGTTTCTTACACATTCTTCTCCATAGAGACCTATTGACGCTAGCGAATGTGAAACTAGTTTCATCTTTTGTTTGTCAATTCAAAAGTATCTTTAAATGGTTTAGTTGAAATAAAATATTTTGCTCAATATTTGTTTTTTTATAACTATTTCTAGAATATTACAATTTTAGTCTCAAAATTCTTTGTGAATACTCGATCAAGATGTTTCAAAATGTAAATGGACAGTCAAATCACTGACCTGTGAACAAAACTCACGGCACTCAGGTGTATTGAATTCCTTATATCTCAATATTGGGTTCGGAGATAAAGCTGATGTCCATACGAGACTTATTGGCTGTGATTTTGAACTTTTGGACATTGTTTATCAAAAATTGATATACAGAAAAAAATGGTGAAAATACATTTTTCGCAGTCTCTATTTGAAAGTAGGTAACTTTGAAGGGAGATTGAGGCATAAACATGAAATCAGTCTTACGGAGTCTCTTATTTCATATATTTATTTTTGTACCCACGTAATACTTAAAAGAGAAATAACTTATAGGTGCTGCTTATCTCAAAAGTAATTTCTTCAAGCAGACTTGCGACAGGAGAGCTGGATTAGAGACATAGATATAGTGTGTTTAAGAACAAACAAACTCTTAGGTTCTTATGGGCAAATCAAATGACAATCAGAAAGAAACTTGTACGACACTTTCTAACAGAAAGTTATGATCTATCTATTTATCGGTAAAAGTACTCAATGTCAATCTTACTTAAATCTTTATATTGAATCTGCAAGTTAAATTACTAAAAACTATTGAATTTTCAAACATTGCTGAAATAGAGATACATGACATTTATTTGTTCCAAATTCTACCACGATCCTAATATCTTTTACTTGGTATTTTGAATTAACAAAAATCCTACCGAAGTCAAAATAATATATACCTAACTAATAATATTTCAAAAAAAAGGTTTACCTAAATGGGAGCTATTTTCTTTTATCGATGTGGGCCTGGGTATAGACAAAATTAGACGACCGTTAGACGACCTTTATGAGACAAATATGTGATCATCCTGTTCGGTATTGTGTAGAGAAACCTTGAGATGTCCTAGATTAAGGGTTGTTATTAAATAATATCCCTTGTGACTTGCCTTTCATTACATGTCACCTACGGGCTGGTGACAAAAAGATGGTGGGCCGGAAAATTTGTTACTTATAACTTGTTATTTTTTTATTTAGACATCTAAACAGACAAACAAGCAGAAATTATCTAGCTTTTTCTATTTCTACAATTTAATATTATTAAATTGGAGAAATTGTTAGATAATTTAATATAGAATGTTAAATTAAATCTAATTTTCATACTAAAACTATTGTATTGACTATGGTAGTACCGACTGTGTACGTAGATGGCCCGACACCAATCTCAGCATTGATTCAGCAAAATCCGCTGAGATTGGTGTCGGCGAGAATGCTGGTATATCATTCTGCCGAGCGGAGTCGTGATTTGGACGCCGACTTATGTACTTGTACGAATAAATAGTGCAGGTTGTATTGTATTCTTGGTTGGTGTTTTACTAAATGTAATACGTAGGGGAAGCAGGGCTAAACGTGCCGATTTTCATAATATACAAAATTTAAAGAATATTTAAACATTTGAATATTTTATTGGCGTTTCTGAATAGTTATATTATTTTGTGCATCGTTAAACTGTTTTCAAGTTCAAATTTTTTATGAGATCTACTAAACCCGCTGGCCGATGGGGCTGGTTGTTCCGTCGTTTTAAATACAAACTTAGCCTTCAAACACGCTAAAAGAGTGTTTTGAAGTTCTTCAAAATATGTGATTATTTTTCGTGTACTATTGATAGTCATGATACCAGGCCCCTCAGAAAGTATTGCGAAAAAAAGTTTTTATATATGGGAGACTGGCCAGTTATAATGTTTTTCGAAAATATGATTATTTATAAGTAAAAATAAGTAAGTTCCAATTTCAAAATTTCCCTCCACATTTTTTGCGAGTTAATTCAAAGTATTGTGTCTCACTGAAATATGGATCTGCGCCGGGAACATTTTAGAGCTATGATTTTATACGATTTCAAGTGTCGCCTGAAACCGGATGAATCGTACGATAGACTTCAAATGGCATTCATGGATGAAGGCCCTTCCAAGGCAACCGTGTATCGTTGGTATAACGAATTCAAGCGCGGTCGACCAACTTTGGGGGATGACGAAAGAAGCGGTCGCCCTTTGACGGCTGTTACCGAAGAAAACGTGCTAGCAGTGAAAAATTTAATCCAAGACAATAGGCGAATTACATATCAGGAGATTCAACACATATTGAAGATTGGATCGGGAAGCGTTCACGAGATTCTACACAGCCATCTTCGCGTGAGGAGGATAGTATCACGCTGGGTGCCGCACAACCTCACCGATGCTCAGAAGCAGGCCCGGGTGGAATGGTGCCGTGATATGCTTAACAAATTTGAAGCAGGCTCGTCTCGGCGTGTTTACGACATCGTTACAGGTGATGAGTCCTGGATTTATCAATACGACCCAGAAACCAAGCGCCAGTCGACTGTTTGGGTGTTTCAAAATGAGCCAACGCCTACCAAAGTGAAGCGATCTAGAAGCGGGGGTAAGATTTTGATCGCTAGCTTTTTTAATTTGACTGGCCACTTGGTATCAATTCCCTTACGGGATCAAAGAAGCATTAATGCCGAATGGTATACTACCAAATGTTTGCCAGAAGTTTTCTCTGTTATAAGCAACAAGCGACCAAACACAGGGCTCCGCGGGCTACTGCTCCACCACGACAATGCACCTGCGCACACCGCACTCAAAACGAGGGACTTCCTGGACAGCACGCCAGTCAAACTCCTGGGTCACCCTCCTTACAGCCCTGATCTAGCACCGTGTGACTTCTTTTTATTCCCAAAAATAAAAAATCAGCTCAAAGGGATACAATTTTCGTCGCCGGAAGATGCGCTGGCTGCGTTCGAGCAGGCTGTAAACGAGGTGTCTGCGGCGGACTGGAAAAGTGTTTTGAAAACTGGTTTAGGCGCATGAATCTTTGTATAGAGGCTGGTGGAAAGTACTTTGAAAAGATTTAATAAAAATATATGTACGTATAGAACAATTTTTTTTAGTTTCGCAAAACTTTCTGAGTGTCCCACGTAATTATGAATATAGCCAGTTTGATTTTGTCTTAACTAAAGATTGCCCTATGAAGCAGGACCAGCATGTTTTCAAGCATTCTTATCTTCAAAGTCAAAGTCAAATATATTTATTCAATTAGGCCAATAAACGGCACTTTTGAACGTCACATAAATTAAAATTAAAAATTAAAAGTAATAAAAAAAAAATTGAAAGTAATAAAAAAAAAAAAAAACAAGACAAAAAAAAAAAAAACTGATTCTACCGTGCATTCGGAAAGTAGATTGTTATGGAGAAGAACGCACAAGAAACTCCATACTTACTCTTTTAAAAAAAAAATTGGTGTTTTACAATATTAACATACGTACATACATTAATATATGTGAGGACGATGCACCCAGAATAGCTCTATACACAGGTATAAAGTATTAAAAAGCATTAACAGGAAAATTAATTAATTTGATAAGTAGGAACATGGTTCTCACATACTTACAAATATTACAAACATAGGTAAAATACCTAATTCAACAACAACGGAACAGTGTGTGAGTAAATTTCTAAAAAAAAAAAAAAAACAAAACAATGAATACAATAACTATGAATGGGAATATAAATTAACAAATTTGATTTTGTCTACACCAAAGATTGCCCTATGGAGCAGGACCAGCATGTTTCCAAGCATTCTTATCTTGAATATAATCATCTAATTTGTAATATGCTTGTTTACATACATAATATTTTCATAAATAAATTGGCAAGAAACTGTCATAATATTAATATTTTTAAACAATTCCCTAAGAGATTCACGGTGAGTTAACTTATATATGGCTCTGACAGCTCTCTTTTGCAATATAAATATGGATTCAATGTCAGCCGCTCGACCCCACAGTAAAATACCGTATGACATTATGCTGTGAAAGTAACTAAAATAGACCAAACGCGCGGTTTCTACATCCGTTAACTGTCTTATCTTTCTAACAGCATAAGCGGCTGAGCTTAGCCGACCCGCAAGAGATGTTTTATGAGGACCCCATTGCAATTTGTCGTCTAGAGTGATTCCCAGGAAAACTGTTTGATTTACAAAGTCCAGCTTTTCGCCATTCAATATGATATCGCATTCGGTACTTCTAACTTCTAATACATTTGGTTTTTTTTTTCATTTAGTACTAAATTGTTTGCCGTGAACCAATTTTGGACCTGATAAATGGAGTTATTCACGTCATCAAGATTTCGTGACCGCCGATCTATTTTAAATATCAAAGATGTGTCATCAGCAAACAACACCATCTTCGGTTGATTTTGTAGTAATTGGGGTAAATCGTTAATATAAACTAAAAAGAGGAAAGGACCCAATATCGAGCCTTGAGGCACACCCATTGTCATTTCAGACCCTAGTGAGTTTACGCCGTTTATCTGAACTTTAACTTGTCTGGCTTTTAAACATGATCTAAGTATGATGATCTGATCTTGATTCTAATTTGTAATATGCTTGTTTACAAAGTGTGCTTGTAACAAAAGTTTTAAATTTTCTTTAATTCAGTTTTGGGTCGCGGGCAATAGCTATTTATTTATTTTTTTGGCTCTTTAATATCATCTTCCATTTATCACCAAATAAGTCCCATCAAGGGTTGGCCTCCAAGAGCGCGTTGAGCATGAGAATGTTTCTTTTCAGAATCAAGTAAAAGAAATTTTTATTTGAATCTAACCTCGTATTAAATTCAATTGACAAGTCGTTATTAGATTTTTCAGCTACTAAATATCTGATTCGGTCTGTTATCTAGAAGAATTTTAAGTTTAGCTCACATCATGTAAAAATATACTGATGGTAGCGTAGCCCTTCAGGAAATCGTAGCGATCCTACTGAATTGAAATTCCACAAGATTGAAAACTATGTAAGGTATTTCGTCCTTAATTAACTGTCTGTCTGTGCCTCTCATTTATTAACTAACTCAATAATCTTAAAAACTTCTCAGATCCATTAATATAAAAAACCGGCCAAGTGCGAGTCGGACTCGCGCACGAAGGGTTCCTACTTGGTAAATTGCGGTTTACGATTTATGACGTATTAAAAAAAACTACTTACTAGATCTCGTTCAAACCAATTTTCGCTGGTAGTTTACATAGTAATGTACATTATATATTTTTTTTAGTTTTATCATTCTCTTATTTTAGAAGTTACAGGGGGGGGGACAAACATTTTACCACTTTGGCAGAGTCTCTCGCGCAAACTATTCAGTTTAGAAAAAAATGATATTAGAAACCTCAATATCATTTTTGAAGACCTATCCATAGATACCCCACACGTATGGGTCTGATGAAAAAAAATATTTTTAGTTTTAGTTTCAAGTATGGGAACCCCCAAAATGTATTGTTTTATTTTTATTTTTGTGTGAAAATCTTAATGCGGTTCACAGAATACATCTACTTACCAAGTTTCAACAGCATAGTTCTTATAATTTCGGAATAAAGTGGCTGTGACATACGGACGGACAGACAGACAGACAGACATGACGAATCTATAAGGGTTCCGTTTTTTGCCATTTGGCTACGGAACCCTAAAAACCACTCAAAGACTCGCGTTCGTTTATCATTATTTAAACATATAATACTCTGCCAAAAATAATAAAAAAGAAACAATTAATTTAGTTTCAGCGAGCCTTGATTGGGAACGGCTCCAATCCAAACTTCAAGTAAACAATTTGGAGGGAACGACGATTTTTAATTGAGAATATGGTCGGTACACAAACTTGAGGCCATTAGCATATTTATTAGGTTTCAGCCTCTTTCGAGCCTTGTTGTCATAGTTTTGAAGGCGTTAAGTGGAAAAATGGCAGTGTTGTGAAGGATCGTTTTTTTTGTATGAAATTGATTCTATTATTTATTAAGGAATGCGAACAATAAAAAAAAATGTGAGCGGTTTATTTGTTACGCTGAATTTTTATCTTTCTCTTTTTAGTTTTGGTACACCATCACTACACAAGATGACATCACATAGACATCACTGAGCAAGTTCTATAGTAAGGTAACGAGAGAATTGACAAAATACCCAACCCAATTTACACATTCGTGTTGTTTGTCGTTAAGGAGTTCGGTTTTAATTATGTTCCATAATTATTTTAATAACTGCTGAACCGATTTTGATGAAACTTATACTATTCCCTAAGTTGAGAAATATCTAATCTACTAAAAAAGTATACATACACGTTTGAAATTCGGCACACGTGTTTAGTAGCCCAGACAGAGTCAATCAATCTGCCTAGCCTTTTCCCAACTACATTGGGATCGGCTTCCAATCTTACCGGATTCAGCTAAGAACCAGTTTTTTACATGGAGCGACTGCCTATCTGACCTCCACAACCCAGTAACTGGGTAACACGGTACCCCTTGGCAAGACTGGTGTCAGATCTCAAGCTTCTGACTTTCCATAACGACTGTCAAAGATCTTCAAATGACAACCGTGACCAACGGCTTAACGTGCTTTCCGAGGCATGTTGAAAAGATCACCCATCTATCGACCGACCTTGTCAAGCATTGCTTAACCTTGATGGTATAAATTCATGATACAAACTCACGGTTTGTACTCTATAATTAAACATCAGTCTTTAACTTTAAAGTAGGTATAAATTCATTACATAACCTCCCAGACTATGTTCTAGAATAAGACGCACAGTTACAAATTCTTAGTACGAACTCACGATTCGTACTCTAGAATTAAGTATCAGTCTTACCATTATAAATACAAATTCACGACATGGTCTCAAAAGATAATGTTCTAGATTTTTTGTGCTAAATAATATACAGCGATCAACCTTACAGATTGAACTGAAGTACATTCCAGGTTGGTATTAGCCTTACAGACTAAACTCATTAGCACTAGGCACCAAATAAATAAAAATAAGTAGGTAGATAATTCAAACAACATGTTCCAAGACCGCGAGGTCCGGCTGGCGCCGGCGGGCGCCGCGCTGGCCGGCGAGGCTTTCATTATTCGAAATCTAAAATGTATTGACCATCGTTTTGCGGAGCCTCCTGCAAAGATTCTGGGTACTGATCATCAGCATCACTATCATAATTCTGTTCGATCGAACTAGTACTGGGAACCCGTTCCCGTTGCTTACGCTGAACACGAAATATCTTTTTCTCCAATTTTCTCATTTTCCGAGCTAAATACTCCTCCTCATCGTAGTATTTTCGTTTTCCCATTATCAAAAAACTAATAAATACACTGAAAAACCACTAAAATAATTTAGGGAAAGGAAATTTAGTGCACGATGGCAACGACACAAAACGTGTTTGAGATACCCACACTAGGGCGCACGAAATAGTTTTTGAATTGTTGCTCTAAAATAGTGTAAGATGGCAGCACATGTCCGTGCTACTACAAGTAATAAGTGAAATCTCGAAGGGCGAATCACTGAAGTTTAATAAAGCAAGTAAGTCCTCCTAGTTCGTTCCATTAGGAAAAATCAGTATACGCCTTCAAAAACTCTCAGTTTCTAACGAAAGTAAGCCGAGTGAACCCTTATAATTTTCCTAACAAAACGGAAAGGATATTTCTTAAAAAGAGGTAAGTCATCAAAAGGTAATATTTTAGGCGAGACTCAGAAAGAAAGCTAAATGCTGATAAAAATATTATGTACATTGGGCAAAATAATAATTTTCTGAAGGTATTTACATAAACATCACAATCCGCGATTAGCAGTTACCAAAGTACTTACGATCATAAGAAATGTGAATAATTTTAGATACCTGCATTTATCACGTTGATGTTTTCTCTGCTTTCTCACCGTCTTATTAATAAACACGGAATAAAGTCATACAGGGAATAACACAGGAATACCCATACATTTTCATAGGTTTCAACTTGGTATAACTTTATTCTGCGTTTATTATAAGAGGGTCAGTGTTTAAAAAAATCTTGTGTTCCTGGTAAATAGACTTATACCATAACCTACTTTTTTTAAAAGACTTCAAAAAGGCGAAGATTTTCAATTCGACAGTATTTTTGTGTGAGAATTTTTGATTCTACGTGAACCGATTTTGTAGTATTTATTTATTTATTTGATTGCTTCTTTTGTGGTCCCATTTAAATTTTAACAAGATCTGACGAGTAGTTTTTGAGTTATCGTTAATAATGCGTATTTGAATTCGGCTACATTGATGATGTTTGCCATTATGTACCACAACTAAAAATGATTTTTTTACACAAAAAGTTTTTTATATTGTACTCCATAGAATATATTCACGTACCAATTTTATTTAGTACTTTATTCCTCACGATATCTTCCAGAGATAAAAAAAAATATATATAAAAAATGTGTTTATTATCTTAAAATTTATACAATTAAGTTGTCGGGGCTTCCCAAAAAGTAATCCGAAGATACTTGTGATGGGATAAACCTCGCTTTTCCTCGATTATTTAACAATTGTTTCGTTGTGCTAATTAGGTATAAGTTACACATTTTTATTAAACTAATAAAAACAAAAATGAAGATCGTGCTTATTGCCATAAGCACGATCTTCATTTTTGTTTTCACACTGCCGTGTGTGAAATTAGAGTGTGTTTTCTATAAATGTGTGTTTTTACTTGTGTTTTTGTCTGAGTGAATGTATATTTTGTGTGTATGAGTGGGTGTGTGTTTGTGAGTGGGCGTGTGTTTGTGTGAATGAGTGTTGGAGTGTGTGTGTGTGTTGGAGTGTGTGTGTGTGTTGGAGTGTGTGTGTGTTGGAGTGTGTGTGTGTGTGTATGTGTATGCATGACGCTCAACCCAGTGTAGCCAAAATGTCTTCCACGGCATCATAATTAAGTGTGAAGAGCCATTCCGTCAATGTCTTCTTACACTCATACAGCTGCATAGGGTAAATGTTAAGTATGCGATTTACTTTATTATAAACGAGTGGGAGTTTATTATAAATGACCTTTAAAAGTACCTTTTAATGGTATAATTAAAATAAATGATTTGACTTAGACTTTAAATATAAACAAAGACTGAGATTTAAATATAACACACATGTCATACATCCAATCGATATATTCCATACTTTAGCACAATTACCTGAAAAACCGTCAATTTGTCAGCAATATCCGTTCAGTTATTATTTTCCGATGTAAAAGATTAAAGGGCCGTGAGGCTTGAGCTTCGTTTCAGCGGCGGTCGTCGGTTATATGAAGTGGAGAGCTTATCAATAAAACATTTGAAGCGGTTACTGCGTGACGTATTTGTGGAACAGAAGTATAGTTTCGTAAATAATAAATATGTATCGGACAACGGTTATGCCGTAGATCGACGTCTATGAAAATACATTTCAATATTCGTCCCAACATAGCTGGGAAAAGGCAGATTAAATTTTGATATAGTTATTAGAGATAAGGAATTAGCGGAGGACAAGCGTACGCTTGTGTGACGCAGCGTTCGAAAGCCTCCCTCTATGTCACAGAGCCGTTGGCGTCGTGTTGCGGGGGCATGCGCTTCTGTATCTAATGATAATATTCATACTGTCTTTTATAGTTGTATGTATCTTACTACTTAGATATTTATAGTTGAAACTAAATGTTCTTAAGACAAGCGTTAATCCTGACGACAAACTGTCACGCAGTTTGGTAGGTATATGATATAAGTACAAATGTTTGGTCCAAAATAAAAGATTTATTTATTTAAAAAAACACAACAACCAGACAGTTTTCCGTGCTTCAGATGAACCGATGACCTGGTTACGAGAACACTCTTGATCACCATTCTAACAAAAAAAACTAAAACAGCTTCGCTCCATCCATTAAGGAGCTGATGCCCCAGACAAATACACAAACACACAGGTACACACGTCAAACTTATAAGACCTCTCTTACTCCATCGGGGGTTAAAAACAAAGCTTCGGTGAAGTAAGCATGAAGAGAAGAAGTGAGTTGTCGTTTTCGTTGACGCTAGGGACTGACACTCGCACTTCAAGCTCACTTCACCTAAGTTACGACGGTGATAGTTACAGAATAGCACAGCAGTTCTTCAACTTCTGCTTTTAATCCGCTGTCTAGTTAAACAGTTTCGTTCGTTTCGTCCACTGAATAAAGTCATCTCAAATAGTTATCTGCATTTTAGATAGATAGGGGGACAACGAGTCTCGTTTTATTGAGTCCCATTATATTATATTGCTTTTTATTAAAATCTCGACGAGAATGTTGTGTTTTGATATGCTAACTGCAGGACCCACGGGTAGGGGTTTGTACTAATGTTTATTTGAATTAAGACCAGCGAGCTGATTTGTTTTATTTCGATTTTAAAGAGACCAGAAGAGCAATGTTTTAAAAATGCGTAATAATTTAAGGACTTTAAAAATAAAGTTGTACCTAATTTTAACATTGTCAAGCAAAGCCTTCATTACCTCGCTGTACAAATATTTAATAGACTAATAGACATATAATTTTGTTAAACACTAGTTCTTTTAAGGCTTAGCTCAAGTATTTTTGTTAGATAAAAACTTGTACTCAATAGGCGAACTGTAATTTAATATATCCAACAATTTTCTATTAAAAAGGGTGATATTTATTATTATTGTTTTTAGTTATCATGTTTTTCTAATTGCAGCATGAATTTTCAAACACAATGTAAATTGTTGTTCTAATTGTTGCGGTTGATAAATAAATAAATACTAATTGATTAAATTTTAATCATTACATTGATAATCAGATTTGATAAATAAAAAAAGTAGTATCTTCAACTAACTTGGTAACGTATCCCTGGCGAGCCTTAGGCAGTTCGCAATGAATTTTCTAATTCCATAACTAAAAGTCGTCGATCTAATTCAAATACCTATTATCACTTTTATTTTCATTACGTGTTTCCGTCATAAATTTTGTACCACCTTGCCATCCTTGCCGTGTTTCTAGAATCTTACGAACAGTTTTACTTTACCATATCAAAAGATTGTTCTACACAAAATTGATTGACAAATCAAACCCAGGGTGAAGTTTGAAGTTTGGTTACTGAACTAATTTCCTAAACTCGTCCTACTTTGTGTCTTGGCTCTCGTCTTTAACGCCTTTGACGAGTTATTGAATTTTAAGAGGATTGTGTACGGTTGTCCGCTTTTTGAGAACCCATAGATTTTGGTATCGGTTGTACGAATAATATAGCACCTTTTAGGTGGTCCCTTAAACCGCAGATACCCCTGAGTAGCTGATTTTAAAATGAGAATCACGTCTAACGGCTAATCGTATTTTTTTGGAAAAAATATTTTACATTAGACAATTTTCTTAACAATTTGATCTAAGAAAATTTTGAGTTTTAATTGTATAACATAGTGTAATTAATTTGTATAGTAATGTCTTACACGGACAAAAAACGACAATCGCACCAAAACCGGCGGGTGTATTTCAATTAAATTGTCACCATCTCGAAGACAATTTAATCATCTCCATTTTGATCCAAGGCTTTTTTTAAAGTCATTGAATAATAAAGAAATTACAAAAAACTAGTGAATTTTCGGTCGCGTGGGTGTGAAACGAGTGCGCGTTTTGTTTCCTCAAGGTCATTGACAACTGTTGTCATCTTAAGGTGGAGGAAATCGTGGTTAAATAATATTAGCCTCATGGTTTACTAAGGGGTATTGTGTTTCCCAGTTACTGGGTTGTTGAGGTCAGACGGGCAGTCGGGAAGCCAAGACAGTTGGGAAAAGGTTAGGCAGTTAGAAAGATTGATGTAGTTCCATATAGTAGTTACTGTTCATTAAAGAAAGTATTGAAAGCTGAAATGTTTTACACGGTTTCAGTTTGGTTATATTGTTTTCACTTGTTTGGTACAAGTTTTGGCCTCAAATGTTGGTATGTTAATCTATCTTTTCCTTATCCACGAAGTGGAGCGACGACCTGGTCAAGGCTGCGGGAGTCCGGTGGATGCAAGACGCACAGGACTCATCAGTGTGGCGATATTTAAAATATCCCGGCAGATATTTTACACACGGTGTCTACGTTTCTTGTGAAATTCGCCTGTCGCAGGTCTACTAGAAAAAATCTAATGAAATAAGCAGTACCTATGTGCTCCAGTACCATCTTTTTATATAATTTTTTACTGCTTTTTCTTTTCTCTGTCAATAAAAATAATTGAACAAATTTTTCCTTAAGTCGTAATATGGAAAACTAGAATAAACGGTCAACTGTCCAGGTTGGCCGGCCGCCGGGGCGCTGTCGGATGACGTTCCCGGGGGCCATTTTTTGCGATCGCCCGGTCTCAGTAAAACGCCGATTTCTCGGTACTTTTGTATGGGGACCATGTATAAATGTTATGTTGTTAGAATTGTGATAAAATAAGCTATCTGATTTCATAGGGATTTACCCAGTTTTACCTTGTAATATATTTGATATATTATATATATTATATTATACTATCGTCTATTAAAGTACCGATTTAAACCCTGATCCTTTGAGAATATCCTTTCCCGTGACGTATTTCGGTCAAAACTTGTACTGACAGGTATTTTTTTGATTCGGTCGGGTGGACAGATAACGCACAGGATGCTTTTTTCCAATTCGGTCGGGTGGACAGACCAGGGGATAACCTTAAATTCTGATGAAAGAAAACTATTTAGTAAATGCAGATTTAAACAAGTTATTTTAATGACTCTTTTAAAAAGACGGTTAAAAAAAATCAAGTCGAGCCTTAATTTCTGACCTTCAGATTTTTTTTTCTTCTTTATGGTAAACAGCATCTGTTCGTCTGTGTTTTTACGATCGAAAACAACAATTTCAAAACGACGACGCTATTAAGGCCCGCATTTCTCTATGACAGCATATTCTTTTAAGCTAAGTATAGAAGCTTCCTCCATTTGAGAACAGATTGTATCTTTAGAAGGCTGCCAGATTAATGTAGAAATTAGTAAGCATGCTTTGTCTAAGCATGCTTACTAATTTCTTTTTATATAACTTAAAAAATAATTTATTACACAACATAATTTATTTTTTGAGTTTTACACCAAAATATTGTTGTGTAAACGTCATGGTAAATTGTATAATAAATAGATAGAATATACATACTAGGTAACTCTAAAGGTATAGCGTTTTAACCCGATAGATTTTGTGTGTATCGTGATTATATCCCATCTTATTCATATTCCAAATATCTCTGTTCAACAGTACAGTTCCATGCAAGTAAGTTTATACTGATATTTATCGCCACCGTTCGTTCGAATAGTCGTAAACACGAGACGGTCTTTGTTTTTAGTCATATCGTTGTCTCTGGCAATCCCCGTGGGACACCACCTCGAAATAATCGCTGCGGTTCACGATCGACGCAGAATGATGAGCTGGATCATCTTAACTGGTGAATGGTAAATTTATTTCTGAAATAAGTAGAGTAGTGGCAAGAGTAACCGATGCAAAGCTCTACAACTAAATTTCAATCTTGTTTGCCAAACGTGTTTAACAAGGTACTCATATTATATCAAAATACCCATAAGAATCTTAAGGACATAAGGTGAGTTACATCAATAGATCAAATGATCTATGGTATAGATGAACTGAAAAACGACTCCAACTTTGCAATAAACTAGGCCACCTACAGAGCTCAAACTGTAGGATTAAAAGAAAAATAATTATCTATGCTATTCAGAAGCCCATGTTTCAACAACTTTTGCAACAGTCCTAGTTGCAATAGGCCCAGTGTACGTTCCTAATTACGATAATAATTTATAAAAAAAAATTGTACGAGATACGAAAGTACAATCTCATATGCCTGACAATACCAATGGTACATAACTGTGTTTTCTGAGACTTAGGGTTCTTTGAATTTAGACCTTTGGTACGGGATTGCTGCGGCGCCGCAGCGTTGCGTTTGTCGTACTGAGCACAACCGGTTGATTTTTTCCATACAATTTGTGCCTACAAATACTCGTCCTGCTGCCGTGCTAGCGCGGCATCGGCGCCGCACTACGCGCTTTACAACGGACGACCGCAAATACTTCACCTACCTACCTAATGGTAGTTCCTCAGCGGTTTCAATCAATCAGAAATCAATCAGAAATCAGCTGTTTTTGCATAAACTGAGTTAAGTTGAAATAACTGTGATTAGTTTTATTGGTAAAATCGGGCCCGTATCTTATACGGACGTATTAAGTTACTACTTAAATGGGTTTTTACCAACCAGCGCTGTGATTCTATCTCGCACACGAGTCCCAGCATTAAACTGAGCGATGCCGCTTTGGCATGAATACATATTTACCCCATTTGTGTTATTTTTTATTGTATGCTTCTTATAAATAAATAAATAAATACTTGTGGCAAATTTACTCGTTTTCTTTTATTTCTTTCTCTGCAGGAGACGTTACAGGTATTGTCTTGAGATTGATGTTAAGAACATTACTTCACGTCCGAAACTGTAGCTTTGTAGTACCTTTCCGCTTAATCTAACCTTTTGAAAGGGAGCGAGAACAGGAGGTGAGCTAATTGTACATTATTACTAGCTGTCTCACGCGGCTTCGCTCCCGTCAACTGGCTAGCTATCTAGACTGACTAAAAACCACCCCGGTGTTCCATCTCACACTTACGGGTCGCGGGAACAATGATACTTCCGCAACCCTCGGCTAGTGCCGGCCCGCCTGTGCGGGCCACGGTCTCGGGTTGGAGGGGGAGTGAGGTGTTTGCCTCCCCCCGCGACGTCTAAGAGGGGCGCGCGTGGAACACTACGCGCCGCCACCTCGGGTCCTGATGTGTGGGGGGCGACGGACGTCCCCGAGTCCGCCACCCCTGGACCCATTTAGGGGGGCTGGAAGAGGGCGTTGTCCGCCCTCCGCCGACGCCCGGCGCGTCTGCTGCGGATCGGGTTAGCAGATGAAATCTCCCTCTCCCTCTCCGCAGCCTCCTCCTGCGAGACGACTGTTTCGCAGAAGGATACCACCGCGTCCCAGGACTCCCCACTGCCGACAATAGACTCGACTACGGCCGGCAGCGACAGGTCACAGCCTACTTCAGAGATGAGGGCACGGCGTGGCTCCTCCCAAGCGGCACACTCTGCCAGCGTATGCCGCGCCGTGTCCTCCCGGCAGTCGACTCAGTGGTGACACCGGGCGTCTGGCTCCCTGTTTATGCGACACAGGTACTTCCCGAAGCAACCATGCCCCGAGAGCACCTGCGTCACCCGAAACGACAGGGAGCCGTGCCTCCTCCCGAGCCAGCGCTCGAGTACTGGCCGGACCGCCTCGATGGTAACGAGGCCGGCGGTAGGGCGTAAAAGCCTGTCCCGCCATTCCGCCACCAGAACCACGCGGAGCTGAGACTGACGCAACTCCATATGTCGCTGCATCAGCCCTTCGCCCCGCGCCCGCGCTTCCTCGCGCCACCGGTACAGTGACACGAGTACCTTTGCCTCCAGGTCCCAGGGCGGGGATCCGGCCAGTACGCAAGCCGCCTCGTAGGAGATCGTGTGATACCCTCTGATGACTCTGACGGCCATCGCTCTCTGCGGTTTCCGCAGAACAGCGATGCTGCCGGCCGTCAGGTCAGTCGCCCAGATCGGGGCGCCATACAGGGCCATCGATCGCACGATCCCCACGTAGAGCCGCCTACAGGCGGCGCTTGGGCCCCCCAGATTGGGAAGCAACGTTGACAGCGCCCCAGCCGCGCCCAACAACTTTGGCGCTAGCCGCCGGAAGTGGGGGCCGAAATCCCACCGGCTGTCGAGCACCAATCCTAGGTACTTCATGGTAGACTCGACAGCGATTCGAGCCCCCCCAACCACGATGTGGGCATCGGGCGGCGGCGCCCGCCGGGGACCATGAAAGACCATGGTCTCCGACTTGTTGAGGGCCACCTCCAGGCCAAGGCGCCGTATGCGGCTCACCACCTGTGAGACCGCAGCCGTCGGCAGCAACGCTGCCTCCCTGTACGAACTCCCCCGGGCGGTGACCAGCGTATCGTCCGCGTAATACGTCAGGTCTACGCCCGGTTGGAGTTCGCCCCTCAGCACCCAGTCGTACCCAATGTTCCACAGGGGCGGGCCCAGGACCGAGCCCTGTGGAACACCGCACGACATGCGGTGCTGGTTTCCGACGCCATCACGTCCCACGTAGGTGACACACCTCTCCGCCAAATAAGCCCCGACGATGCGGCGGAGGTAGGGAGGCACTCGATGATACCGCAGTGCCTCCCGAACACAACTCCAGGGCAGGGTGTTGAAGGCGTTGGAAATGTCCAAGGACACCGCCAACATCACCCCACCCCGGGACACCGCTTCCTCCGCCAGGACTCTCACCTGCGATATTGCGTGGATGGTGGAGCGTCCATGCCGAAAGCCGAACTGGCTTTCGTCCAGGTCCGGCCCCTCTCTATACAAGTGGCTGACGAGGCGGGCAGCGATAATCCGCTCGAACAGCTTACCCACCTCATCTAGCAGCACTATGGGCCGGTACGCGGACGGCGAGTCCGCAGTCCACCTTCCTGAGCAGGACCAGACGACCAGATTTCCACAAAGTGGGAAA
The DNA here is from genome assembly GCA_949775005.1 of Orthosia gothica. Classification (NCBI taxonomy): domain Eukaryota; kingdom Metazoa; phylum Arthropoda; class Insecta; order Lepidoptera; family Noctuidae; genus Orthosia; species Orthosia gothica. Next base: position 11,922,195 of record OX459064.1, read on the forward strand.
CTGGCCCCGCTCAAGGCACGCTGTGAAGAGTCCTCTCAGCCAGGGCTCTAGCTCCTTCAGAGCGAGAGCTAACACGTGGCCGTGGATCCCGTCGGGCCCCGGAGCCACGTTCTTGGCCCGGAGTCGAATCACGGCCGCCCTCATCTCTGCCTGTGTCACCTCTGGGACGCTGATGGCGTCCTCCTCTGTAGACTCTACGGCCGTGGGTAAAGCCATCGGTAGCGGGATGTGCTCCGCTCTCGCCGGAAAGAGGGCTGCGACTACCTCCTCCAGCAGCTCGGGTTGGAGACTCTCCGTAAGCGGAGACGCGGCGGCTCGAAGTTTCCCTCGAACCGCTCGATAAGGGCGCCCCCACGGATCTCCGTCTAGAGTCTCCAACATCTCCTCCCTGGCTCGCTTCTTCGCCTCGCCGATGGCCAGCCGCAGAGTCTCCGTCGCCGCGCGGTACACCTCATACCGCGCGGTTTCTTCGTCAGAGACCCGCAGACGTCTCCTCCGGTATCGGGTGTACTGGCGTCTGGCCGCTACGCACGCGACACGCAACTGTGCGATCTTGGCGGACCACCAGTACACCTGGCGCCTCGCTGATTGTGTGTAGACCCGGGGCATGGATGCGTCGCTGATTTGCGTCATCGCCCCGCGGAACCACAGCGCCTCCTGTTCGACGTCGACGGGTCCGGTTGTTGCCGACTCCCGGATCCAGGCCTGAACAATGGTGGCCTCCTCGAGAAGTTCCCTGTCGATGCGCTTGCGCGCCCAGCGCGGACCGCCCGTTCGCGGGGCCGGTGAACCGCGGCCGCCTGCGGTCTGGGTGGAGACGTCGAAACGGATATATCTGTGATCTGATAACGTCTCCACCTCCACGGCGACATGCCACTCGCGGACACGGCTCGCGACAGCAGGGTTAGCAAACGAGACGTCTACTATTGAACCGCCTCGCTGCCGCACGCACGTTTGGACCGAGCCCCGGTTTAGGACGACCAGGCCAGTGGTGACTGCCCACTCTTCCAGCACCTCACCCCTAGCATCGGTTACTGGAGATCCCCACGCCGAAGACTTGGCATTGAGATCCCCTAGTAACAGCACAGGGCGAGGGTGGAGTCGGCCTACAACGGCACCCAACTCGACAAGGAAACTCTCGAAGTCGGCGAGACTCTTGTTGGGCGAAAAATACGCACCAACTATGCCAACGCCGTCCGCGAGGGCGGCAACCCAGCCGTGACCTCAGGACGGGCTGACAAGAGCCCCGCCAATGATGGCCACCAAACCGTCGAGGTCTCCAACCCAGTTGTCTCTGGGTGGGACGGAATACGGCTCGGCGACCACAGCCACGTGAATCGACCACTCTGCCATGCTCTGGAGCAAGAGATCATGAGCTCTGGCAGAGTGGTTGATATTTCCCTGGAGGAAATGGTAGAGCGCCATTATACGCAATCCATTCCCTCCACGCCATTCCTAGGCCGGGAGTCGGCCGAAGGGCAGTCAGGTTGACGGGGGGGTAAAGAGCCCCCGGCAACCTTGGCCCTCCTTCTCTTCTGCTGCTGTGCGGGTGCGCCACAGGCCTTTCCGCCCGCTCTGTGCCCAGCGGGCCTTCCTGCAGCTGTACAGAGGCTGCAGTTTGGCGCCGCGGAGCACTGGGCCGCCTTGTGGCCGGGCTGACCGCAGCGATAGCACTGCTCGCTGCGGTCTGTTTCGGCGGTGCATCGTGCCCTGACATGCCCAATGTCCAGGCAACGATAGCATCGCAATGCCTACCTCGGGCATACCACGTCCTGCCAGACCTGCTGCCTGAATAGCTGCCCACGACGTGCGAAGCCGGCCCATTGTTTTATATTTCTATATCCTTTTTATTAATTTTAGTTTATATTTATTTATTTTTATTAACGTTTCAACAGACGTATTAAGTTACTACATAAATGTGTGTTTGTCGTATTGAGCACAACGACAAACGCAACAAAAAGACGCGCGTCATAAAGACTGAACTTTTGTTTTGAACCCTAGTGTTTCGTATTTGTTTTTACTCATTTATTTTATTTATAAATGGAACATGTTCGCTTCGTCATTTGCCCTTAAGGTTTCATTGTTTCGGCGTCACCCAGTCGACACCGGCTATCGGTGAAAACCAGCGCTGTGACTCTATCTCGCACACGAGTCCCTGCATTAAACTGAGCGATGGCGTTTTGGCATGAAAACATATTTACCCCATTTGTGTATTTTTATTGTATGCGTCATACCAAAGAAATAAATAAATACTTGTGGCAAATATACTCGTTTCTTTTTATTTCTTTCTCTGCAGGAGACGTAACAGGCATAGTATTGCGATTGATGTTAACAACATAACTTCACGGATTGATCGATTGTAGGATTGTAGTACCCCTCCGTTTAATCTAACCTTTTGAAAGGGAGCGAGAACAGGAGGTGAGCTAATTGTATATTATTACTAGCTGTCCCACGCGGCTTCGCTCCCGTCATCTGGCTACCTACCTACCCTACTCCAACTACCCTACATACATGAATGTTGCGTAACTTTAACCGCTTACGCATCGGAAGCTCTCAAAAGTAATAATTTTTCGTGTGATTTTATATAGCCTATAACCTTCCTCGATAAATGGACTATCAAACAAACTCTTCAGCTTCATAATATAAGTATAGATAATTATAAAATCCTGATGGAAGAACTAAGATTAAATTTAGTCTGTATTAAGGTCTCAGGGTCAGTAAGGCCTTCCTTCGTGGTTTAAAAGAAGATGTGGTAAATAAAATTTAAAAGAGTATTTATTTATTTATATATGCTTTATTGTAGGTACACCAAGTTTAAACACAGAAAAGGAAAAAAGAAAGGAAAAAAGAAAGGATGTTAAGATGGTTTGGCCATGTTGAGAAGATGATTGAAACGCGACTAACGAAAGGTATTTACAATGCAGACGTGAATGGAAACGCCGGGAGGGGACGCCCTAGAAAGACATACATAAACCTTATTGGTAATGTTCTTTAGAATGGCCAGGTGCGCAGTACTCTTATCCGGCGTGGGTGTATGAATGTGAGTGAAGCAAAAGAAGTATTTAAGGATTGTAGCAGGTGGCGTTCTGTAGTTCCTGCCTACCCCCATGGGTAACAGACAGGGGACAGGGGAGTTTATGTATGTATGTAGAAGGCCTTCCATTACTAGAGAAAGGTATCAGCCGCATCCAGCTAGACTAGAACACGACTCCAACATGTTTACAAGACTAGGCAAATTGGTTTTTAGAGATTTCCCTTTGGCGGTGGAAAATTACAGGGTAAATAAATAAATAGAGAAGAAAAGTAATATAACCGAGGAACAAATTAATAGCCTTTCATTTTAATGTTATACTCCGGCGTTTCACCCACAAAGTTCTCATAATGGAACAGACCCGACACCCGACAGCCGCAGTGCACACTCGACCGGGTTTCCAATCCTAGCTGTAATAAGCCTTCCGTCTGCCTCCAGCTTTATTTCACACTTCTTGGTCATCGAGCAATAACAAGCAATAAGTTTATTATCTTATGGAAAATAGGAATATCCTAATTTTCATATCTTGCATCCGATATAATAATAAAAAAATAATATAAAACGTTTATTTTATCGAAAATGAACGTTTGTCGTTTTCTTTGTTTTAACGTTTTTTATGTAATGAGATTGTGGAGATTTCTGGGTATGATTGATAATCGCTTCTCACTATTTATATATAAACATTGTTAACCGAATAAGTTTTTTAAAACTCCTGCTGGTTCTTTTCCATAGAAAAAAAACAATTCGAACCGTACATCTAGATATATTCTGACGTTTCATGAAACAATATTTTTTTATTTAAATTGGATTTATTTAAGCAGTGCAAGTAATTTTAAGTGGGGTCCGCATAATGTGTAATTTTTATCGAGGTGCAGAAAAAAAACTGATAACAATTTCTAGTTAAAAAAAAAAATACGATAATTTACACCTGCGTAATTACCGTTCCTTTATAGTTATGATCACACATGGAATAATATTTGGCGGTGCAAGTTCCGACCTTTCGCGGTCTGCCTTTTACCAATCGTTGCAGTTACAGGTGTTGTGTTTACCTGATTCGACAGTATTGCTATCAAATGATAATGTACCAACATTAAAATTACTCTCCAAGTTGTGTTACTTAACTCCTGTGTAGGAGATGTTGTACTTAACATGTTGATGACCCTTCTTATATATAGCTCTAGAATAAAATATTATTTAACGAAAAAAAAAATAAACAAATTACACGTATATTTTACAACAATTTAATACTGTCACTGTCAACGATAAGACCGCCTTTGTACCCATGTACAAAGGCGGTCTTATCGTTGACAGTGATATCTACCAGATGGATGGACTTCATCTTACAATTTTAGAATTAGCTAAGTATTTCACTACTGAGCACAGATCTCTAATTATTTTCCTATACTATTATGTAAGTACATTTACTCAAAAATGCATGTAATGTGGTCATTATTTTGACATCCTTGTTTGAGCAATGTCGACCTTGCCGTTCTGTTTCAAGGAGCGGCCGGCAAAGCTTTGCTGGCCGCTCTAATAGGCCGGCAATGTTTTGCCGGCCGCAATTTTGACATTTCAACGTTTTAAAAAATCAAATCCAAAAAGATTTTATTTAAAACACAGCTGTTTGTATCTATAGAGATAGGCACAAAAAGATTTTATTCCATATTAGGCTGTATAGTTCCAACTGCCATTGCTTAAAAAAAAAAACAAAGAAGTAACAAAACGCGGTTCAGCGAAAATTTTGTTTTTATTTAGTGACTTTTTTGCTAAAAATGAGCTCTCAAAGCGAAAATTCTTCCGATTCAATGTGTTTAACACCACCTGACATTAAAGATGAAGCTAAATTAGTGGTTGAAAATTTGATACCGCGAAACTCGAAGGAAAAATATAAATTTGCATATAAAAAATTTGTGCAGTGGTAAATCAGTAGGAAATCTAAATCTTTATCCGAAAATGTTTTTCTTTTCAATAATACAGCAGTCAAACACCGCATTAGAATTATCGCAAACTATTAGTAATATCAAACTGGGAAAGTCGGTGTTGAATTTTAGTAACTGTACTTTTCATAATTTTCATTTTAATTAAAATTCTAGTTAATTCATATATTTTTGATTTAAATAACTTGCTGGTTTTATTTAGATTAGGCACTTGCATTTTTGAGTAAAGCACTATACAAACCTTGGCCCACAATGACTGCTTCGCTGGTCACGCTATGATTGCTTCGAGCTAGCCTAGCTACGCTCTAGGCCTTTCAGCTTGGCCATCATTGCAGCCCTTGCTGTCCTCGCTGTAAAGGCCTCAACCTACGGTTTCGGCCTTTATCTCAGCTCGTCCATCAAGTGCTGCACGCTGACCGCGCTGTGTCGGCCTGGAGCTGCACTACGCTGCGCTGTCGGCCATAATCAGCGCGACCAGCAAAGTAGTCATTATAGACCGCGGCAGTAATGTACTATTATAAGTCAGTAGTGTTTTAAATATTATTTAACAGTGCAGAAGGAACACCAGTACAGTACAAAACAGAATCGTTAAAACCGCACCACAAAGTTTTGATATCAACTCCTAGAAAATGCATGTCTACTAACTATAGGTCTAGCATCCGTACTTCCCTTCACAAAACTTCATACAAACTGTCATACAAACAAACAAGAAGTTATTACTGAACCAGGATATGATACAACTTCGAAGTCCTTCTCCGAGGACTACTAATATAAACTTGCCACAAACATAAGTAGAACTAATGCAAGGAACGCATGAGGGGATAATGTGATCTCTCGAACGTGATTTTTATTATTTATGTGCTTGTAATTTTTACGCAATAATATTGTGGCAAGTATTTTACTGAAAATATTATGCTGCTTTGATTAAAATACCGGCCAAGTGCGAGTCGGACTCGCGCACGAAGGGTTCCGTACCATTTTTGCAAAAAATGGCACAAAAATTACGTTTTTGTATGGGAGCCCCACTTGAATATTTATTTCATTCTGTTTGTAGTATTTGTTGTTATAGTGGCAGCAGAATTACATAATCTGTGAAAATTTCAACTGTTTAGCTATCACAGTGTGACTACACGTCACTTATCTCTATATTTTAACTAGCTGACCCAGCAAACTTTGTTTTGCCATAAAAAGACCAAACATTTATCTACCCTACCTACCCGACCCTACACTACCCTACCCTACCCGACCCTACACTACCCTACCCTACCCTACACTACCCTACCCTACCCTACCCTACACTACCCTACCCGACCCTACACTACCCTACCCTACCCTACCCTACCCTACCCTACCCTACCCTACACTACCCTACCCTACTCTACCCTACCCTACCCTACACTACCCTACCCTACCCTACCCTAACCTACCCGACCCTACACTACCCTACGCTACCCTACACTACCCTACCCTACACTACCCTACCCTACCCGACCCTACACTACCCTACACTACCCTACACTACCCTACACTACCCTACCCTACACTACCCTACCCTACACTACACTACCCTACACTACCCTACACTACCCTACCCTACCCTACCCTACCCTACCCTATGTCCTTCTCCTGGTTCTAAGCTACCTCCCTGCCAATTTTCAGCTAAATCGATTCAGCCGTTCTTGAGTTATAAGTGAAGTAACTAACACGACTTTCTTTTATATATATAGATATTAAAAAAAAAACTTAATTCAAAAAATCTTAAAACCCGACTGCTTCAAAAGCGAACTAAAAAGTCGTAAACAAGGATAAAATCATGCTGTGCAGTCGGAGGATACATACGCGCGAGCTGGCTGACCAAAACCAGATGTATATTTATTATATATATTAATACAAAAATGATGTAAAATAACGTTCCATAATCAGTGTTTTAAATTTTGATTTCTCCATTTAAACTAGAGAAACAGTTGAACCAACAAAAATTAATACATTACTAAAATTATTTATAGAGTACTTATTTATATTTTTATATATATTATTACAAAAATGATGCAATAAATGTTCCAAAAACAGTGTATTAATATGAATACTGAACACAATAACAATGAAAGCGCAGGACCACCCCTGCGGGTCCCTACCTACCACGGAATTTGGTTTAAAACGATTCATTCAAAACTATAGTCACAGCACTGAGGTATACCCAGTTTTTTGCATCTCTACACAGCTTCAACACTAAAGAACTTTAGGAAATCTTAAATCTGCCTTACTAAGCTCCATAAAAGCTTATGTTAGGCTTCAAATAAGTAACCTCGATATATAATAAACTCGATACGGATACCCAAACAACGCTAAAGTATCGGAAGACATCACCAATCTGTTTATTTAACAAAACGCTGTAGCCGATAAAATGAGGCGCGGGCATAAAAACCTCCGCATTATGGTAAAAAGCGTTCGCACGGAGCTAATATTTATAAATTGATTTTTCGAAGGATTTGCGCACAAGTGCAATCACGACAATATCGCGACGAAGTACTGAAGGGAGAGATGATACGCTTGGCGTAATTGATGTGCGGTATTTTGATGATGGATCAAAATTCCTTGGAACAGACTTAAGGAAAATGGTCTCGATACATGTGCTATACGACAATATTCGCTTTTAACAGCGGTATCACCGTGAGAAAATAAAACGTCATCGCATGAAAACGTTCTAATTGCATAAAAATTAAAGGATTCTATGTGGGTGTGGTGTGTGTGGGTAGATAAATCAATTTCATTCAAATCTGTGCAGCCCTCTAGGTGTGTTTGATTAACAAGTAACTGTCAAGTATTTTGTGTCTTTGAATAAAGTCAGTTGTTGTCAAGATCTCGAGGCGTTCTGTTAATTTGTAAAACCTGTGTATCAAGTTTTGTTGCCGTGGCTGAATTTTGGGCCAAACATAACCATCGACCTTCGACACGCTAAGAAGAAGAAGTTTTGTCCAAATCCTTTCAGCCGTTGACGCTTGATTGTTTAACAAGCATTCAAACATACAGTCTTACACATCTTAGTACGATACCTTGGTAAAGAATAGCCAGCGTGGATTGCTAAGGGTGCGCCCACTGAACGTTTCAAACTTCAAACGTTTTATCTTGAATCTGAGGTTATCGTGAGTGCTCCGAATCGAGTATATTGTGTCGTATGTGGAACTATTCAAATAGCCCAACTTATATACGAGTGTACACCTAACGTCAGGGTCAATTTTTCCTCTGAGATGTGGTGTCAAAGGCATGTTCGCTCAGCAAGAGGCCACCGTAACGATTCAAGTGAAATCTGAATATACACCATAATGACACAAAGTATACATACGGTGGTCCCGTGTCGTTATTCATTTATGAGGGGGAAATTCTAGTAATTTTAAAATAACAGAAAAAAATTGGTAAGGTATCTTAAATCATCAAACTCTTTATCTTCCTGCCCTAGCTCCATGTTCCCAATTTGTTCCATTAAATTTTTCCTTTCAAAGAAATGAGAGCAAATGATAGCGTAACACCTTAACTATACTATTCACTTGTTTTATTTTATACCATTCCACTGATAATGCATCCATCCCTTCATAAAAAGATACACTTTCTCCAGACATTTGTTATTATCTGCAATAAATGAAACTGAAGTTGTTGTGTTGTATCCTCAAATCAAAGAGTCTGGAAATAAAGCTTAATAATAGTTTTTTCAAGCAAAACGTGTTCTTAAGAGACAATAACTGACACTGTAATAACTTGAATCGGTCCGATCAAAATAGCTCTTGAATAAATTATTATTTTCTGCGTACTTGTACGAAAACTGGCTTGCATTGCGTGACTTAAGGTTCATAATGCAGTGTCCTTCACACATGTCTGGGTTACTTTTCGTATTGGTTTTAATTTTCTTATTCTTCGTCGTATCGATGATTCTTAATATTCTTATTTGATTTTTAATTTAAATATTTCTTATATTTTTCATATTAAGTTTGTGGACGGTTTTCCTTCAGCCGAAATATGATGTTTGATAATTATTCTGGCTATGTCGGTTTCCGTGTTCTTATTCTGGGTATGACAGTTACCATGGTCCTCCTGCGGATATCTTCATTCCGGATTCAAACTCCGCGTTCTTATATCAAAATGTAATATCTCTTACTCGCCTTCAGCTTATCACTGACACACTATTTGCACAAGCCATATTAAGGTTTATTACTTAAATAGGTACGTAGTCTACCATATACCGATGGCGCTTCGCCGTACGTCTGGTAGTCCGATGATGAAACGGGCTGGGCGGAATTAGATCATGCAATTCCATCGCACACTCCCCGAAATGAAACCGATAAAAAACCGACAAGCTAGCAACTCGGCGACGGTGTTCAAGGCTCTGGAGCTTTGACTTAACCAGTGCTTCATCGCCGATGAGCCTCTTGGCCCGCTTTTCGATCGACTCTAGTGCATCAAGCTGGTATTTGGCAGATCCGTCCCAGAGATGAGAACAGTACTCCATGCATGATCGAACTTGCGCTTGGTACAAGCTGAGCAGTTGTTCCGGCGTGAAGTACCTCCTCACCTTCGCTAGGATCCCCAACTTTTTGGCAGCCAGCTGAGCCTTTGCCTCAATGTATGGGCCAAAATCGAGAGTCGATGTCAACGTAACGCCAAGAAGCTCAAGATGGTCAGTTATTGCCACGGTCGCAGCTGGGAAAGTTGGAGCCGGGTAAAATTGGCTCTTTTTAACGGAAAAAAAGACACGCCTGGGTTTTAGTAGCATTGAACCTGACCAGATTGGCATCGCCCCATTCGGAGACTGCCTGCAAGGAAAGGTTCAAGCGCTCCACCATGGCCTCCCGGAGAGACTGGATCTGAGGCCCGGTAGTACGAGCGTTGGACAAGTATCTCTCAGCAACAGTGCTGTCGTCTGCATACCCAAAGGTGCCGGGTTTAAGCAGATAATTAATGTGCAGCAAGAATAATGTTGCTGAGAGTACCGACCCCTGAGGGACCCCGGCATTGATATCCAATTGGTCTGACGAGCAGCCATCGATAACCACTCGAATGGACCGATCTCTCAGGAAGTCTGCAATCCAATCACACAGACCACCGGGCAAACCGAATGAAGGAAGCTTACCAATAAGGCTTTCGTGCCAGAACCTATCAAAAGCATTCGAGATGTCGAGGGAGACGGCAAGCGCTTCCCCGTGCCTCTCGATGGCCTCACTCCAGATGTGAATGGCATACGCTAGAAGATCCCTAGTAGACCGATTTCGGCGGAAGCCATATTGGCGGTCACTAAGGATATCGTTTGCTTCTAGGTATGCCAGGAGCTTAATATTGAGTACACGTTCCATACTCTTACAGAGTATGGAGGTTACAGATAAATGATAAATGATAAATGATTTTATTTCTGTAAGTTGGTTTGTACAAACACTTTTACATGTCGATCATATTTTTTTAAACTAGATGAGGTCGGCGTTTCCTATCTGACTACTCTGAGAAGAAAGGCTGAAACAAACTCAGAGGTCACAGTCTCTTTTAAAGTCTTGACAAAATCTTGGTTATATCATGTGAAGACCATGTAGCCAGATGTCTGAAATGGTCTTTTGAGGAAAGAACCAGCCAGATTGAGTGGACCTGTCCAGTCAGTGCACGCATTTGTCAATAACCGAGCAGCTCAACTCAGAATTTACGGAGCTCAACGATTTGACGAACAATACCAAAGAAAGGACATTCGGGTAGGCCGCATAAACTACTCAAACTGCCAGACCATGAGTAAAAACTAACTAAGTTATAATAAAAAACAAAAATCCACATAGTCTTCACATTCACAATAATAAAAATAAAATAATATAATACTTTAAAAAGTAAATATTCTTGTCATTGCAAGAAAACAAAAAAAAATATCAAAATTTAAAACAAAATTCACGGTGCAAAATTTTAAAAAGTCAAAATTAATTGGAGCAGCTCAATCCCAAGCCTTTTTGTCCTCAACGTAATCTTTAATAGTATAAAACGCTTTCTGACACAACTAACGTTTAATGAATGATTTGAATTTATTAAGACTTAGATCTTGTACGTGGCTTGGAAGCTTATTATAAAAGCGTACACATTGACATCTAAACGAGCCACCTATCTTCTTGAGCCTTGTTGTAGGTACTACAAATTTGTGTTTGTTCCTAGTATTTATGTTATGGATATCACTGTATTTTTTAAACAATTTTATATTTTTATGAGCATATAAAAGATTTTCATAAATATACTGAGAGGGCACAGTCATTACATTAATCTCCTTAAATTTCTCTCTGAGAGAGTGCCTCGGGCTTAATTTATATATTGATCGAACAGCTCTTTTCTGCAAAACAAAGATATTCTGGATGTCGGCGGCATTTCCCCACAACAGAATACCGTACGACATTACACTATGAAAATAGCTAAAGTATACTAAACGGGCTGTCTCTATGTCAGTTAAATTACGAATTTTTCTAACAGCATATGCTGCGGAGCTTAGCTTCTTTGACAATTTATCTATATGTGGGCCCCACTGAAGCTTAGCATCCAAAGTTAAGCCTAAAAATACTGTGCTATTCTCAGGATTCAATTATTTCACCTGCAGTTTTCACCTGCCTAACGTGAGGTAGGGTAAACTTAATGCATTTGGTTTTTTTTTCATTAAGGAGTAAATTGTTAACATTGAACCAGTGAACTACTTTTGAGATCGCGCTATTTACTTCGTCAGTAACCAGCTGCTGCCGTTTAAGTTTAAACAAAAGTGAAGTATCATCTGAAACAACACTATGTCATGGTTATCCTTTATGAGGTAAGGCAAGTCATTCATATAAATAAGAAACAAGAAAGGACCAAGAATCGAGCCCTGCGGGACTCCCATTTTTACTATAGATCCGGGTGATCTTTTTCCATTAACGTCAACAGTCTGAATCCTATTACTCAAATAAGAAGTAAGAAGATCCAGAGCGCTGTTCCGGATCCCGTAGTGGCGGAGTTTCCTGATTAGCGTTTCATGAAGAACACAATAAAATGCCTTGGACAAATCACAAAAGATTCCCAGGGCATCGCACTTATCTTCCCATGCATTATAAATATGTCCTAAAAGCTCAACACCGGCATCAGTAGTTGAACGACCCCTTGTAAAACCGAACCGTTTGCTATGTAATAATTTATGCTTATTAAAAAATCTTTGCAATTGCTCTAAAATTAATTTCTCAAATATCTTACTAAAAGTAGGTAGTACTGAAATAGGTCTATAATTTGTAGGGTCGGATGTACTACCTGATTTAAACAAAGGTATTATTTTACTATTCTTCATTAGGTCAGGAAACTCCCCACAGTCGATACAATTATTAAAGATAATAGCTAAACTAGGTGCGACAACATCAATAATAGACTTAGCAACCTCTACAGAATGACCCCACAGATCTGCAGTCTTTTTAACATTTAAAGTGTGAAAGGTTTTAATTATGTCTCTACAAGTAATATGTTCAAAAATAAATTCCAAATCGCAGACATTAACATTTTCTTTTAGCAAAGACTCAGCAACAGAAGGTGATGAGTTTAGGGATTTAGTAGTTGAAATGGGAATATCCGAAAAGAAATTTTCAAAGGCCACTGCGACTTGTGAGTCTGATTTTATGATGTTGTCATTAATAGACAGGCTGTAGTCAGTATTTCGGTTACCAGATCTTCCCGTTTCACTATTAATAATATTCCAAGTCGTTTTAATAACATTACTACTGTTTTTAATCTTTGAACTCAAATAATGCGACTTGGCCAAACTACAAACTTTTTTAAATAATTTTGAATAATTTATAACATATAAATTAAATTCAGCAGTGTTTACATAAGGCCTTTCACTGTACAGCTCATAAAGCCGTGTTCTACTTTTATGAATACCAATGGTCGCCCAATCACCGAATGATGCGTTACTATTAATGGAGATATTCTTGGGAATAAAGGTCGAATTAAATTGTTTACAGTATATACTAAAAAAATCATCATATAGGTGATTAGGATCAGCATGAATTGTCAAAATTGGTAATTTATTAATGAGTTTAGCCTTAAAAACTGCCAAACGACTTACAGTTTTGGGGTTAACAGTGATATCCTTTTTAGCCACTTTGTTGTTTAGGTTTTGTATAGTAATCCTCTGCCCACAATGATCAGAATCTAGTAAATTTATAATTTCTTTGTGGACAGGTATAACATTAGTATAAATATTATCTAAGCATGTGGCACTAGTAGGGGTTATTCTTGTGGGCTCCAAAAATAGGTTTACAAGATTGTAGGACTGAAACAGACTTATTATTTTACTACAAGAACCTGAGTTTTCTAATAAATTAACATTAAAATCACCACAAGTGATTATGGATTTATTTGAGTTACAAATCTTGTGTAACACTTCATCCATTACCTTTTCAAAGCAGTCATACAATCCTGAAGGGGGTCTGTTTACACTTAATACAATAAACTGCTCCAATTATATACAAGCTATTTCAACTGTCCGCTCAACAGATAGGCTCACAATATCTTTACGGTCCTTAAATTTAAGCTGGTTACTTACTAAAATCAAAGAGCCACCATGTATAGCATTAACTCTGCTAAATGAACTACCAACCTGGTGATTATTAAAATTGAACAAAAACTGGTAGTAGATATGGGTCTGTAGTTGGCCGGGTCAGCTCGACTGCCCTTCTTGGGCACGGGCTGTACGTTAGCTTGCTTCCAAGCATTCGGCACTTTACCAGCCTCATACGAAAGGCGGAATAGGCGTGTCAAGATCGGAGACAGTTCAGGCGCACAGGTTCTAAGAACAACTGCTGGTATTCCGTCAGGACCGCTAGCCTTGTTCACGTCGAGGTTGCGCAGCACCCTACGGACGTCCTTTTGATGGATCCGAATGTCCAACATACTCGTGTCGCATCCATCAGGAGAAGGAGGGGGCCGCGCGTCACCAGGATTCAGACGTGAAGATTCCGCAAAAAGAGAGGCAAATAAATTTGCCTTCTCCTCAGCGGAGTGGGCCAGCGACCCGTCGGGTTTCAGCAGTGGTGGTAGTGAGGGACGGCAGAAGTTCGACTCGACCGATTTAGCCAGGGACCAAAACGCTTTACTACCTGCTGGGTAAGAAGCAAGTTTGGTCCCTATTCGGCCGATGTGGTCGTACCGAGCCCGTCGCAACATCATCTTGCAGGACTTGGCAGCCCTGTTGAAGGCTTTCTTCTTCTGACCCACGTCACTTGCCTTGCGCGATCAAGCATCGACCCAAGCCAGGTACGCCCCATGTTTAAGCGCGTCGGCGCGCTTACATTCGGCACCAAACATTCGGCACGTTGATGGATCAGTCGAAGAAAAGCAAGTAGGCTGCCAAGGATAGCATGCAAAGAAAGATCGCATACCATCCCAATCTGCTGACTTGTACCGCCAAACCCGCCGGGTGCCTCTTGGGCTGGGATCGGGCGGGGAATAGACGGACACAGACTTCACCAGACAGTGGTCGGAACTACCCAAAGGTGAAGCTATTGACACAGAGTATCTGTGTGGATCTGTTGTCAGCAGAAGGTCCAAACAATTCGCTTTGTGCGAATCAACATCCGGTACCCTCGTTGCCCCCTGGACCAACTGGGTCAGGTTTAGCGCTAGCGAAAGCTTATGCATCTCCCGTCCAGCATGATCAGTGCACTGGTATGGGAAGAGCCACTCCTGGTGGTGGGCATTAAAGTCCCCCAGTAACACTAATTGGGCTGAAGGGTACCGCTGCTGAGCCGCATCAGCCGCCTCACTGATGTACTCAGTGAGCCTGGTTGTCTCCAGATCTCCACTGTGCGAACGGTAGACACAGGCGTAGATAATTTTATCAAGACCTGTGTCCACCAGAGCCCAGAGCGTTGTGAATCGGGAGTCCTCAAGGTTACGGAGACGCCGATAGCAAATGTCATCACGGGCGTACATACATACGCCCGCCCGTGGTCTAAAATTGTGCTCCAGGGTGAACCCTGGGTAAGACAGGTACGACACATCTGACGGATTGGCTATCTGCGTCTCCGTAAGGAAAAAGAGCGCTGGGTTCTCAGCCTCCAGGTGATAGTGGACTGCAGTGATATTTGAGTGCAGACCTCTTATATTGGTGAGGTGCACTTTGTGGGGGAAGGGGTGCAGCCGCTGTTTAACTCCAGTATTCTTTTTCCTTTGCATTTTTGAAGAAGAGTGAATGGAATAGAGGAGAAGGAAGTGGAACGAGGTTCCACGCTGCTAACCTACAGACACGCACTGAAAGGACGCCATCATTGGGGCACTAGTCTGGAGACTGCGGGGACGCCCGAGCTCCCCCGGCATGTCCATCGGGCCCTCCCGTCTGGTCGCCAACCAGCACGATGGTGCATTCCGGGATTTTTCGACAGTTGGCGGGGCAGCCTTTCGTGTGTGGCTGGCACACTACTTGGGCCCCCAACTACCTGCGGTCGGCCAGCGGCGCACCGTGCCTCGGATCCCGCTACCCTCCGCCACTAGTCTCCCGATATAGCCCTATCAGCGCGTGCCAGGCTGGTCAGCATGCAGAGGGACAGCTATCTCGATCCAACTCCTCTAGTTGGCTACACCGAGCATCGTACCGGAACACGGCTAGGCCGCTTGGCGGTACGTCTTTGCCCGGTGGGTGGTCACAAGCCTTCGGCCGAAGCCTACCACCAGTAAATAATAGATATTCATATTCCCAAAGATATTTTTATAATACTAGCTGACCCGGCAAACTTTGTTTTGCCATAAAAAGACCAAACATTTATCTACCCTACCTACCCTACCTTACACTACCTACCCTACACTACCCTACCCGACCCTACACTACCCTACCCTACCCTACACTACCCTACCCTACCCTACCCTACCCGACCCTACACTACCCTACACTACCCTACACTACCCTACACTACCCTACCCTACACTATAGTACCTTACACTACCCTACCCTACCTATAAACCTCACGGAGCCCGAGACCTTTCCAACGAATGCAAAACCGTGGAAATCGGTTCGTGCGTTCTGGAGTTATAGCGTCAGGGAGGAAAACCCGACTTTTTTTTATATAGTAGATTAATTAGAATTTAATTAAGTAACCACGTTTCCGAACAAATGATGCTCGAATTTAATTAAGTAACCACGTTTCCGAACAAACAAAGCTCTTTCAATATAGTCTATGGCTGTGAATGACATTGACATTCGTTACGCGCGTTTTTTTAAATATGCAAAATTAAATGTATATTTTTCAATATTTCTGAGAGATTTTCTTAATATTTTTTTCCGTAAGAACCTTCTCCTAATAATAACAAATACAACAAAAAAAGAATTAGTGAAATCGGTCCAGCCATTCACGCGTGATGCCGTGACCAAGGAAAACGGGTTTCATTTTTATATATATAGATTTCACGCGCTTGTTTTCGTCCTAAATCTTCATCCATTTCGCTACAAATTTGCAAAAGTGTGTATTCGTACACGAACCAGCTTGTTATTGCTCATCACAGCATCTATCTCTTTCGCACGTGTTGTCGGATACAAAATAGTTCGTGCCGTCAACTAGGGCAACCTTTAGTGGCAATGAACAGCGCACATTGCTCGCAGAACGGATGGCCGAAAAGGAGACGGGGATTTCTGGGCCTAATTGTAATAAGATGAGGTATAGTTTAAAAAAAGGGTTATATTTTTCTAATTCAAAATGTGAAAAATCAGCTTAATTCACAATCTGGAAAATGAGAAATCCAAAAATTAAGTTAAGGTTACGAAGTAAATCGAATATCGATTAAATTATAATCGATTAACGTGACAGAGTTCAAACTATTTAAGAAAATACTTTCACCAGATGATTAATACAATTAAAATAATTAAATCTATTAGAATTAACGTATTAAACAGTATAAACCAAATTAATATCTACATAATTAAAGCAAATCGATTCACGTTTACTAATCGATTATTGTATTTTTAGTCTGTGCTAACTCTGACTTGACATGCATGGCATGACACTCTGTATAGTCTATGCTGATACTACTCGTTTCGTATCGTATAGTGCGTGTACGTTATATACGTTATATGCGTTGTGTTTCTGTTGTATACCTATCTCCGAAGTTCTTCATCAGATCTTCACCAAAATACAAACAAAGTCGAACATAGAACCTCCTTTATGGTAAGTCGGTTAAAAATGACAATCGCAGTTCAAAAATCGGCTGTTATGTAAAGATTTTTACGTAACCTCACTTTTCATTAATCTCTTTTATCTCGGCTCTCAAATTGCCAAAATCTGCAAAATTTTCAGTGATTGTTTGATAATACAGTAGCTATCAATTGACACCAATTTCATCTTTTTACATCCAGGCCCAAAATTGTATGAAAGCGTATCCGTCTCCTTTCTGGACTGGCGATTACGTACTGGAAAACGCAGCTTTTTAGGGCCGATCATAAGATGGCCCAATGATCTGGTGAAGACTGCGGGAATCCGCTGGATGCAAGACATACAGGAGCAGTCGATGTGGCGACACTTGGGGTGGCACAAGTTCAGCCTTGGATGCCTTTCGGCTGAAATAATGATGATAAAACATTACTTATAAGTAATATAGTCAACACATCAACATCATCATCAGCCTTTTTAATGTTCCCACTGCTGTGACACAGCTGTCTGGCCGTCTTCCACCACGCGGGGCCAGTGCGGGTTGGTGGATGTCACATGTCTTCGAATTTTCGGTTGTATGATACGCCGGAACCTCACGATGTTTTCCTCCACCGTTTTGAGAGCAGTGGTGATGAAATAATTTACACAAAGTAAAGCGCCTGCCTGGGTTCGAACTCACAACCTACAACTTTTAAGTCGCGGCCGTTACCACTGGGCCACCACTGCTTTATGGCCGATTTCTGAATTAAGTATTCGACGCTAAGTACGTGCTGATCTCGATTTAAGCATCTGTCACCCTTGATCATCTGCCACTTTAAGTTTTCTGCGATGCTGAGCAAGGTTTGAGTATACGTAGTCAAGTCATGCCAAAGTATACCTTATGTCATACAAAAAACCTTCATTGACGATCAATTGGGTTTCACAACTGAGAAAAACACATTTGATCATTCTCGAATTCTCAAACCGTTGTCAACGTTACATCATCAGTGTAGCCAGATTGGGCGCCTTTTTGCCATTTAGGCTACTTGGAAGGGTGCCGGGGCGACCAATTTTTACGAGCGGCGCCAATTAGGTTACCTCCAAAAAAAATAAGGCGATTTTAGGCGATTTCAGAATGAGACAATCTAATACAACATTATCTGAGGAATGATGTAAATAACTGGAAAATAAAATGCTTTTTTCACTATTTTTCATTATACTTCAGTTGCAACAACACAGGGAAATAAACAAATGCAGAAAAATGTTTTATGTGGAACCAATAATGATTATTGTGGCTAATGCATTTAAGTTTCGAAGAATGTTTCGTGGTATTAGTGAATAATGGTCGTCTTGAGTTTTTTATAAATGGAAAAACTAAATTTTCGGCGACTTAGGGCTCGTCGAATCTGGCTACACTGGTTACATTTGGCAGTTGATAGTTGACAAGTCTGTGCTTAAACGGTGATCAAGCAAAATAAATACAAAATAATATATAAACTTATAAAACGAGTGACGAAGAAGACCTTGTCTTCCTTGGAGATGCCTCGACGAAGACCGATGCGTTGAAGAAGACTGTTCGCCCTGAATTATCGAAAACATTAGATCGGATGCAAATATTTCACGCCTGATAGATGTCAGATGCTCGAAGAACGGATGGTCAATGGGGCTGTTAAGTTCTGGAGTTGCGACCGCGTGGCGGAATACGCAGCGCTTTAAGGCCTCCCTCTGTAGACCGATGACCTGGTTAAGGTCAAGGAATTCCGATGTATGAAAGACGCACAGGACTGGTTGATGTGGTGACGCTATGGCAGTCCTGTATCCAGCAGTCTTTCGGCAGAAATGATGACTATGTTGAGTGAGATCTTCAAGAAAATATTCAAAATGTGCCAGTGTTTGTAGTCGACAGTAGCTTTTCCTGCGCGAAAACCGACAGTTATCCAACAGGAATTATGTGTAAAGTGGAGATGGACCGGTTATATGATGCGCGATAACCAAGGGACATGGAGAAAAGTGACATGGAGAAAATTAACAAATTGGTAAACAAGAGATGGGCAAAGATGCCGTTGAAGACAGTGTCATAGATGGAAATGAAATATGGGAAAGACCGCTGGTCCAAAATGTAGGCAAAAAGTGTAAGCGATGGTGCTCTGTGGTGTTGGCGAGTAGCTCAGGACAGACGCCAGTGGAAACTGTTAGTGGAGGCCTATGCCAAGCACACTGAGATTAGGGACATTTTATTAACTACGTATAGTATTGTATAGACTTCAGTTTTTTCTCTGATTTCAGAATAAAAGGCTTTGTTTTGCCGTTTATTTATTTTTATATCTATTATTTAATGTATTTGTTTTTTGTTATTATATCCTAGGTTCTAATTCTGGTCATTGTGTGTGATTTCAACCATTGAGGCACACCTCAATGGTTGAAATCACAATTAACAAATACAAATATTTGTTAATCACAATTAACAAATATCCAAACATACAGACTTTCGTACCTATATAGAATAGGGATTATTATTAGGATCCACAATACAAGAAGAGGTACAACGATGAAATTGTGTACAGAATTTGGCTTTAGTATGATACGATTTTGGTATCAGAACAATAAAAGTTGATAAAAACAACATGACAAGTCTCATTTATTTATTATTTTACAAAATTAGTAGGTAGAACACAGTCCTCCTACATAATAGCAACACATATCGAATGGCACCGACCCTGGCTAATATTGTTTATCTTCGGAGGCTCTTCGATGGCTAGCAAAGTCTTTGGTCATGAAAACCCAGGTCACTCATTAATTTTTTTATCACAACAGTCCACATTTGTTGGTAAATCACAATTGCAATCAGATTCCGATGCATATGCATGATTTCTGTGTGTGTCGGTTCTGTTCTGGTTCTGTCCCACCTTGAGAGATCTTGTGAAGTTCTGAGTAAAATATTCTGTAGTTCTATGAGGTATCACAAGAACTAGCAACTGCTCGCCTGAACACATTCACTTCTAGTAATTATAAGCTTCAATTCTTGATTTTAGCAATAACAAATTATATTAGATATTATTTTCTTTCGATAAGACATCATTGACAAAATAAAAACGGTTGCCATGACAATCTTGAAGTAATTGACTAGTGCCTACGATCCATTTCACAGTTTTATAATAAGGTTGTATACATTTCAAATAGGTATCTTTTAAATTGCTTAAATATGAAAAATCAAGTTATTAAAGATTATAACGTCTTTAATAAATTGATTTTTTTAATCTTGAATGAAGTAGATAATATAATAAGAACGTACTTTTTATAGCTGTATAAAATTTATAATAGTAAATTTTATGCAATCTTGTGATATCTCGGATTCCTTTTGTAAAATGGAACGTAAGAGTGAAAGAAAAAGCGAATGGAACTTTGACTAGTGATGGGCCAACTCGGGATAAACACGACTCGAGTTAACCCGAGGTGAAATGCACATAACTCGAGTTGCGCAACTTGAGTTAGCGCAACGTAGCTTCGTTAGTTAGAATTAATTATTTATTTCGTTTATTTGTTAAAAACCACTTTTTTACATATATATGTTACAGCTAATACCCGAAGTGCAGCTATACCTAGTTTTAGCCGGTTAGAACTAGGTCCAGCCACTTACTCTTGGTTAAACCTAGTACGAGCCGATTGTTTTCGGGTAAAACTAGGTCTAGCCTTCATCATGCCGGCTACAACTAGGTCCAGCCATTCCCTGTTGGATAAAACTAGGTCTATCCGATATCATTCCGGCTAGAACTAGGTCGACGTAGCCCCGCTGCGCGGGGCTTCTATTTCTGTCTGCAGGGTCAAAAGTAACCTAACACGAACGAGATGACGGGAGCTGAGTTCGCTCGCTTTGCTCGCTCACTTCAGCTCCCGTCATCTCGTTCGAACCTAACCTGTCCGTGTCGGGGTGCCCTAAGTTCTCGAGCTCGCTTCGCTCGCTCTTGGACTGAAGTTTTATCCAACAGGGAATGGCTGGACCTAGTTGTAGCCGGCATGATGAAGGCTAGACCTAGTTTTACCCGAAAACAATCGGCTCGTACTAGGTTTAACCAAGAGTAAGTGGCTGGACCTAGTTGTAGCCGGCATGATGAAGGCTAGACCTAGTTTTACCCGAAAATAATCGGCTCGTACTAGGTTTAACCAAGAGTAAGTGGCTACACATAGTTCTAACCGGCTAAAACTAGGGGTAGCCGCAATTCGGGTATTAGCCGTAACATATACATATTTGACAGACAAATTGGATAACTTCCTAGAGAATGTACGAGATGAGGCACAACACCGAGGGAAATGGAAGGAATGGGGGAAGCCTTAGCCCAGGAGTGGGACACCACTGGCCAAAAAAAAAAACACATTTTAAACTTATACCCTATTCGTTGGGGACAACTTTTTTTCACGTCAAACGGTTATAATCCGACTAATTTAAAAAATACAACCTTGATCGCAAAATGGTTAGTTTTGTAGCATTCTTTAATTGGTTATCATAATAGTTCCAAACTCCTGGCTATCGTGATGCTTTTTAATGTTGGTTATTGGTTTGGCTTCTACCTTTTTTTATTCAAACTTTAATAAAATTGATATTGTTGTACGAACACATTTAAGAAATAATGGTTTAAATGTTTGACATGTGTGTATTTGGTTGATCTTTATTATATTTTATTTTAGATTTTGGTAATAGCAACTCGAGTTCGGAAGAATACCACTCAAGTCAACTCGAGTTAGCCGCAACTCGAGTTGCACATCTCTAACTTTGACGGGTCCATACTTAAGTAGTTACTTAACTGAGCTAGGTAGATTCTCAAATGAGAAACGTAAAATACTCAAACGCTTCCTAAATTATTTGACAATACTCAACTGATTATTGCTGCTTTACTTAAATCAGAAACCGGCCATTAGTCAACACATGGTCATGTTTTAATATTTCTCATCGCTCACAATCTTACCCTCTCTCTCCAGATTAAGTTAAGCTGAGTATTAGACAATAGGCCCGAACTGTAGTTGACAAGCTCATTTAATACGTCTCGAGTGCCTAATACATTTGACACACAAACATACACGGTTTGTGTTTAAGATGTGGAGAGAATGGCGAACTTGGCACAATGAAGTGGGTTGCTTAGCGAATTACAGACGTTTGCTGTTATTGCATGAGTTTTACAAGTACCTATTCTTGTGAAGGTCGTGCAATCATAATGAGTTATTGAGGCTCTCGCAGACGCTTATTTATTGAATAACTTTCATAAATAACAAGTGAAATTTATAAATAAACATTTTATATCTAGCTTTTGGTTTTTCAGCAAATTCTAGCGTTTCGAACCTATATAATTTGTGTGCATTAAAAAAAATTGGTCCGCCATCTTTGAGAGTGATCTGTGAGTCATATTAAATTTAAAAGAATGTCAATTAGCAAACCGTGCAAAACAAACCAAACGTGTACTTTTTATGTTTTTTGTATTTCAAATTGAAGAGCTAATATAAGGTTTTCGTTACATGGACATTCTATTTATAATATCAACAATATACCTGCAATGTACAGTGTTGACATTGATGGTATACTTGAAACCTCAGATTTATTCTGTTACAATATTTTTCTTACACGTTCTAGCACTCGCCAAGGAAGGAAAATGTCACGCTCTGAAAAGGCGTGACCCGAATTAATGGGAAACCTGATTATAGCTGACGGATAACAAACATAGAAATAGCTAAAACGAATTTTGCGGCTTGTTTCCGTAAAGAATTAGTCACCGGTCGTGACTAACTCGTGTCGGAATTGAAAAAGGAGATGTATTTAATAAGAGATAGAGGGTATCTATGAGGTAATTATTCGGTTTAGCAACGTGTTCGCTTTGTGCAAAAGACACACGTCACATGACCATGTCGATGTCACTATCACAATGAGCATGTCGCTGACGCAACTCATAAGTTTTGCCCCTACAACAAATTGCCAAATGTTGTTAAATAAATTATTACTTCAAAAAATGTACCCTGAAATACAGTTAACTCAAACCTCTTATCTATCGAACCACGAACAGTAACTCTTCACAATATTATAATTCAGCAGATCTGAATCACAATAAGTAAATCATAATAAGTAAAACTGCAGTAAATTTTCTAACGTTTTTCCATATCTACCGCGCGATGCGACACGATGCTGGAAATATTCCAGCTCAACAACTTTTGCACCGGGATCCCACTGCAAAAATTTGAAGATATTTTGTGATAAACTATTCGATACGTATCGGATATTAAATAAACAACTTAAATGAAATCAATATTTTATTGTATTTCATACATATTCATAGTGATGTTCAAAGGATAACCGTGGTCGTATGCTAATTTGCAGAACTAATTGTTTTGTTACAGTAGGTGGCATACGACCACGATTATTAAATGTAAGTTGTTTATTTAATACCCGATACATATCGAATAGTTTATTCATAACAATTTCAGTTGAGAATATTTTCTTGCTCCATACTTTTAAGAGCGTGATTTTTCAGTAGGTCTGGGTTTTAGTTTTTATTATAAGGACTTACATAATAACGTGAATAACAAGGTGGGTATTAATGGCTATGCTTCCTATTCATCGTCAAGACTTGCCACCTTGTCCCGTCGAAAGAAGATAATCAAAGTCAAATTATGTATTTCATTTAGACCATTAAAAGGCTCTTTCGAATTCCTACGTAAACTGCGAGTACGATTGGTCTGAACACCGAAATAATAAAATAATTATAAGTATGAAGAAACGGACACCAAAGCTGCGGTCATCGTGGACAGATTCAAAACATAATCCGTACTGGATCACTTCAAAACGAAAGATCGTCTATGTCCAGTAAGCAGGACAATATGAGGTGATTGTAATAGTATTAAACCATTATCCCTTTTATTATATTTCTGGCGACATTATTTACTGTAGCTACAAATCAATTTGTTCACACTCTGAAAGGCGGCATTCTACCGAAAAAAATGCAATAAAGAGCGCGTTTTACGGGCGACTTAGTAAAGAACCTTATTGATGTTTAGTCTGTTACCTCACTTATCTTTACTGAAAGAGATAAGATTACCTACTATATAGGTTGACTTTTTACCCGACTACGGCGATGCGAAAAGGAGAGTTATGATTCTAGTCAGTATGTACAATAACAATACATTGTTACAGTTTTAAGTAATATTTCAGGGCGAAAATAATAGTTGTGTCCTATATTATGCATACGGTAGATTTTTATAATTCCATAGTAGAAGTTTTTCTTATTGATGAGTACTTTCAGCCCCTGTAAGATTGCTTCTGAATAAAAACTCATCCTGTATGGTACGTGCAGGAATGCCGCATAGCTGCATTTCGCAGAGTCGCGCGAAAATACGATTTAGAACACTTACGTGACTTGGTTTACGAAGAAGGTGCCTGGTTATTTTCGTTTGATTTAGTACTTTATTTTCCGATTAAGGTTCAGTTTTATGAATAGTTTATTACAGGTTAAGTACCTGTGTAGTTTAGTATTCCATACTGTATTATTAAGTTTTAGTGTTATGAATAATTTTGGTTAGTTATGTATGTAGTAAGTACGTTAGTTAGAAAGTTTCTGCTGTTCCTTTAAATCATATTAAAGGGTATCTTATCTTATCTTTTGGAGGGGCCGAGAAGAAGCTCGGACACTTCGACCCATTGGGATCTATTGTGATATTAAAGGGTAAGACTTTCTTACAAAATTAGCTACCGAATAATTTCTAGATACATAGAATATACTTTATTGTATACCAAAGTAGTTACACAACTCTTTAAGAAAATTCTTAATTCTGACGTACAATGAAGAATTCATTTTACTTATTTACTAGCAACCCGCCCCCGTTTTGCACGTGCAAAATTATACCTATACAAAAATCTTCTTCATTTGTCGCTTTTTTTATTAGTGAAAACTGTATCAAAATCCGTTGTGCGGTTTAGAAGAAATTAGCGGAGAAACAGAAATGACGTCGACGGACGCGGTCAGCGATGTTCACACTGACGGAAAAAGACGGGTGTTATAAATTTGACGTGTGTACCAGTGTGTTTGTGTATTTGTGTATCTGTCTGTGGCAACATTGGCAACATAACTCCTATATAGATGATCCGATTTCGATTTCGTTTTTTTTTTGAAAGGTTGCTTTTTGCGAGTGAGCTTCAATGAGGTGCTATATTTGACGAAAATCGATTCAGCCGTTCTAAAGTTATGGGTGTTTTAGTGTGTGAATCGAGGTATTTTCGTAAGTTATCGTGTCATAATTACGTGTTCAATAGATTGACGATCAAAGCTTGCCTACTAGATAAATTATGGAATAAAAATATGCCTGGGGTTTTTTAATTTTACTTGGGTTTAATACTATTTAGAGAAGCTCCATGTAAATAGTGGGTAGGTATATAGGTGGAATTAATATCAATAACCGTTCTCTACCAGTCAATATTCAGGTTATAATGACAACTTGACAGATATACCAAAAATAGGGGAAATTTTTAAAAACCGGCCAAGTGCGAGTCAGACTCGCGTACGAATGGTTCCGTACCATTATCGCAAAAAACGGAAAAAACACGTTTGTTGTATGGGAGCCCCCTTAAATATTAATTTTATTCTGTTTTTAGTATTTGTTGTTATATCGGCAACAGAAATACATCATCTGTTTAAATTTCAACTGTCTAGCTATGACGGTTCATGAGATACAGCCTGGTGACAGACAGACAGACAGACAGACAGTCGGACCGCAGAGTCTTAGTAATAGGGTCCCGTTTTTACCCTTTGTAGTGAAGTAATATCACTCAAAAAGTGATAATAGTACGGAACCCTTCGTGCGCGAGTACGACTCGCACTTGGCCGGTTTTATGATATAGGGGAGCACTAAGAAGTTATTTTTAGGGTTCCGTACCCAAAGGGTAAAAACGGGACCCTATTACTAAGACTCCGCGGTCCGTCTGTCTGTCTGTCTGTCTGTCTGTCTGTCTGTCTGTCTGTCTGTCTGTCTGTCTGTCTGTCACCAGGCTGTATCTCATGAACCGTGATAGCTAGATAGTTGAAATTTTCACAGATGATGTATTTCTGTTGCCGCTATACCAACAAATACTAAAAACAGAATAAAATTAATATTTAAGGGGGGCTCCCATACAACAAACGTGATTTTGTTGCCGTTTTTTGCGATAATGGTACGGAACCCTTCGTGCGCGAGTCCGACTCGCACTTGTTTATTTATTAATAAGGCACACCAATGACACACTAACACATTAATATTACAAAGAAACATCTAGAGACGATTCTGTGTAAGAAAGTCACTTACAGGCATGCTCATCATTTACAGCGTAAGCCGCATGTATTATAAAAGGAATATAAAACAAACTTAAAATTAAAAGGAGAGAATTAATAAAATAATAATAAAAAAAATCTTCTGTATTAGTTATATGTCATGGATTAAATTAGAATTCAAAAGTTATTTATCCTAAAAACTAAATAATTGCAGGCAAAGCTTTCATAGAATTTAGCTTTTCGCAGAAAACACATCATAATTGCCACTCAACTCAACAATTTAACTATTCAGCCGCGGAAAGCGGCTTAACCGCCCACAAAAACCTTTTATGATTTTGCAATATTAAATGAAAACCACTTTTATTTTGTAAATATACTAAAATAGCATCATTTTGTTGAGGCTTGACCTTATATTAAGCTTTATTGGAAATAGATTTTTCAATGGTTAATGACTTCGTTGTTTTAACTCACCTCATCATCAGCCTACTAATGTGCCCACTGCTGGGACACCGGCCTCCTCTCTGTGAGAGGGAATGGGCCGTAATCCACCACGCGGGCCCACGGCGGGATGGTGGATGTCACATGTCTTCAAATTTTTGGTTCTAGGACATGCCGGTTTCCTCACGATGTTTTCCTTCACTGTTTTGAGAGCAGTGGTGAAGAAATAATTAACACAAAGTAAAGCGCCTGCCTGGGCTCGAACCCACGACCTACAACTTGTAAGTCGCGGCTGATACCACTGGGCCACCACTGCTCTCGACTTTAACTACTTATTATTAAATCATTTGCTCATTGATATCAGTCAGATTTGTCTAAGACCCATACTCTACCAAAGCGGAGACGCACGAAGCGGAGAAGATTTGTTATTTACACATCTCGTCGTCACCTTATTTCTTAAAAAAAACTTTTTTGCAAAAAAATACTACCGTCTTCGAAATGAAAAACTACAAAGTGACAAATAACTTTATTTTTGGAAGTCGGTGTCTTTCTTTTTTCCCATTTTTTTTGCGATATGGACACCGACTTCCAAAAATAAAGTTATTTTTCACTTTGTAGTTTTTCATTTGGAAGTCGGTAGTATTTTTTTGCAAAGAAGTTTTCTATTTCTCCCTTTTTAGTTGTACTTTCCTAAAATAGGCAAGTTGTTTAGTAAGGTACCTATAACGCCAGAATTGATTACCCGAATAACATGAAACTTGAACATAACCGGTGAAATGTGAGATCTGCGTACCCCATTATAGTGTACTGGCGTGATGATATGTTATAAAATGGTATAAACAATAAACAGACATGCGATTGCAGCAATCCCGAATGATTTGCCGTTATTTATTGAAGAGTTCTGTTGTATATCTCCGAAGGTCTTCATCAGATCTTCACCAAATTAAAATCGGACCAATTTTGAAACATATTCTTTCAAACAAAAAAGAATTTTCAAAATCGGTCCACAATTGACGGAAATATCGGTGAACATACATAAAAAAAAAAACATACAAGAAGTCGAACATAGAACCTCCTCCTTTTTGGTAAGTCGGTTAAAAAAGAAAATTAAAAAAGCTGTTTAAACAGCTTTATTAGAACAAAAAAAGGTACAGACTTAAGAAGTATACCATAGACCAACTTGATGTGTTTTTAATTACAAAGCTACGCTATGCACTATGCTAGCTATGGCACTAGTGTTTATATAATAATACAATTAAATAGGATTTCGATATAAATAATAACACCCCCACTATATCGAAATACATAACCAGAAAAATATATATGTAGGTATAAAAACAAAACTAAATTTTAAGGAGTCCCAAAATCTCCATGAATTTATAATGTTTTGCTCTAGGCAAACCTTTTGTCAATAAATCAGCAGGCATCTCAGAAGTTCCCACATATTTAGTTTCAACAATCTCATTATCAATGGCTTCTTTTATAAAATTGTAACGTACATCTATATGTTTGGACCTCCTGTATGACTGATGACTATTGGCAAGCTTTAAAGCACTTTGGCTATCATTAAACAATATTACTTTATTACAAAATCCAACTATTTCTATTTCTAGTCTACGCAAATGTATGGCCTCTCGACACGCTTCCGATAAAGCCATGTATTCTGCTTCACAGCTACTCAACGCCACTGTGCGTTGTTTTCTACTCTCCCAGGAAATAGCAGACCCACTTTTCAAAAAACAAAAACCAGTATATGACCGTCTATCTGACGTGTCACTTGCCCAATCGGCGTCTACATAACCAACCAAATCTGCTGTTCCTTGGGAGTACTTCAAACAATAATGTTTAGTCTTATACAGGTATCTTAGCACTCTTTTAGCATAAGAAAAATGAACATCTGAATAGTAATTATTGAACTGAGATAAGTAACTGACAGAATATGCTATGTCTGGCCTAGTCAACACTGCAAGGTACATTAAACACCCTATTAACCGTTGATATGGAATATTATCTTTACATACCAGGCCCCTCAGAAAGTATTGCGAAAAAAAGTTTTTATATATGGGAGACTGGCCAGTTATAATGTTTTTCGAAAATATGATTATTTATAAGTAAAAATAAGTAAGTTCCAATTTCAAAATTTCCCTCCACATTTTTTGCGAGTTAATTCAAAGTATTGTGTCTCACTGAAATATGGATCTGCGCCGGGAACATTTTAGAGCTATGATTTTATACGATTTCAAGTGTCGCCTGAAACCGGATGAATCGTACGATAGACTTCAAATGGCATTCATGGATGAAGGCCCTTCCAAGGCAACCGTGTATCGTTGGTATAACGAATTCAAGCGCGGTCGACCAACTTTGGGGGATGACGAAAGAAGCGGTCGCCCTTTGACGGCTGTTACCGAAGAAAACGTGCTAGCAGTGAAAAATTTAATCCAAGACAATAGGCGAATTACATATCAGGAGATTCAACACATATTGAAGATTGGATCGGGAAGCGTTCACGAGATTCTACACAGCCATCTTCGCGTGAGGAGGATAGTATCACGCTGGGTGCCGCACAACCTCACCGATGCTCAGAAGCAGGCCCGGGTGGAATGGTGCCGTGATATGCTTAACAAATTTGAAGCAGGCTCGTCTCGGCGTGTTTACGACATCGTTACAGGTGATGAGTCCTGGATTTATCAATACGACCCAGAAACCAAGCGCCAGTCGACTGTTTGGGTGTTTCAAAATGAGCCAACGCCTACCAAAGTGAAGCGATCTAGAAGCGGGGGTAAGATTTTGATCGCTAGCTTTTTTAATTTGACTGGCCACTTGGTATCAATTCCCTTACGGGATCAAAGAAGCATTAATGCCGAATGGTATACTACCAAATGTTTGCCAGAAGTTTTCTCTGTTATAAGCAACAAGCGACCAAACACAGGGCTCCGCGGGCTACTGCTCCACCACGACAATGCACCTGCGCACACCGCACTCAAAACGAGGGACTTCCTGGACAGCACGCCAGTCAAACTCCTGGGTCACCCTCCTTACAGCCCTGATCTAGCACCGTGTGACTTCTTTTTATTCCCAAAAATAAAAAATCAGCTCAAAGGGATACAATTTTCGTCGCCGGAAGATGCGCTGGCTGCGTTCGAGCAGGCTGTAAACGAGGTGTCTGCGGCGGACTGGAAAAAGTGTTTTGAAAACTGGTTTAGGCGCATGAATCTTTGTATAGAGGCTGGTGGAAAGTACTTTGAAAAGATTTAATAAAAATATATGTACGTATAGAACAATTTTTTTTAGTTTCGCAAAACTTTCTGAGTGTCCCACGTACACTAGATTTTTCAATATTCAATTTACATTCAATAGGTGTTTCTGCTGTGTTACAGTCTGACATGTTAAACTTGTGCATCAATTGCTCTATATACTGTTCCTGATCAAGAGTAACAACACAGTTTTTTCTATCAACATTAACTCGCATGCCTAGGTATTGTTTGACATCACCAAGATTTTTGATTTTAAATTTAGCATTTAAAGCTTCAATTAACTTATCAGTTTCAGACTTCACATTTGAAAAAATAAGGAAATCGTCGAAATAAAGACCAACTATTACCTTTCTATTATTTTGACAATCCTTTAAAAATACACAAGGCTCAACTTTACTCTTGACGTAACCTAAATTACATAAAGTTTCATTTACTCTATCATACCAGGCAAGATAAGCCTGTTTTAGGCCATAAATAGCCTTTTTTAATCTAAGAACCTTGTTACAATTAACATTAGGAAAACATTCAGGTAACTGCATAAATATGGTCTCTTTTAAATGACCATTGAGAAATGCTGTAGTGACATCCAGGTGAGTAATGTCCATATTTAACTGTACACTCAATGCAAATAGATAACGCAAAGTTGAATGTCTTATAACAGGAGAAAAAGTCTCATAATAATCCACACCAGGTCTTTGTGTAAATCCCTTCGCAACTAATCGAGCACGATATCTCACTTGTTCGTCACAGTATTTCTTTTTAAGTACCCACTTGCACTTCACTACTGTACCTGCACTTGGAGCATCTACCAACTCCCATGCATCATTTTCACTAAAACACTCTAGTTCTTCCCTAATTGCACTTAACCACTGCTCTTTCTCCGGTCCTACCAATGCTTCCTGTACTGTCAGATCACCAGCATCGTTAGCATTGTCCCATGCCTTCACATTAGAATCAGCACACATGTTTAAATATCCATATCGCTCTGGTTTCTGCCGCAACCTGACAGGTTTTTTATCATGCTCCGATTCTCCTGATTCAGATGATGAAACACTTTCATACTCACTGGGTATATATGTCACATCAGATTTGTCAATATAAGTTTCATCCACATTATCTTCCAAGTCTCCCGAAGATATGTCCCCCACTGAACCAAGATTCTCTTCATTACATTCTTTGTTTTCTGTCACAGGTATAGATACTTCTTCCATTATAATAACGTCTCTACTGGTACTGACCTTTTTAGTGATGGGACAATAAACTCTATACCCTTTTATGTCTTCTGGGTAGCCCACTAGTATCTTGTTCTCTGACTTTTTGTCCCATGTTAGGCGCTTTTCCTTCGCCACATGCACCATCACGCGACTGCCAAAAATTCTTAAATGACCTATGTCTGGCTTACGTCCTGACCAAATCTCATAAGGAGTTTTATCATTCAGCACTGGAAGAACAGTACGGTTATGCAGGTAGACAGCTGTGTTTGATGCTTCAGCCCAAAATTCTTTGCTCATCTTGGCATCAAATAATAAACACTTTGCCTTCTCGACAATTGTACGATTAGAACGCTCCGCCAATCCATTTTGTTCTGGCGTGTAAGGATTCGACTTCTGGTGCAAAATGCCATTTCTCTTCAAATAATCATCAAAACTTCTGTTGCAAAATTCCTTTCCATTGTCACTACGAAGTGTTTTAATTTTCCTGTTCAACTGGTTCTCTACTTTGGCCTTATAATCCTGGAAATATTGAAATGCTTCACTTTTCTGCTTCATGAAATATATGTAGGTCATCCGACTGTAATCATCAATAAACAAAATGAAATACCTGGAACCACCAATCGAAGCATTTTCCATAGGACCACATACATCGCTGTGAATTATACCCAACAATTCACTACTTCTTGAACCAGCATGTCCAAAAGGAAGGCGTGACTGTTTGCCTTCACAACAAACAATACATGACAACTGGGAAATGTCACTTTTCTTCTCCAGTTCCATGCCACTCACTGCATCAGGCATCTTGTTTAAGTACATGCTATTTACATGGCCTAATCTGCGATGCCATGTATCCACAGATGCAAACATTGTAGCCAGTGTGCTTTCAGAAGTTCTCAATTTGTAAACACCATTTGTCAATGACGCCATGGCCACCAACTGCTCATTTCTGTTATAAATGTTACATCCACTGGTAGTAAACACAACTTGGTTACCATTTTTAACCAATTGACTGACAGATAACAAGTTTGTGGTTAACTTTGGCACACACAACACTCCTTTGACAATCACGTCGTATTCACTGTCGTCAGTAACCGTAGCAATTTGCACATCACCCGAGCACTTTACGCTGAGCTTTTCTTCGTTAGCAACCACAATTTCTTTGATAGAATATTCGTTTGAGACATTTTTAATCCAATTTTCGTTTGAGGTTAAGTGGGCGCTCGCTCCTGAGTCAACATACCAATCGTTTCTCGAAAAACTGCCATTTAAGAAAACTGCATTGAATGCGTTTGTCTGTTTACGTTCACTCGATTTAGTATTTGAAGAATCTTTGTCAACAGTACATTGATTCCGATAGTGTCCGATTTGTTTACATCTGTAACACCGCGGTATTTTCTTTGACTTTGACGTTTGCGAATGTCCGTTGTCTTTGTTTTCGCCATGACCAGTGCTGCCAACCTTGTTTTTTCTAAAGCTTGCAAATGCCCCGTTAGCGTCGCCGCCATTGTTTTCATCCAACTCCATCAACTTAGATTTAATGGCGTCGGTGGTGATGGCGATCCCCGAATGCTCAATCGCCATTATCATTGGTGCATATTTTTCGGTTAAACCAGCCAGCAAAAGACAGCCGATCCACTCATCACTAATTTGGAATCCCGTTCCACTCAGCTTTTGTCCTGTTTCCACTAGCTGTGTCACATAACTGGTCATAGAACTGCAATTTTCGAGACGAATCGAAATAAGATTTCTCAATAAACTGATGCATCTAGTGAAACCGGAGTCGTCGAATAAAGCCTTGAGCTTGTTCCACAGCTCCAACGACGTTTTAACCTCCTTTATGTGCACGTACAAGCTCGAGTCGATAGTGAGAATCAATTTAGCCTTAGTCCTCGGATCATCAGCGGCTTCTTTGATCTTCCCGGTAACAGGTTTTATACAATGTTCCATGTTTTCCAAGACCAGAAAATTCTCCGCGGCGAAGCACCATTTCGTGTAATTTTCCCGCCCTTTCAGCTTCGGTACATTTACCAGATAGTTCGTCGACATGATATTTAGGTTATCACTCGCGACCTACGCTAAAAAACTGAGCTAAAACTGAAAATTACGACTGTCCCTAATTACTAGCTAAATTGACACGCTGGGCTGGGCCTATAACCTATTATTAAAGTAAAAACGATGTGCTTACTGACACAGCTTTATTAGAACAAAAAAAAGGTACAGACTTAAGAAGTATACCATAGACCAACTTGATGTGTTTTTAATTACAAAGCTACGCTATGCACTATGCTAGCTATGGCACTAGTGTTTATATAATAATACAATTAAATAGGATTTCGATATAAATAATAACAATGTAGCTGATTATTTTCTGTAAAAGTTTTTGGAGAAATTCCTGTCCGACTGAATAAAACATCATCATCATCATCATCATCATCTGTCATATGGGCTTGAAAAAAAGATGGTGATGGAAAATACAGTAAAATTATAATCTGTCCAACGACATTTACTATAATTTTAAACTGCAGGCGTATTAAAATAGCAGGTAATCCCGATAAAATACAATGATTCCTCAGCGTGCAGTATAGAATTTCGCTCACAAACCTTGCATTTAAACCTACAATTCACGCTAAACCAGAGTCTGACAGCACATACAAAGCCGACATTTCACAAACAGACTCAACAGAAAATCAAAATTAAAAGTGCTCTTCGGAAAACGTAGCATTACAATAAGCAGTTTAGAGTCACAATATTAAGAGTGGATGCTGGTTGCAAAGAACAGACATTAATCTTACTAGATAACGCAAGTCCTTACATCTGTATGAAAACCAACCGTGTCACTTTTTTTCACACACAGTTTATTCAATCACCGATAAAAGAAAATGTTTCCATTACTGTCTCCACTAACTTTTATGTAGAGTTTTTACAGCTCAACACGGTATAATTAGGCATTTCCAACCTAAAAGGTTGATGTCCGGTGCCGATAACGCTAAATACAAGTAAAACTTGAAAAACGCCCGACACATTTTTATTTCATGCTACATTATTTATCTAAGACCTAGTAGACACGCTTCAATTGACAATCTATCGATCATGTAATTATGACAATCGTCTTGCGAAAAAACCCCGATTCACACAATAAAAGGCCTATAACTTTTGAACAGCTGAACCGATTTTCATCAAACATAGCTAAGAACACTCGATAAAGTCACTTTTCAAAACAAAATCGGTTCTTCCGTTTAGAAGCTATGATGCCACAGACAGATACACAAACACACAGGTACACACGTCAAACTTGTAACACCCCTCTTTTTCCGTCAGGGGTTAAAAATTGTTCAATGTAAGAGTAATGATCTCACTTTTAATGCCATTTTGGACATTCGCGTCATCTAGATAGATTTATGTCTGTGTTTCAAACTAAGCTTATTGCGATCTCCCAGCTAACACTTTCGCGGAACATAACAATTTGCATTCAACGATGGAAAAACTGATTCAATCTACATATATTTTTATGCGGAACAACGTGCAAAAAGGTGAAACGCTCCAATTATTAGTTCTCGGTCACACATATAATAACTTGTAACGTAGGTGCTTGTATACTGAACCCTGTTAAAAAATAAGAAATATTGTGTGGACCGTATGCAGAAGACGTTAGCAAACAAATTTTTATTGACCAACAAATAAATAAGTTTACAGCTTACACCAAAATAATTGAAGCCCTGACTTCTGAGCTAGGTAAAAACCTGTGTTGCAGAAGTCATCAATCGGTCTGTCAATCTGTTGGTTATTCGGTTTTCCTTGATATGGATGTGTTTGGAAAGGAATTTCTTGGTTGCCAATCTCAACGAAGTTGAGCCAAGTACACAAGAGACATTGCAATATAAGTCTGTGGGCTAATAATGGTGATCTCTCCGTTCCTATAGGTACTCTTATAGCCCGATGGAATGCCAATCCGCCACGACCGAAGAAAGATCAGGAGATCATGACCAACGGCTTTCACATGGTTGTGACAAGCCAACACGTGCTTGTGACAACAAGAACTTCTAATTAAACTCCGGGCTACTATTGAGAAATAACTAATTACAAAACCCATTAAAACTTAGCCTGGCCTGGTACCCAGGACTCTACTAGACCAACGGAAACGGGGCAGTCACAGCGTCGGAGTAGTTTGAAAATATATAAAATTAATCAACGACTTATTCTGCAATCTGGAAAATTAAAATCAACCCTTATTTTAATTTGCCAGATTGCAGAATAAACCGTTGATTAAATTTTTGTATTTTCAAACTATCCCGCCGTACTCTCAGAATGATTTCAATTTTTGATACTTGAAAAAACACGAGAATAAGTTTAAACTCGTTTTATTTAATTTTAATTCATAAGATTAATTCAATCACTCGATAGGGCGTCCTCAAAAAAATAATGGCCGATAATTCCTTAACTTGTTATAGCAGCCCTAATAAATAAATTTAACGCCTGCTGATTTTGTACTATGGGGCTAGTTAAAAAAAAAAGTTTACAGCAACCTTCCAAGCATTAACCCTTTATCAAATCCTTTTTATAAGACAACAGTAATAGGAAATATTAAAAAATCGAAGGAATCCACAAGATGGCGCATGAACTCGTTCTCAGTCTCTAGATATAGTCTCATTTTACGAGTATTAGCGATGGCGATGTTCAAAATGCCAAAATGCATTCCCATATTTTTCAATCACTATCGCAATGTTTTCGTTGATAGAATATCTTTAATGTGATTATGAACTATTGTGTGTTCCAGCAACTTAAGCAATACACTAACATACATTAAAGAAGTCGATATGATTATTTATTCGTTTCTAGGTATGTATGTTTGTTGTATGGGAGTTATATCTGAAAGTAAAGAACTGGTTATTAAAATTCTCCTATTGAGAGAAAGCTATACTAATGGCCGATTTCTGAATTAAGTATTCGACGCTAAGTACGTGCTGATCTCGATTTAAGCATCTGTCACCCTTGATCATCTGCCACTTTAAGTTTTCTGCGATGCTGAGCAAGGTTTGAGTATACGTAGTCAAGTCATGCCAAAGTATACCTTATGTCATACAAAAAACCTTCATCGACGATCAATTGGGTTTCACAACTGAGAAAAACACATTTGATCATTCTCGAATTCTCAAAGCTTTCTCAAACCGTTGTCAACGTTACATCATTAGTGTAGCCAGCTTGGGCGCCTTTTTGCCATTTAGGTTACTCGAAAGGGTGCCGAGGCGACCAATTTTACGAGCGGCGCTAATTAGGCTACCTCCAAATAAGGCGATTTTAGGCGATTTCGGAATGAGACTATCCAATACAACATTATCTAAGCAATT
The DNA here is from genome assembly GCA_949775005.1 of Orthosia gothica. Lineage (NCBI taxonomy): Eukaryota > Metazoa > Arthropoda > Insecta > Lepidoptera > Noctuidae > Orthosia > Orthosia gothica. The sequence continues at coordinate 11,958,829 of OX459064.1, forward strand.
ATGTAAATAACTGGAAACCAAAATGCTTTTATCAGTTCATCACTATTTTTCATTATACTTCAGTCGCAACAACACAGGCAAATAAAGAAATGCTGTTTTTTTTTTATGTGGAACCAATAATGATTATTGTTTAGTGAATTCATGGTCGTCTTGAGTTTTTTATAAATGGAAAAACTAAATTTTCGGCGACTTGGGGCTCGTCGAATCTGGCTACACTGGTTACATTTGGCAGTTGATAGTTGACAACAGTTGACAAGCCTGTGCTTAAATGGTGATCAAGCGAAATAAATAGAAAATAATATATAAACTTATAAAACGAGTGACGAAGAAGACCTTGTCTTCCTTGGAGATGCTTCCAAGAAGACCATTGCGTGGAAGAAGAGTGTTTGCCCTGAATTATCGAAAATATCAGATTGGATGCAAATATTTTACGCCTGATAGATCTCAGATGCTCGAAGAACGGATAGTCAATGGGTTAAGTTCTGGAGTGGCGACTGCGTGGCGGAATACGCAGCGCTTTAAAGCCTCTCTCTGTAGACCGATGACCTGGTTAAGGTCACCGAAATCCGATGTATGAAAGACGCATAGGACCGGTTGATTTGGTGACGCTGGGGAAGTCCTGTATCCAGCAGTCTTTCGGCAGAAATGATGACGATGATGAGTGAGATCTTCAAGATTAATATTCAAAAAGTGCCAGTTTTTGTGTTTGTGGTCGCCAGTACCTTTTCCTGCGCGAAAACCGACAGTTATCCAACAGGAATTATGTATAAAGTTTAGATGGACCGGTCATATGATGCGCTATAGCCAAGGGACATGGAAAAAAGTGACAAAATGGTACACAAAAGATGGGAAAAGAAGCCGTGGAAGACAGTGTCATAGATGGAAATGGGATATGGGAAAGACCTCTGGCAAAAAGTGAAAGCGATGGTGCGCTGTGGTGTTGGCGAGTAGCTCAGGACAGACCCTAGTGGAAACTGTTAGTGGAGGCCTATGCCAAGCACACTGAGATTAGGGAAATTTTATAAACTATAAACATGTATTGTATATACTTCAGTTTTATATCTCTGATTTCAGAATAAAAGGCTTTGTGATTCCGTTTATTTATTATTATATCTATTATTTAATATATTTATTTTTTGTTATTACATCCTAAGTTCTAATTCTGGTCATTGTGTGTTTTTCAAAGTATATCCTTCCAAATATGTTCAACCATTGAGGTGTGATTAACAAATATCCAAACATACAGACTTTCATACCAATATAGAATAGCCTACCTTTAAAATAAATGTGAGGAGAAGCCCTCTATTGTGGAGTCTATCTGATAAACCGTTTATCAAGCGAATCCATCAATTATATTACCCCCTATGAACTGTGGAATAAACAGAAACCAAACTTCTCCAATGTAAGAGAATTTGGAACGATAGCTTAAGCAAAAAACCTGACATCTTTGAAAAAGTTGGATTCTAGAACGCAAGAGTATATGATGATTGGGTACACGGTACGCGCTATAATAATGGATTTCGACTTTGGGATGTAACAAAGAGGAAGGTAATTGTAGCACGAGATGTGATATTTAGTGGTGAAGTTCCACTTATAAAACCTGAACCTATTATTAATACTTAGTAGGATCCACAAGACAAGAAGAGGTTACAACGATGAAATTGTGTATAGAATTTGGCTTTTTATGATACGATTTTGGTATCAGAACAATAAAAGTTGATAAAAACAACATGACAAGTCTCATTTATTTATTATTTTGCAAAATAAATAGGTAGAACACAGTACTCCTTCATAATATCCGACACATATCCAATGGCACCGACCCTGGTTAATATTGTTTATCTTCAGAGGCTGTTCGATGGCTAGCAAAGCCTTCGGTCTTGAAAACACAGGTCACTCATTAAAAATTGCATCACAATAGTCCACATTTGTTGGTAAATCACAATTGCAATCAGATTCCAATGCAGATGCATTAAGGTAATAATGTACTACGCACTGCAGATGTACAAGTGCCCTCTTGAGAGATCTTGTGAAATTCTGAATAAAATATTCTGTAGTTCTATGAGGTATCACAAGAACCAGCAACTGCTCGCTCTGAACACATTTACTTCTAGTAATTATAAGCTTAAATTCTTGATTTTGGCAATAACAAATTACATTAGATGATATTATTTTATTTCGATAAGACATCTTTGACAAAATAAATACGGTTGCCATGACAATATTGAACATAGAAAAAAAATTTATTGAAGTGAAGACTGGTACCTACGATCCATTTCATAGATTCATAATAAGGTTGGATACATTTCAGATAGGTATCTTTTAAATTGCTTAAATATGAAAAATCAAGTTTTTAAAGATTATAACATCTTTAATAACTTGATTTTTTAAATCTTGAATGAAGAAATATATAACTAACGTACTTTTTACAGCTGTATAAAATTTATATTAGTAAATTTATTCCAATCTTGTGATGTCTCGGATTTATTTTGTAAAATGGAACGTAAGGGTGAAAGAGAAAGTGAATGGCACTTTGACAAATCCATAGATAAGTTGGTACTTATGTAGTTACTTAACTGATCTAGGTAGATTCTCAATTGTGAAACGTAAAATACTCAAACGCTTCCTAAATTATTTGACAATACTCAACTGATTATTGCTGCTTTACTTAAATCAGAAACCGGCCCTTAGGCTGACTCCCATAGACTCCTTTGAGATTTTAGTTATTTTAAGTTCACAAGAATGAAGTCGCGAAAAATAATTGATTTAACAGAATGTTTTTAATTTATTAAAACACCATGCAATATAAAGGCTCATAGACGGATTTAATGCCTTAATCATTATCTACCAGTGAACGGGAGGTGGTGATATATAGTGACATGTCATAAAAAAAAAACAGTTTTGTTACCTACCCTGCAGATAAATTCTAAATGAGCAAACTTGACTGTTTGTTAAATATCAAATTTTAAAGCAAACCTCCTCCATTTTCACCCCATAAGCCGTTCATTATTATAATGAACTAATTGATCGGCAAACAGAGCGGCCGCAAACCTGCCGCTCATAATAGCATGCTGGCTGCAACCAAACGCAATTTATGAACAGAATAAATCAACCACGATAAGGTAGGTTCTTCTACGTTAGAGCAATGATTTATTTCAGCCATTTTTAATTGATAAAGACTGGTTTTCGTGAGTTATGGTTGAGGTTTTAATTTATAGTTGGATTTAATGAGCAAGAAAATGCTTTTTAAAGAGTAGTTTGCCTATATAGTGGTATAGTTATTTTATTTGTGATGTGTACAGTTGAACAAAAATATTAGTATCCCGGCAAAATTAAATTTATGAATAAATTATGTTGTGATTTCATGTTAAGACGGTACCCTGACCAAAAAATCGGCATGAGATATGAGCATTCCTATTGGTCTAGAGCGGCACTGGTGGCGCATGAATTACAGTAGTGAATACGCCCAGATTTTAGAAAAAAATCTTTAAAAAATCGAATTTTGGTCTTTTGAAAAATATTTTACAAGAAAAATGTTCGTTATTAAATTGTCTATCCATTAGTGTTAGTACAAAAAATAATTATTGAACACTTTACGAGGAGATACATGCTATCAATAATTATTTCTCATTTTAATGTTTTTTTTGGAAGGAAATTTACAAAAGTGAAATATATACAACATTAAAAAAAAATTTAGCTAATTTAATTTAAAATTTAGTTTTTTTTAATAATTATTTTTACATTAATTGGTAAAATTACGATCTGTTTAACTTAAATTTAAACATCATTGACTCTTTCATATTCACAGATTAAGCTTATAAAAATAAAACAAAATGGGCTTTTGAGTGACATTTTAAGCTCAATGGCCTTCTTTTAACATTACCCAAATGCCTTTGAATGCTCTTATCTCATTAAGTGGCCACAGAGCAGAGAACACCATATCGCGAAAATATACGCCAACTCTTATAATATCTGTGACTGTCCAATGAGGGCTACCGCGTTTGGGTTTGCCGCTAGGGGCACTATAGTGTAGAATGAGGTCTTCAAAATGTCAGATTTCATAGTGTTTTGGCTTTCAGCGCGAGATTTTATTTTGGAAAATGTTATCCTCCATCCTCTTTTTTCGAAAAAAACGGAAGCCCGCATTGTGCTGGCACAAAATTCGTCTGTCATAATAATAAATAATACCAGCCTGTTACTGTCTCACTGCAGAGCAAAGGATTCTTCTCATATAGAGAAGGGACGAGCATTAATCACCACGCGAACTCAAGACGGATAGGAGATTTCAAACTTATATTTATTTTAATCCAGCTTTCTTCACGATATTTATCATCACCGATGTGAGCAATGTATAGGAAAAACTTAAAAAGTACATAATTATCAATTTTAAAAAACACAAAAATACTTGCCCTGAATGGAACCCAAGACCTCAAGCATGGGAGATGAGATCTTAGCCAGATGCGACCCAGCACATATTAGCAGGCGAGTAAAGACGAGGCGGCCTCAAATTATAATAAAAAGCTAGGCCAAGAGAGAGAGATGACCGGTCAAAATTGATGTGATCGTAAAATTCTATGAGTACACAGTAACACAGTAAGTGTTACCGTTTACTCATATAATTTTACACACGCTTTCTTTGTATTGAAAGTGTTGACAATACCTCCTCTAACAGTGGCCGCCGAGGCACCTCGGTGCTCTGTGGGTGGCTATTACCAAAATTAGCCGGGTCTGTCCGTGGTCCCGTTGTCGTGATGTTTGCTCAGCGGCTGCGAGCCTCAATTAGCGCTACTCAAATATGGCCGCCACTCCTTGCTTTTAACGGACGCGATTTGGGGTGAAGCTGAAGCGATTTTGGATGAGGCACGGATTGGCAAGGAAAAGTCATCAGTTTTTGTTTTATTCATTGGTCATTTGATGTTAACCAACTACAAGATTCATCAAATAAAGGACAATATATATACATACGTTTTCAGTTGTCCTACATAAATCCATCATCATGACAAATGATCTGGCAGATAACGTGAGCGAAAGAGAATCAACTGATAAGACACAGATTAACGAACAAAAGGAGAACATTTCTTGTTCAGCTTTTGGGTCTATTAACATAAACCCAAATTGGCAGACAATCACACACGAAACTTACTGAAATACCATGATGATTGAATATAATGAAAAAAACACATTTATATTTAAAGGCTTTCCATCCCTCACGTAATGCTTCCTTCTCCCAACATGATCTGATCTTTCTCGTGGCCACGATAATAATTTGTGTTATCTAATTTCCTCGATCAAATATTTGTAGATAACCGAATTGTGGGAGTAGCTGGTACCCAATTTACTTTTTTACTTATTTCCTGTTCTTTCGCAAGATAATATCAATTAGCTTATTTATCGCAATGAGCTTAACAAGTGATCAGAGTTTGCCACTTAATTTCACCACCTTTTTCAACATAATGATTAAAAGAATATACTCTGGTGTCCCTAGAAAAGTACCAAAGCAATGAATGTATAAAACGGTTCCACCCTCTTGGATATCGCAAGAAGTTAATAAGAAAAGTAAAGTGAAGTAGTAAGAAACACATAATAATTTCTGCTTTCATTCATATGAAGCAAGAGATAGACACAAACAAGAGCAATAGGTCGGTTACAACTGGAATAAGTCTTGCTGCCGAGCAACACGGTTTGAAGTTGACATTGACATGAAAGGGTCCCAAATTGTGTGTTGCTATCCGCTACTGCTTATGAACGTGCCAATAGTCTTACCAAGTCGGATGCTCTTGTTTGCAAGCTCTAGTGACATTCTGATATAAAGTTACATTTTAATCACCCGGCCGTGTTACTGACGTCAAGCTGTTTTTAGGAATCGTGATTTGACAGTTCTTAACGGTAACTTTCGCGTTTGCGTTGGAAACACGAAACTTTGCGTACCTAACGATGTTATCAATATTTATGAAGATTCATCTTAGTTAATGGGAATGTGAGTATAAGATTGTTTCCTTGGCATAATGTGGAGGTACGTATGATGTTACAGTGTAACTAAGATATAGATATATCTAATTATGTTTTGGGGCGACCTAAAATAACATAGCATAAAATGATGTTGCAAGCTAAATAAAATCAGGATTCAATAATTAAATGTTACCGTCTAGTAGGCCATAAATAAATAATTTTGATGAAGAAAATTTATCATAAAATTAAAGTAAATATTTAAATCAATTTTTGCAGGAGATGATAGTATGTCAGTATTCTGGGCGCTTTAATCATTGACCAATTTTATGATGCCAATTTTTTTCATGTCCCAGTAGTTCTTCCCCTCACCTCTTTATATACGTGCCTGTAAGTGCATAATTATAATAATCAGTGTGTAAAGAAAAAGTAAAGGGTTAAATACAGTTTGTTACAAACCTTGGGTTAATCTGTATCCAAACAGATACTATTGAGCTTGTTATACAAAGATCTTCCTTCACAACGCGAGCTGCAATAATGTTGCTAATAATTAAAAAGACACTTGACTTTGCCCTCTTCAGACGAAATAATTGATACGAAATTTTGTGATTGTAAACGTCGGCGAGCTTTCACGTGGTAATTTTAGAAATGGACACTTCCCACGCTAAATTCCTTAATTGCCTGTTTTTATACCTGCACATTTCTTGGGTTCTTACCGGGTCTATGAATAGCGGCAATATAGATATTCTGTCGGCCTTTTTCAATGTTATAAAATGTTATTTAAAATCAATGCTTAATGTTTCGGGCCCGACTAATTCCGACCGTAATTAAAATTTGTATGAAAGGACCACATGCCGCGAAGCGGCGTGAGAAAATAAGACGAACTCCGTCCCTTGTAATGTATCTACCTGGTTGGGCCGGACACAATGTACCGTAAGCATTGTCTCTTAGCTTTCTTGTAACTTAGAAATTTACACGTGCGTATTTAAAGTAGGATTGACGTAGGTGCCATGTGAGTAAAGCTATCTTCACTTGTAATGTGTATAAGAACTAGAGAAAAGGTAGATAGTTAGTTAGGATTGTCTCGCAGTTTTCTTCTTTGTTACAAAAATAAATGAACACGTTATGTCCACGTGTTTGACCACGTGTGTAAAATGACACATGTATGTGCCATGTGAATTTTAGAGTAGTAGTAGTAGTATAATAAAACTTGAAATATACATAAGATTTAGAGAAAAGGTAGCTAATTAGATAAGATTATGTATATTGTCATAGTTTAATACTTGGAGTAAGGAGGAATCTAGATTAAGATTTTTGTGTTGACCTTTGTACACCTTTTATATTTTTCCTATGTAGAATTAAGTATGTAGATTAAGGAAATGTATAACTTGTGTATATTTAAGTAAGATAAGTTTTATAAAATCGGCATTTCTGTGGTGCCATGCTTGAATACAGTTGCAAAGTAGGGGCGCCATTGTTCTCGCCGAGCGGTTTTTGTATAAAAGCCGGCCCGCTTGTAGGCAGAGACACAGTCGGTCTTCCACTCTACAAGGAGTAACAAGTAAGGAATAAATTGAAGATACGAATCACGATAGTATTTTCATTTCCTCAACGAGTCTCCAACCGAACCAACAATACAGTCCACTTCAGTCTGGTCCTTCGATAGCCGGATACGAGAACGAAGAATCCGCGGCAACCAGTCCACTTCAGTCTGGTCCTTCGAAAGCCGGATACAAGATCCAAGAACCTGCGGCAACCAGTCCACTTCAGTCTGGTTCTACGAGCAACGGATACAAGAAGAATCCGCGGCAACCAGTCCACTTCAGCATGTTCCAGCGAGCTATGGGTTCAAGAACGAAGAACCCGTGGCAACCAGGCCCAATACAGTCTGGTTCATCAAGCAGCGGATACAACAACGAAGAACCCGCTGCAACCAGAACAACCGAGCTGCAGACCAAGTACGAAGATCTGCGGCAAGAACGAAGAAAGGAACCCGGCTGTCACCGAGCTGCAGACGAAGTAAGAAGATCTGCGGTAAGAACAAAGCTGTACGGAACAGGACCGGTTTCGAACCTAACCGGTCTTGAACCTGACCACCCACCAACCACCCATGGCCCCACCGACATCTTGTCATATGGGCCGAATCTCAAGGAGACGGCTGCGGACATAGCCCGCCAAAAAGGCGTGCTATCACCGCAGTCGCTTCTTGACTCCTTTACAAATCTCGTCCTGTCCCTTTTGCGCCTTTCTCCCCATTCTGGGGCGGCCGCTAGCGTCGTACCCCGCTCTTGGGTATGGACGATACAGTACGCCTTCGCTGCCCGTTGCGTACCTAGCCCTCAGCAAGTGAGGGTGTGATGCCGTGGGAAAAAGAATATATAAATAGACATAATAATACACAGTTAAAACATATACATAACAAATCCAGACAAAACAATTATACAATTAAAACATTTCGTTCTTTCCTTTCTTTCTTTTTTTTTTTTTGTTTTTTTTATTTTTTCCATTTCCCTTTCTATGCCATTTCTTTTGCATATATATTCACTTATAAAATTTTTAACCCTTTCTTTTTTTTTTTTTTTTCTTTTCTTCTCTTTTTCCTTTTTTCTTTTTTTTCTCCCTTTTTTTTTTTTTTTTTTTTTTTTCTTTTTTTTTTTTTTTTTTTTTTTTTTTTTTTTTTAACCTAATCTTCTTCTTCTTCGCTCTTCTCGTCCTCCAGACTGCTCCTTATTGCGTGCCAGCTATGAGCGAAGTCCCGAAGCCGTCGGAAGTTGGCCTCCGATGCTACGAGACCCCCGTAGTAAACTGGACCCTCCTCCGAGTGAGTGATCCCGTCCATCATCTCTCGTCGCTGATCGTCATACATGGGGCATCTCCAGAATACGTGGTCCAGACATTCCTCCTCCTCTCCGCAGTAGCACACGCTAACCTCACAAAGCTTCATCTCATGCAATCTCTTTCGGAAGCATCCATGCCCGGTCAGGATCTGCGAGACTTGATAGTCCGGCTCGACCCAAGTTGCCTTGAGTCTTGCCGCCACGTCCGGGAAGTACCGATAAAGCTCCCTACCCCTGTTCTCCGCTTCCCATCTCTGCTGCCACTTGGCTACAGCCTCGTCCGCGATAACCCTTCTCCCTGTCCTGAACGCATCCCGAGGTAGGTGACGGATGTCGTCGATCATGCCAGCACGAGCCACCTCGAGGTCGGCTGGCAACACCCCCGCCAAGACGGGTAGTGCCGCCGTGCTGACGGACCGATACGCCTTCGTCAGAAGGACGAGTGCGGGCCTCTGTGTCCTCTGCAACACCGACCTGACCATGTACGTGTTCACGCGCCCCCACCAGCATCCTGCAGCGTATGTGACGATTGGCACATAGATGCCCTTGTACAGGACCTTAAGGGCCCTGTACCGAACGCCCCAGGATGAGGTAGAAACGCGCGACATCTTGCCCAGCCCCGCAGCAGCACGCTCGCCGATGGACTGAGCGTGTTCTCCGAACGACATGTTTGCGTCGATCACCACACCCAGAACCTTTGTGGATCGTACGCTCTTGACTGAGGTCCCATCGAGCCGCACCGTGGGAGGGCGCTTGGACAGACCGCCCCTCAGAGTCATAGAGTACGACTTTGAGGGGGAGAAACCAAGCCTATTACGGCCCCCCCACTCGCTGATTAGTGCCATGGCGCACGAGGCCGAAGCCTCTATGCCGGATCGAGAGTCCGACTCGATGAGAACCGTTACATCATCGGCGTACGCGACCACTTTTACCCCGTTCGGGTATGGCAAACGAAGCAAGTCGTCCAGGAGAAGGTTCCATAGTGGTGGTCCCAATACAGAACCCTGCGGGCACCCCATGGTCGAGGCCTTCCACACAACCCTGCTCCCCGCGAAGAGGCCGACTCGGCGGTTACAGAAGTACAACGCCAACATCCGATAAATGTTTGGCGGGCACCCCCCCCTCTTCGCCTTGAGCAGGATCATGGGCCACCACGCATTGTCGAAAGCCCCAGATATGTCCAGGAAGATGGCCTGGACATACTTGGACCGGCTATCCCTAACTGTGTCGACTATAGAATTAAGGGCCGTCAGTGTAGACCTACCGCGAGAGAACCCGTGCTGGCATGAGGACACCCCGCGCGTAATCTCCGGTGCTGATTGTAACAAGATCCTCTTTAAGATTTTGCCCAGGACAGGGAGAAGCGTGATGGGCCGATACGCTTTGGGATCGGTCAGGGGCTTGTCATTACCTTTCGGCAGCACAATCAACCGGCCGTCCTTCCACGTATCGGGGAAAACGCCCTCAGTGACGCACATGCCAAACATGTGTGTCAGCTCGGCACCCGCCGCCAGCCACACACGCCTGACAATGCCCGCCGTAATCCCATCGATACCCGGTGCCGTGTTAGGAAGATCCTTAACTATTTTCTCGAGGTCCTGCCGCAAAGGAGGAGGCGCATCCCGACCCGACGGAATGCAAGCAGCCGCCAGTCGCACCTGTCGGTGGTACGCGGTGTCCCGCGACGGGTCGTCATCGGGACACAGCGCACCCACGAGCCCACGCATGGCGGCGCCCGCATCCGCAGCGTATCCTTCCGCAAGCCTCGTGCCGTTCACCACGTTGGGTGGCGGTCTGAAACGTCCGCTGGCAACTCTGTACGCCATCCCCCAAGGGTCCTGGTTCCCCGACTCAGCCTGCTTGCGGAAGAAGTCGAGCTGCGCCTTCTCCATCGAAACCCTATACCTACTGCGGCACTCATGAAACTCATATCTTGCATTCATCTCCAAGTCACCACCCCGTTTCCTTACATCCTGCCATGCTTTCCTCGCCTTATTATGCCTTTTACGCAAGGCCTCCAACGAGGGAGACCACCACTCATATCCTTTATCTTTCTTTCTATCCCCACATGTGCCCAGACATTCACTTGCAGTCCACGCGATTACCCGCGTGAACTCCTCGCATACCTCAGAGGCAGGCTTCACCCAGTCAATCCCACCCACACGCTCTTGGATTCTTACCCGGAATCGGTCCCAGTCCACGCCGCGCTCCCGGAACCTCATCGGTACAACCGACGGCTCCGCAGCTGCAGGCGGGGCAGGTGCCCGTTCTCGCCTACCGTCCAGCCTAAATGTGATTAGGCGGTGGTCACTGCAGCTCGCGTCCTCGTTGACACGCCACTCGCCGACACCCACCCCACGCGTTGACACGGTGACGTCGATGGAGGACTCCCCGTTTGCTGTGGAAAAGGTTGGCGGCTGGCCTTCCACATTGTGGACGACCAGACCGTGCGCCAACAGGAAGTCCTCTATTTCCTCCCTCCGTCGGGCCACTTCACGGCCGCGTCCGGTGTAGTGACGTGGCTCAGAATGCCACAAGGGTGAGTGGGCGTTAACATCCGCTCCTATAAGCACGCGACGGCCGCCCGCGCCCTCCAGCACTCTGGTTAGATGCTCCAGATGAGGTGAAATGTCCTCAGAGTACTGAAAGTATGCGCTGACGACCGTCACCGACGTACTCCCCCATGCCACGTGACACACAATGCAGTGTGAGCTGGTCAAGTGCCGCAGCACAGTGCACACGACGTCAAGGCGCGGCAAGTAGACGCCCACCTTGGGGCAGGGACCCTCCGGCAACACCAGCTGCCCTAGGGCTGCCACTGATGGTCGCACCGCGACGTATGGCTCCTGCACAAGGACCACATCCAGCTTCCTCTCCGCCGCTATAGCCGGAAGCTCCGCCGTCGCTACCGCCGAGCCCTGCAGGTTTAACTGCCCCACCCAAAGACTAGCCATGGTAATTTGTGGTACTAACGGACCGCTGTTCCGCGTTTGCCCTGGCGGGGCAGTCGCGCGATGCCGTACGGTGCGTTTGAGCACCCTTCCGCCCAAACTTCCTACAGGTCGCGCATGTTGGGGTCGCGGCCTGACACTCGGCGCTCTTATGTCCATCCTCGCCACAGTTTCCGCATGTCATGACCTTTGCCCGGCAGTACTTCTCTGGATGCCCGTATAGCTGGCATCGGTTGCAGCAGGTGACGGAAACGTGGTCCGTCACCTCCACGACGTCCCAGCCTATATACAGGCGCCCCTTCTCTACAAGCCTACGCCGCAGCTCCTGGGTGACCTGGCACACCCACCGGGTCCGTCCACCATGCCGGCTCCTCTTATAGAGGAGACGTAGCTCCTTTCCCAGTCTCTCGCTCGTCCAGTTTTCTTCGTCCTGTAGGTTCTGGTCTTTGATCTCAGCCAGAACCTCTTCCAGCGTCGCGTCCTTGCCGATGCCTGTGAGCGCCAGCAGTGGCTGTCGCTCCGTCGGCGCCACGGTACGGAGTGTGGCGGGTACCGCCTTTCTCAAGGCGTCTGCTGCGGCCGCGGATGTCGTCTGTACGACGACCCCCGCGTTCCCCACCTTTCTTACGCCGGCGATTTGCAGCCCCAGCTGCCCGGGCCGGACAGCCCCCAGCAGAACTCGTCGCGTGTCGTCAGCCGTCTTCATTTCGGACTTCTGGTCTTCGGCCGGATAGATGACCACTGAGGGTCCCAGTGGTCGGGGTATAGGGATCGGTTCTTGACCTCTTCCCATGCGCAGGGCGTGTGCAAAGCTCCGCTTAGGAGGGGGCCCACCACTTCGCTCCTCTTCGCCTTCCCGCTGCTGTTCCCGCGCAAGCTCTGCACGGTCAGCACGGATCTCTGCTGCCATCAGACGCAACGTGAGATGCGTGACCACCGCGCTCAGCCGCTCTGTGTGCGCACCGATCACCGCAATCTCTTCTTTGTTGAGTTTACTGGTCTTGCTTCGTACCGCCTCCATGATCCCCTTGGTGCTGCAGGTAGCCAGGCCAGCAAGCTGCGTAACTGGGGCCGTCGCCAAGGGGTCAATATCAGCGCCGTGTACATCCAATGCTGACATCGCTGATTCCTCATCCGTCACCACTGCAGCTGGCACCTCCCTCCTCCTGGCGATCCTGCGCCGCATTGCCTCCTGCACCTCCTCAGGAGAGGAGAGCAGTCTCTTGCCGCCTGCCTGTGGCAGGTTTGAGCCCTTATCTGCGCTGTTTCCTCGGGGAGGCGGCGACAACACAAACATTGTCGACGTCGTGGTCGAGAACATCCCGGGAGGAGTGCGCGGAGGCGGCTGACGTGCCACCAAGCTCTCAGTCCTAATTTCTTCGAGGGCCTGCAGCTCTTGCTGCTTTGCCCTTATCGAAGCCTCCACCAGCTCCTGCTGGCGGCGCTCACCATCCTCGTCATCCATCTCGTCACTACACCTTCCAAGTATATGGTGTGTGTTCGTGTATTATTCTAAACTTGAATAAATACTGGACATAAATGGTCCAAACCACCAAACGCAAGCGTCTCTGTCGCAATCACAAACGCGCACTAATATAAAAAAAAAAATAAAAATAAAAAAAAAAAACAACAACAATAAAAAAAAAAAAAAAAAAAAAAAAAAAAAAAAAAAAAAAAAAAAAAAAAAAAAACACCAACTGTCAAAAATTATTATTGCTCGTCTATGCGTCCCTTTCGCTGAACGTATCGAACGAAACGTTGTACGTCATTCACTTAAGTCAAAAGCCAAACGTCACTTGACACTGACAGCGACGCAAGTCACACGACTTAGCTGTCAGTGTCAAACGTTAAACGTCACTGCCACTACTAACTAAAAGTGTCACTGTCACAACCGAGCGTAAAGATTTCTTTAGTGTCACTGTCACAACCAAACGTAAATGTCAGAAAGCACGTCACAATAATACAAAAGTTTTTAAAGCGTCTTTTTCGCACAATCACTGGTGGTGGTTGGTAACAGCCGTACCTAGTATGTCACCGTAAATTGAGTGCCCAAAAGGCCTTGGTTCAGCACAGAAATTCGCCGCCCACGTGTAGCATAACCTCACTAAGTGAGGTTATGACCACGTGCTAAGTGCGGTTAGGACCACGTGCTTTGGGCCTGTCGTAACTATTCCTGGATAAACACCAAATAATTCCAGTTACGGTACCTTCGAACCAGTCTTCAGGACCCACTGCACCAACACCACCAGGCAGGAACAGGGTAACACCTGCTCACAGCCACGTGCTTACGCACCACTTCACAATATGTGTCCTATTTCACTATTGTCACTTTTTTATAGGCAAAAGAATTACACTCTCAGTTCTCTATAACACCAAACCGTCTGTTCGTGTATTAAAATAGTCTTTCAGCTGAAAATTTTGAGCTTTTCCGAAGCAAACTACAAAATAAATAAATAAATTATAATTTACTCAAGAGCGCTCGCTCGCACGACCGTCCACTACCGCGTTCGGGCGCGTAGTCAGTCTTGAACCTGACCAGCTTAATCCCAACCGAACCCGACCGGCTCACCGAACCGAGCCGACCGGTTTCACCCATAGTACCGAACCGAAGAGGTACCAACCCGCCGTGCTAAACCGAACGTGCTGAACGACTCAAGATGGTGTTCACAAGGAGCCAGGGAGACGCAACCGAGATGGAAGAACAGCTACGCATCCAAGAACAGGAAGCGCGATGCGTCCAAGAACAGGAGGCGCGCCGCCAGGAAGCGGAGCTGATCGAACGGGAGCGAAGAAGAAGACTCTCACCGGACCCACCAGCATCACCAGTCTCGAGAACAGCGAACAACAGCGTAGCGGGGCCTTCCAGTGCACAGACGACAAACACAGCGATCCGACAGCGAATGACGTCACCGACCAGGACAATGAGGTCGCAACGGTCAACGACAAGCGTCACAACAAGGCTACGGATGGCGGAACTGGAGGCTGCAGAGAAGCTAGCAGCCATCCGGACCCAGCAACTGGCACTGGAAGAAGAGCTAGTCAAGAAGAGACTAGCAGTGGAGGTGTCAGCGATCAACGATGAAGAAAGCGTACAAGAGGAACAAGAGGTCTTTCGTCCACGCGAAGAGCCTCATCGAATGGTGGATGAATGGCTAAGGACGAATCCCCTCAACTCACGGGGGGAGGAGGGACCAAGAGAATCCAAACAGCTACGCTTCGCATCTAGAACGAGATCGGCGACCCCCACAAGACCGAAGGACAGCATCAAGCACTTGGCAGCAACGCTTGAGAAGATGGCCCGACCTAGGCCTAGGCATTCGGAGCTACCTACATTCTCCGGAGCGGCCAACGAGTGGCTGCCATTCAAGGCGGCTGTACGAGATTCGACAGACATGTACCAGGTTACAGCAGCCGAGAACGTACAAAGGCTGAGAAGCTGCCTCAAAGGAGAAGCAAGAGACGCCGTGGCCGCCCTTCTACATACGGCCACTGATCCAGGCGTCATTATGAAGACCCTTGAGCAGTGCTTCGGACGACCGGAAGTCATCATCGACCGAGCACTGGATGACCTCAAGAAGCTTCCGAAACCTGGTACATCGGCCACAGAACTCAACAGTTTCGCTGTCAAGCTACAGAACATCATTTGTGTGCTGCAAACAATCGATCGAAGAGGTTACTTGATCAACCCTTTTATGACCCGGGAAGTACTGGACAAGCTCAGCCCGCATCTCCGATCCCGCTGGTGTGACTACGCCTACGATCAAGAAGGGACAGCAGATCCGGAAATCGTCGTGATGTCACGGTTTCTAATGCGAGAGGCGGACCGAGCGTTACGATATACGTACGCTCCGTCTACAAGCGCCGCCGCACCGAGAAAGGAAACTCGACCCATCGTGACACTCAAGAAGAAGGCGAGCGTGTTCACTACAACCGAGGAAAGGGAAGAAGAAGAAAAGGACAAGTGCCCCAAGTGCGAGCAAGCCCACGTATTGACGCGGTGTCCGCGGTACAAGGCGCTTACGGTAGAGCAGCGATGGAGCTTCCTGAAATCCAATAGGATTTGCTTCAAATGTGCCCGGAAGCAACACAGGCGCATAAGCTGCAAGGCGCAGCTGTGCGGCGTGGATCAATGTCGCCGCCCGCATCATGCGACACTCCATCAAGCGGTACGCGAAGCGCAGACCGAAGACACGGTGAAGGCTGAACCACCAAAGGAGGAAGCGGTCCTGTCCGTGGCTACCCGACCTGCTACTGGGCCACGGGCAGTCTTGCTCAAGATGTGCCCTGTCATCGTGTCCGGACCATGGGGGGAGGTCAAGACCTACGCGCTCCTAGACGAAGGGGCCACGATCACGCTAGTGGACGAAGAACTGGCGGCGAGCGTCGGGGCAGGAGGGCCATCACGGCCGCTCCACCTGAGCGGGGTCAACATGTCGCTGCGAGATATGGACAGCCAAACCGTAAACATCAACGTGAAGGGACTGAAGAGTGACGAGAGCTACAAGGTCAGAGCGAGGACCATGAAGGATCTCCGGCTGCACCAGCAGTCAATTCCCGACACGTTGCTGCTCTACGAGCACCTGAGGGACCTGACACCAGAAGAGGTGTGCTACGAACTGGCGCGCCCCGGGCTTCTAGTGGTTACAGACCACTGGGAGTGCATAGTGTCCCGCGAGCTCCGAATCGGCGGCCCTAACCAACCGGCAGCATCAAGAACGCAACTAGGATGGGTGGTGCACGGAACCGCACCACGCAAGACCATCGTTAAAGAAGGGAACGTGCTGCATGTGTACGAGCCCGACCGAACAAAGGGTGCATGCAGCCAGGAACTCCACGACCTAGTCGAAGGCCACTTCAGGATCGACGCGCTCGGCATACAAGGCAAGCCGAGAGTCAAGGCGAGCGATCAACGGGCTATCGACATAGTCGAGAGGACAATCAGGAAGATTGACACCGGGTACGAGGTTGGGCTGCCATGGCGACGAGACGAAGTCACTTTGCCGCCTAGCTACAATCAAGCGTTCCGCCGGCTGAAGAAGATCGAGCAGAAGATGGACGCCGACCCACAGTTCGCGGCCGAGTACTCCAAGCAGGTTAACAACCTATTGGACAAGGGGTACGCAACGCCATGCGACGGGTCGGAGCGAGCGAGTGCCATCTGTTGGTATCTGCCACATTTCGCCGTGCAGAACCCGAACAAGCCCGGCAAACATAGGCTAGTGTTCGACGCAGCAGCAAAGAGCAACGGCGTCTGCCTAAACGACGAACTGGTGGAGGGACCCGACCTACTGCTGTCGCTACCAGGAATTTTGTTTAGGTTCCGAGAAAAGGCGGTAGCGATTACAGCAGACGTGCAGGAGATGTTCCTGAGGATCAGGATAAGGCCGGAGGACCAACCAGCGCAACAGTTCCTGTGGAGAGGTGACGACCGACAAGAGCTTCCGAGGAAATACAAGATGACCAGTATGATATTCGGCGCCGCGAGCTCCCCGTACATGGCCCATTACGTACGCAACTACAACGCAGACGTACATGGGCAGGAGTACCCGCGGGCGCTGGAGGCCATCAAAGGAAGTCACTATATGGACGATTTGGTGGCCAGCTATGAAGAAGCCGAAGAAGCACGGAGAGCAGTCGAGGAAACGAGGGCAGTGCACGCGCACGCAGGGTTCACGCTGCGAGGTTGGAGCTCCAGCGACGAGACGGTGCTATGCGACGTGCCCACCGAGCTACACGCCACCTCTCCTACACAATTGGGAGGTGAGCAGCCTGACAGCAAGATCCTGGGGCTGCATTGGGACGCGGAGCGCGATGAGCTGGGGTTCAACACATCCATGAACCGAGTCCCGGCTGAAGTAAGAACGAGAACGCGCGCCCCGACTAAGCGTGAAGCCCTCAGCGCCGTGATGTCCATATACGACCCGCTTGGGTTGCTGAGCCATTACACAATACGATCGAAGATCATACTGCAGAGCTTGGGGCGCCTTCAGACGACGTGGGACGAGCAAATCCCCGAGGAAGAGAACGAGCTCTTCGCCTCCTGGCTCGCTCGCCTGACAGAACTCGCTCAGCTGCGACTACCGCGCTGTTACGTGACGCAAAAGTATGAACGCGTCGACTTACACGTACTTTGCGATGCCAGCGAGCAAGCCTACGCAGCCGTGGCCTATTGGCGAATAAGAAACGTCGATGGGAGCCTGAACGTCGTGTTGGTGGCCGCCAAAGCTAAGGTGGCGCCTCGTCGGGCGCAAACTATACCACGCCTGGAGCTACAAGCCGCAGTGATCGGGGCAAGACTCGCCGAGACGATAAGGAGGGAGCACCGCGTCGATATCGGCCAGACGACCTACTGGACCGATTCATCTACCGTGGTGCACTGGATCCATGACGACGTACGACGCTACACGCCATTCGTCGCGCATCGGCTGGGAGAGATCGCAGAGTTGACCCAGAAAGAAGAGTGGCGTTGGCTGCCTACTGCGTGCAACGTAGCGGATGACGCCACTCGACTCGTCGACACGCCCATCTGCGCCACGGATAGATGGTTTCGGGGGCCGGACTTCTTGCTCCTGCCAGAAGAGCAGTGGCCCACGACGTCGACGGATGAACCAGAGAACGAGGAAGTCCTTCACACGAGTGAAGAAACTGAGCGAGACAGCTGGCTACCGAACCCGGCCCGCTTCTCAAAGTATGAGGTATTGGTGAGAGCCACCGCTCAAGCGATCGCTTTCACTGATATCTGCCGACGAAGAGCAAAAAGGATGGAGTATCGTCATATCCAGCGCGCCGAGGCTGAACTGATCAAACAGGCACAAGAGGACAGCTTCGGGGAAGATATGAAGAAGATCCGGTCCGCTCGCCCACTCACGAGGGCGAGTCGATTGTACAGGCTGGATCCAGTGCTGGATGACGGTGTCTTAAGGGTGAGGGGCCGGATCGAGGCCTCTCCCGCACCGACCGAGATGAAGCGGCCTATTATACTCGACGGCCGCCATCAGCTGACTAAGCTCCTCGTGTTGCGGGAGCACTGCGCTGCGGGCCACGCCAATAGGGAGCGTGTGACGAACTACCTACGACAGCGGTACTGGGTCATTCACTTGCGACCCACGGTACGCGCTGTCGAGAGGAGCTGCGCCTTCTGCAAGACGAGGCGGGCGATGCCGCAAACACCAGCTACAGGAGACCTGTCACAAGCCCGCCTTGACCCTTTTCACCGCCCGTTCACTAACTGTGGGTGGACTATTTCGGGCCAATAATGGTCAAGGTAGGACGCCGCCGAGAGAAGAGGTGGGGCGCACTCTTTACGTGCCTCACTTCCCGCGCCGTGCACATCGAGCTTGTCGCTTCACTCTCCACCGACTCAGCAATCATGGCGCTGAGACGAATGGCCGCGCGCAGGGGCTGGCCGAGGGTGATGTACTCCGACAACGCGACTAATTTCAGGAGTGGCCCAAAGTTCAGGAGTGGGGGCTTGTGACGTCACTTTGTCAGTATAAAGGTGTAGCACACCGTGACGTCACACGATATTTTAACGCACTGTATTGTCGTAATGTTTTGCTTGGCAAAAGAAAATACATGTCCAATATCTTTAGGTTATCTAACTGGCGGACTAAATAGATATTTTTGTCAACTACCCTATTCTCGAGTTTATTGAGATCTGTTGATTTTGAACTGCTCAACGCTACTACTGTTGACGATGAGGTCCTGGTTTCGATTCTCGGGTTAGGCTAGGTGTTATATAAAAAATATTTTTCTAGAATTTGACAGTAGCAAACCCGGATTTTGGACTTCTGCTTTTTTCGCCCCCTATAACATAGAAATTAAAACATAACTGATGAAAGGTGGGTGACTATAGGTGCACCTCTACCTAACCCTATTTTGACTGTTAATTTTATAGATTTTATATAATTTTACTTTATTTTTTTATTCTTAGATTAATTTTTGATTTTAATTGCAAGTAATTTTAATTTCATTCGTATTTTTTTGAGTTTTATAATTTGTTTTGATATGCATGTTAATTTTGATTGTGGTTTTAATTTTGATGATTTTGATTTTGCTTTTGTTTTTAAGATGACATTAATTTTCCTTTAGATTTTAATTTGATTTGTATAACTATTATTTTATGGGGCATGCGGTGCTAAGCTTTAAGAAATTGTTTACTTTATACCTGTACGTAGTATAGTGTGTGGTGGTAATGGAAGAATTATTAAGTAAACTTTTCAGGGATAATAAATTAGTTTTTGTTTGTGGTGACTTAAATATAGATCTGTTAGTAAATTCACATGAAAAATTTAAGCTCATATCATTGTTTAAATCATTTAACTTAAAATATTTATTTAATGAACCGACAAGAATAACAGCAACTTCAGCTTCGTGCTTTGATAATGTTTTCACTAATTGTAAAGTAAAAAATTCGTTTTTAATTAGTGGCGTTAGGTCAGACCATACTGGTCAACTAGTATCTTTTGAGTCTGATAAAAATAAAATAACCTAGCTAAATCAATTCGATTAAGACAACTTGCAAAAAAAAAAAAAAACTTTTAATAATAATGTTTTTAGCAACCTATGTAACGCCAGTTTTGATTCAAAAGACCCCAATATAAATTATGGCACGTTGTTTTCTACAGTTTGCCAAGAATTCAATAAAACGTGTCCTGTAAAAACAGTTAAAGTCAACAATTACAAATCAAGATTTAGTGAATGGGCCACTGTGGGCATAAGAAAAAGCCGAGATATCTTATATAATTTATATTACGAAAAATCTTTGACTTCCGATCAAGTTTTCCACCCTTATGTTAGAAACTATTCCAAAATATTCAAAAGAGTCTGCGCTCAAGCAAAATCTCAAATAATAATTAACAAAATTGGTGTTTCAAATAATAAAATTAAAACTGTGTGGCAAGTAATTAATAGAGAAACCGGAAAGACACAACTACGCGATCAGAATGAGTTGATTTTGAAAATAACTAATCAAACCATTTCTGATAAGCACCTTAAAAAGCTATATTTATATTTTAGTTATTGCTTAGCAACTTAAACCGCGCAGAATATACGAAGGAGTCGAATTGTGTAAAAACAACTCATTACCCTTGATAAGAGCCCTTCTTATCAACCCTAGTTCCTGGTGTGTTAATTACCAATTAGACTTATTTGTCGTTTCTAGTTTAAGGAAATTTATTCTTTATTTACATAGATATTATCTACGCAGTGTATAAAATACTTAATAAACTATAACTAAACGCACACACAATTTATCCTTAGCTTTAATATTCCACGGGCTCTCACCAGGAGTGGACGTATATTCTACATCTAGTTTGTTTCAACAACGTTGTCTACGAGGGGTACAAAATGTGTAAAACGCATTGTATACTGATGCTGGTAGCGCTCTACGTGAAGTCGACGCAATCCTCGTCGTGGGGTAAGTCGTCTTTTTTCTCATTTTCAAAGATACAAATAAATACAGGGTGGCATCCCTATATGTTGCCAGATTGTAGCAAACACCGTAAGCTTATAATAAATCGCGTGAGATCGTAAACTTTTTGTCCTCAATTGAGCTCCGATATAGTATAAATTATTATCGAACTCGGGTGGGGTTTATTGTATTTGAAATTGGATGGTATTTAAAAGTACTTCAATTTATTCCCATTTCATTTACCTAATTTTGCCTGTGTTCCACCAAATATACTGAATGTGCACCAAAATATGTTCATATAAGTCGACGTAGCCCCGCTGCGCGGGGCTCCTATTTCTGTCTGCAGGATCAAAAGTAACCTGTCCTATTTCTGTCTGCAGGATCAAAAGTAACCAGTCCAAGAGCTCGCTTCGCTCGCTCTTGGACTGATTCTTTGACCATAATTTATTCGTAGATCAACTAATATTTGGTGCACGAACAGTATTTTAGATGTACCTTTAGATTTTTGGTGAACACAAAAATATTATCCTTTGAAATTGAAATTATCTGTTCACAATATATTGAGATTTTATAACCTCGATCAGTTTAAGTTGTTTGTTTATTTATTATACTAGCTGTTCCCCGCGGCTTCGCTCTCGTGGACCACCCCAGAGGGCCCGTTTTTCGGGATTTCAAAATAGCCTATATCACTCAGGAATAATGTAGCTTTCTATTGGTGAATCGGTACAGTAGTTTCGAAGCCTATTCGGTAAAAACAAACCAAAAATCTTTCCTCTTTATAATATTGGTATAGATAAACTTTATTGTATTTGTGTTCTAATAATCTATATTGTTGTCTGTACTAAACTAATTGTTGTAAATACTTCATCTGTGAAAATTTCAACTGTCTAGCTACCACGGTTCATGAGTTACAGCCTGGTGACAGACATACAGATAGACAGACGGACCGCGTTTTTACCCTTTGGGTACGGAACCCTAAAAAACTGTAACCTCAAATACATATATGTGACCCGTGCCATAATAACAAACCGATTGACACCTTATTCATCAAAATCGGAAAAATAGAGTATCCGTACAAAATTCTCATAAGTTGATCAAATGTAAGTAAACCTACATTTTTTTTTGGGAATTGTCTATGACTTCCTTGAGAAAAGTTGTTAATTTTGTGGGCAGAAGTGGTTTTTATACTTATGACCTTTTCGTTATACCCTGTGGATTCTAACAAATCTTCATGTTTTACGTCCGTAAATCGCAAAATTGAGAGAGCGAGAGAGCAGTTCTTCATTTTATTACTCTGACTTCCGTAGTTAACGTTATTTTTCACTTTTTGGTGTTTAGTTTTGGATGTCAGTTTATTTTTTTATGTAAAAGCTTTTGTTTTTAGTTTTGGTACACCATCACTAAAAACAATTCTGTACAACTTACCTTCTATCATTATTTTTTTTTACCCGACTGCCGAAGGAGGGTAATGTGTTTATCAGTCTAAGTATGTATGTATGTATGTATGTATGTATGTATGTATATATGTATGTATGTATGTATGTTTGTTCCTATGTGGCGTTCCAAAGACCAAACGCGTTGGCCGATTTTGATGATTCATACGTCAATCGATTCGTCTTAATCCTGCGAGTGTCATAGGCTACATTCAAATTGGTTAATAGAAAAATGACGGATTTTGGGCGCCATATTGTAGGGGCCCAAATTTTTTTTTTCTTCCAAACCCATCGTGTGGGGTATCAAAATAAAGGGTTTTAAGAGGTGATTTCAAAAATATATAACACTTATATGTTTAAATGTATCTAATTCGAAAAAACTTAACTAATAAGTTATAAATAAAAATAGTTAAATCAAAGAATCAAAAAACCCGACTGCTTCAAAAGCGAACTAAAAAGTCGTAAACAAGGAAAAAATCATGCTGTGCAGGAGGAGGATACATCTGGTTTTGGTCAGCCAGCTCGCGCGTATGTATCCTCCGACTGCACAGCATGATTTTTTCCTTGTTTACGACTTTTTAGTTCGCTTTTGAAGCAGTCGGGTTTTTTTGATTTTTTGATTTAACTTTTTTTTTAAAAACGTTGCCCCACACTAGGAATTTCTTCCTGCATCGTGGGTGCTTTTACAAACATATAAACTCACATACACAAACACCCACAGCGCGGGAATCGAACCCGTGACACGCAGTGCAGCAGTTAATCACCCAACCACTGCGTCAACCGTGCCGTGCGTACCTTACTCTACAACTTGCTTAAACATTAAACAACAACAAATTATTCTAACAACCATAATAACTATATTTAAACATTCGTGCTATTTGTCGTTAAGGAGTTCCGTTGTGTGATTCATATCTTGAAAGCAGCTGAACTCATTTTGATGAATATTGCACTATTCCCTAAACTGAAAGACGGTTTTAATACATCATCAGCCTAGCCTTTTCCCAACTATGTTGGGGTCGGCTTCCAGTCTAACCGGATTTAGCTGAGTACCAGTGTTTTACATGGAGCGACTGCCTATCTGACCTCCACAACCCAGTAACTGGGTAACACGGTACCCCTTGGCTAGACTGGTGTCAGATCTCAAGCGTCTGACTATTCGTAACGACTGTCAAAGATCTTCAAATGACAGCCGGGACCAACGGCTTAACGTGCTTGCCGAGGCACGGAGGAAACTCGGTATGTTGAAATGGTCACCCATCCATGGACCGACCTCGTCAAGCGTTGCTTAACCTTAAAGATCGACCCGTGCGGCTGTTATTATTTAGCCACGAGCTCCTGAAAGACGGTTTTAATACGATAAACAAAAAAAACATGAAAATTAACCATTTTAATAATATTTCGGCTAGATTCTCCAACATTGACCTTCTCGGCTTTTACTCTCTTTATGTACCTATTGTTGTTTTGGATCAAATTTTATGTATTTGCCCTCTCTTCCCCTTTATGGAAGCAGCCACATCTCTTAGAAAAAATTACGAAGTTATTCGATGCACTCTGACACCCATCTTAAATGTGGCCTTGGATGACCCAGCCTGGATACAAGCTACACTACCCATTCCCTTCGGCGGGCTTGGCATTCGCAATATTTATAGTACTAGCTGACCCCCGCGGCTTAGCTACGGTCATCAGGCTACCTACTTAAATACCACCTACCTACCCGCCCTACCTTAGTTTTCTCAGCGCACGCCAAATAATGAATTTTATAGGCAACATTTTGCTACTTTGGGTTACATTATTGCAATTTCCATAAGGATCTCTAATTGTTTTTGGAAAATAAATTACAGCCTATGTTACTCCGGATTAATGTGGCTTTCTATCGGCAAAAGAATTTTGAAATCGGTCCAGTAGTTTTTAAGTTCGTTACATACAAAAATACAAATAATTCCTCTTTATAAAATTAGTGTAGATAAGCCTACCGACGTTACTGGCGTTTCGGTCCACAGCACTGAAACGTTATCCACGAAAATGTAATCCTTATCACTGGTTATCTGTTAAGTGCCGTGTTCGGCCGACGCATGTTACCTTGAAAGTGGCTTGCCCGAATATGGCGTTTCCTGAGAATCTTCTCAAAGACAGTGTGACGAGCCGCTCTGCAGGTTGGTACGGAATAAACTTTAAGGTACGTCCACGAATACTGCTAAGCGTGCCTGTCTGCTGGATGTAGGTGAGTGGGCGTCGGGCCTCTAACTACAGGCACTGCGGACACCCAATTAAGAACTCTATACCGTTTAAATTTGGATTAAGATTGAACTGTATTTGTTGCCGGGAGAGGGCACTGGCTCCTGTAACACAGGTTAATCATCTAGCACAGGAGTCAGGGACTTCACTGAATTGTATTATGTTTCTTATGTAAATAAACATATTATTATTTCTTTTATTTATCTTTTTTCTTATTATATTACATTTTTAAATATTTAAAAAAGAAAACTTAGAAACATTTAAAAATAAAAAAAAATAGAGGCCAACCGGTATCGGCCAAGCTACCGGTGGTTAGGGCTCCAGAGACAGGAACCTCCTCACAATGCGAGCCGTATCGAGGAGTACTGCCTCCTGTATCAGACCCTTGATCCAACCGCCCAATGACAGCCTCGACAGATGGTCGTCGAGGCTCTTGGCCATCAGGCCGTTGGCCGTAACGACAATCGGCACAATGATCGCCGAGTCCACATTCCACATGTCGACAACCTCGAGTGCTAAGTCGAGATACTTGATTTGTTTCTCTTTCTCAGCTTTCACGAGGTTCTCGTCATGCGGGATCGTGACATCGATTATCATTGTGCGGCGCGTTATTATTATTATTAATGTAAATAAATACCATTTTCATATATAAAAACTGCAATCCGATTTCTAGTTTCTGAAAATTTGTGGATAAACATACAAATATACATACAGTTATGAAATTTAACCAACCTGTTTGGAAGCCTAGATATCATAACAATATTACACACAAACTTATCTCGTGTAAAAATACAGCAAGTGTCTTTTTCCAAAATCAGCGGGTCCGATTCCTGGCTAAGAATATTTAAATTTCAAAAATGCAATATTTATTTATTATATACTTTATTGTACACCAAGATAAAAACAAAAACACATATGGAAACCTTAAAATAAAACAAACATACAAAAGGCGGCCTTATCGCGTTCTGCGATCTCTTCCAGGCAACCCAGAATGGAGAGAGATAGCCTGAACACGACATGGGGTTGCACTTGGTGCAAGTTTAAATAAAATAATAAGTTACAAACAGTGCTTACATACTAAATATAAAATACTAAAATAGATACATAAATACATATAAATAAACAGGCAAGAAAACGATACAGCTCCAACAAGAATAAGATCACAGTGACAGGTAGTGCTCCTTTACCAGTCTTTTAAAGATCGGTAGTGATTGCGCGCGTTTTATAGTTACAGGCAATGCATTCCATAGACGAGTGGCCTGGACAGTAAAAGATTTATCCAGGAAGAAAAAACTCTTTAAAAAAAAAGGATAAATCTTTTAAATAGTTCCAGGAACATTAAAGAACATTTACCACTGCCAGCCCATCCTTACTTTTTACCAAGATGTCTGTAGAGTTAATTCTTCTAGAGTTTGATTGAGGACTTTTCACCCACTGTTAAAAATTAAGTTTGGTTGCCAAGCCTCATAAACTCATAATTATTCATTATGAGTATGAGGCTTGGCAACCAGTTTTCATGAAATGAGTTTCGTGGGATATTTATCAGTTTGTTATTGCCGTAGTATTAACTAACTAGAATTTAAACGTAAGCCCATAGCTTATCTCTTGTCTACAGTAAATTTTTCACAATAATTGGCAATACTAATTGGTTGCCATAATCAGGAAAAAAAAAATATCGTGTTTCGTTCAAAACAGGAAAATAGGAGACCCTCTGAAGAAACAAAGCAAAATCAAATACCCTAATTTATTTACCGTTAACAATATGAGGTATCCAAATACTTGTAATTAAAACTGATGGAAAAGAGTGTCAGTGGAGTTTCTTGCACATTCTTCTCCATAGAAACCTTTTTGGACTAGATTCATCTTTTGATGGACAATTCAAAAGTACCTATATACGGTATATTAAGTGCTCATTTATATTGTTCAAATGTATATTTCTGGTTCATTATTTTTTTATTGTTTCATTTTGGTGTGTGGTAGATATCAATAGACTCACCCTCTATTACATGTCTCTTAAACATAACTGACAATATGTGAGTG